>OW240924.1:5198367-5238422 GCA_933207985.1 Pelobates cultripes | reverse complement strand
GCGTAGGGAGAGGCGGTCATTCGAAAGCCAATCACTGAAAAAACGGAGAACCAGTCCCACATCCCATAGGTGAGGGTATCTGGGGGCCGGGGGGCGGCGGAGCCGCATACCACTGAGTAGACGGCAGACCAGAGGGTCTTTGCCGACCGGGAGATCCCCGACGGGGGTGTGAGCCGCTGAAATCGCGGAGCAAACGACGTTGACCGAACGGTAAGAGCAGCCAGATGAAAACAAGGAGGAAAGAAAATTAAGAATCATGGGAATAGGTGCAGTAAAGGGATCGGAGTCCCGTTCCATGCACCAAGTAGACCCGGAGGCCCAAGCTGAAAGGTAACAGCGTCTAGTTCCCGGGGCCCATGAGTCCCATAAGAGGTCCCTAGCAGTCTGCGATAGTCCGCTGACTCGCCAGGAACCCCAGAAAGAGACCAAGCCACCAGGGGCAGCCGGTCTTCCAGGAGTAGTGGGTGGAGATACCCTTTGGGATCCGTGAGCAGGTCCGGGAAGGATGGAAGGAGGAGAGGGTCCCTGTAGGAGGAGGCCAGGAGGTCCGGGAACCATGGTTGGTTCTGCCACAAGGGCGTTATGACAACCATTTTGATCTGTTGCGTCCGCATCTGGTGTAGTGTTCTCGCAATCATGGAGAATGGGGGAAAGGCGTAGGCTCCTGTCGTCGGCCATTGTTGGAGAAATGTGTCTGTCGCCTTGCTCTCCGGGTCCGGGAGCCAGCTGAAGAACTCCGGGGTCTGGTGATTGTTGCGAGGGGCAATAGTCGAAGATGTCCCTTGTGATATCCGACAGTAGGCGTGAGCGAGCGCCTCCCAGATGGTTGATGTACTGGACTGCGGAGACATTGTCCATGCGCAGGAGGATGCAGCAGTTGGATCTTTCCCGGGCCAGGCTGCGGGTTGCAAAGGATCCCGCCAGGAGTTCGAGACAATTGATGTGCATGGAGAGCTCCTGTGCCGTCCATGTCCCTCCCGTGGAGATGGTTCCGTTGGTGGCACCCCATCCCCACAGGCTGGCGTCTGATTCCAATACGAAGTCTGGAGTGTCTCCGAATATGGCCTTGCCGTTCCAGGCTTGTATGCTGTCCAGCCACCATGATAGTTCTTCGCGAACCTCCGTCGTCACCGGGACGGGTTGGTCGTAAGTAGGTCTGTGGCGTAGGTATTTCGCCTTGAGACGTTGCATGGCCCTGTAGTGGAGGGGACCTGGAAATATGGCTTGAATGGGAGCAGAGAGGAGACCTACAATCCTGTCCAGTTGCGTAGTGGAATGGAGTCGAGACGGAGAACCCTGCGAATCTCCTTGCGAATGGCTGTGATCTTTGAGGCTGGTAGTCTCAGAGTGCATGTCGTCGAGTCGATCTCGAAGTCGAGGAATTGTATCGTCTGAGTAGGGTCAGCTCCGATTTCGGTTGGTTTACCACGAAACCCAGAGATTCCAGTAGGGACACTGCCAAGTGAGTGTGTTGGCGTAGTCTGTGTTCGTCGGAGCAGAAAAGGAGAAGGTCGTCTAAGTAGATGATGTATCGACTGCCCCTGGATCTCAGGTGGGCCACCACTGGTTTTAGAAGCTTGGTGAAGCACCATGGGGCTGAGCTGAGCCCGAAAGGGAGGCAAGTGAATTGCCCAGGGCGTCCGTGCCAGAGGAAACGTAGGAGTGCTCGACAGTTCGGGTGCACCGGGACTGACAGATATGCATCTTTCAAATCGAGCCTGGTGAACCAGTCGTTGCTTCGAAGAAGGTCTCGCAGGAGGTGGATGCCCTCCATCTTGAAGTGGCGATAGACCACATGTGCGTTGAGGGCGCGTAGATTGATGACCGGTCGGTATTCTCCTGACTTTTTCCGAACCAGGAAGATGTTGCTGAAGTAACCACCCTCGTCATGGGCCGGCTGGATGGCCCCTTTGTCTCGGGGCTCGCGTAGCTCCGCGTTGACGAGGTTGTGGTCGGAGGACGACATGTGGATGGGGCGAGGGGCTGAACCTGAAAGGGGGTCCCCACTAGGTCTATGATATATCCCTGTACTGTTTGTAGGATCCATGTGTCTGAGCATAGGGCGGCCCAATTCTGGAAAGAAAGGGAAATACGGCCCGCAGTGCGGGTGCATGGTAACAGTGGAGGAATATGGGTCCTTACCTGCAGCAAAGCGGGAACGCCCGCGTCCGCGGGGTCCACGACCTCTATCCGAGCCTCTGGAAAAGGGTTGCTGCCGATAGTCCCTTGTCGGGTAGGACGGTGTTGGTTGGGTGCTGGGGCCTGAAGGCCAAAAGCGGCTGGCGGCACGGCCCCGCTGCCGGCCAGCCCTTCCAAAAACCCCTCTGGTAGGGTTGCTCCTGAAAACTCTGCGCATAGAGGATTGCGCCTTATTAAGGGAGGTGAACACGTTTACGTGTTTATTGAGTTCCTTGAGGAACGGTTTGCCAAATAGTTTTCCTTGTGCCTGGGGCCCAATCTCCTTTGTGCCAAGGTCTGCCAATTTACCGTTAATACGGTATAACGCTGCTTTTCGTCTCTCCGAAGAGAGCGTAACATTAGTGTTTCCAATGAAACAAAACACCGTTGTGCCCATTCACGAACGTCATGTGCCCATTCCCTGATGTCCTCGGCAGAGAAGGAGTCGGCTTTGGCGTAGGCATCATCTGCCAGATACATAATGCGAGCCAGGGGGCCTACGGAATCCAGCAGGTTATCCTGGGCGCCCCATAGGCCTTTCTCTACCCCTCGGCGAGGGTCTCTACCACTGCGCATCATGAAGGTCGACATGACCTTGTCAAATTCAGGGGTCTGAGCGACCTTATCCGGCAGGGAAGGGCGTGGGCATTCAGACCTGAGTCGGCTGCGGACCTCCTTCTCCAGAGGTTTGCGGAGCCACAGGTGCATAAACCTGGAAAGGTGTTCTGGAGGTGACCAGTCACCCGATCTGGGGTGCCATATGTTGCGGGGGTCGAACATCGCCTGACCTGAGGGGTCCAAAATGGTGTCTGATTCTAGAGGAGGTTCTGCGTCCGCAGTGTCCTCAACACCTCCAGTCTGGGCAGCACCCAGGAGGGTCTCCCGCATGAAAGCGGAGACAGATTTCTCGTCCGAGCCCCATGCGTCGTAGTCCGACTCACAAGCGTCAGCTTGCCATTCATCCAGCACTGACATGGACTGGGCAGGGCCCTGCTCTTCATCTGAAGAGTACTCCTGACGCGGGGCCGGGGTGTGTAGTTTGGCAGATTTGCGCTTGGCAGGTGCCTTACCCTTAGGCGGTTTGGTGCATAATCCTCGCCTTTGTCATGGCGCTTTTTAGGGCGGGAGTCATCCCTTGTCTGATAGTCGGACAAGTCGGAATCCGATTCGTGGCGTGTACGTCTGCGGGTTTTTGGTACGTCAGGAGCCGGAGCTCGGGCCTTGGAGAGTGCCTTCTCCACAGAGGCAGCGACAGCTGCGTTAATCATAGCCTGGAAGTCCACAGGGACGTTCTGGGAAACTTCCATGTTAGGGTAGGCTGATACGTCACTGAAAGGCACAGCAATAAACGGGCACCCAGGTCTTGATAATAGGCGTAGGGTCAGATTTGATAGTATGGTGGGACCAAGCCCAGAATAACCCCAGCAGGGTATAGTAGTGACCTTATAAACTGGGGCTCACCCAGTTAGAGAGAACTGCAACAGCTAGTCTCCCAGTAAGCAGCGTATTTATAGTGGGGGCTCACCCCGGTTGCACAGGGTTGGGACCCTTAAGTGCAGGTCACAGTAATAAACAGGCAGCAGCACTGACCTGACTGACCCAGCCACAGGATATAGCTTGATAGAAGCAGATGAGGCACAGAGGCTGAGTAGCAGAGTGATAGCAGCTAGATGGAGTGCTGAGCAGGTAATCCTTCAGTCACAGTGTGAGACACAAAAGGTGTGAAAAACAGCAATGCAGAGGTAACAGCAAGTTAGCACAGCCACACTGAGTCCCCAATGAGATGCACGAGGCAAAACTAAGGTGGTCGCGGGAATCTTGCGATGTCCGCGATCCAAAATGGCGGCCGCGAGTGTAGGCCGCAAGCCGGGGACTAAATTTTGAGGCCGGCCGCGGGCGGAAGCAGGCCGGCGCGAAAACGGCCGCGAACGATTCCGGCCGCAAGGAGGGAGCCCAGGAGGGCACTCCAGGTTAGGGGGGCAGTGGGGGGACCTGGGGAGACTGAGGGGAGGCCCAGGGAAGGTCCCAAAATAAACAGAGGGGCAGATAAGAGTATAGAAACCCACAGAGAGCCCCTAGTCCCACAGCCCAGTACAGAACAGAAATAAAAGGGAATAAATTAAAGTAATGATAGTGATAATAACAATAGAATGGAACAAATAGATAATGACAATAAATGTATAAATGTATAAAGCTCCAGAGGAGCAGATATTCTGACCTGTCTGCGATGGAGCAGTAAAGAAAGAGGGAGTGTACAGGCAGCATGACCCTTATATACTATGCTGCTCAGTGATTTATTTGTTACTCTTTACGTTTTTCTTTACTGCTGTGGAGTTTAGTAAAGAGAGTTAATGCAAAATAGGAAGCCTCCTGTCATGTTATAAAATTCCCTTTTATAAGCTACCATTTTCCCAAGATGAATTGTGTAACTTTTAAAAAAACAAATCGCTCTAACACATGAATAACAGTGTAACGTAATTGTAGAAACAGTTTTTGTTTCTTGTTTAATCTGACTGTGGTATAACATGTAACTATTAAATTTAAAGGAAAGGAAAATATTTTCTTTTACTTTAGTTCTTTAGTTTGTTTTCTTCTTTTGTTTATATGAACTGATATTGAGAGACACAGAATGTAGCAAGTAAGCATGCAGAGACAGAACAAACGGGAAACAAAGACTCCAGCTAAATAATGTAGGACTTGAAATTGACCTGACACTGAAGGTTACTCCCAATGGCCATGAGATGCCACCATGCTAAGGTTTCTCACTCTAGGGAAGTCCTAACACTGAAAGTACAGAACAATAGGGTGTGCCAAGGGGTTGGGAATCAGAATAGCTTTAAGTAAAACAAATATAATAAAACAAATTATACACTGTTCATTTGATAGTATAAATTGTGTATATAAAAAGAACAAACCAAAAGTCCAGGATAAAATATAAATAAGTCTGTAAGGGTTTGCCTGTATCTTCAGGTTAGTATACCTTCCAAGTGTTCAGAATCCAGGAACATAAAAGAAAAGAAAAAACTCCAGTAGTGCAATATGTATAAAATATGATAAAAACTTGAACAAAGAGAAATCCAAAGGGCCTACTCACATGGGATAGAGCTAAAACCAGCTCTAGTATAAAGCGCCTGCAGTGGATTTGATCCCCTACTTCAAGGATATTGGTGTACATATATTGACCAGCACGTGTCTTATCAGTAGGGTATATGTGAAAATAAAAAAGTGCAAAGATAGTGCTCTTTGTATAAAATATATTTAATCAGGAGTGAAAATCAATAGGTTGTACTCACATTTACGTGAGCAGATAGCCCGCTCAGTGTAATGGTGAGGTCCTAACTGGAAAGATAACAATGGGTAACAAAATTTTGCTACAAAAGAAAAAAAGGTATTTGATACAAATATTGGTTGTAATAATGACCAAAACCTTTGTTTTAACAAAAACAATAATACAATAGGTCCAAAAAGTCATTATTACATCCAATATTTGTACCATATACTTTTTTTCTTTCAGCTCCTCAGCTCCATGTCCCCGAACACAGGCCCTAAAACCAAGTAAGCTCCCTGTGAACCTAGCCCCTGTCTGGGATAAATATATAAAATACTGTAACTGCTTGTAACAGAATATCTGCTTACCCATATGTGTCCTGTCTACCATCAGCTCTTTCAGTGGCTTCCATTAGCTTACCCTTAAAACCTGCTGAAGCAGGATGAATCCCCATCTCCCAGAAAAGCTAACTCCCTCCCTGGCAATCCACCAGCTTAGTTCCAGTTGCATGTGAGTGGCAGGAGTGGATTTGCAATGGGCAATCAATGCGCAACATTAAACATCCCAAACCAAGTTTGCAATGTCTGTCCTAATGGTGCACTCCCCAGGATGTGGGTTGTGAGCTTGGTCTCTGAATTCTAGAACAGCGAGGGTAGTGCTTCACTGTAACCTTCCCTTTAAAATCCCACCTACCCACTGGTTAACCGTGGTCTGAACATGCCATTGCAGGATCTGCTGGAGTACTGCCACCTGGTGATAGTACCAAAAGTCGACAATGCAAGACATAAAGTGACATATCTTATCTGCAATTTCTTCCCTTTCCACACATAAGTAATCACTGTCAATTTGAGGGATGCGAAAAATGCTATAGGTAAATGTAGAGGGATTGTTTGAAACAAATACCTGGAATATATTAATTCTGAGTAAGGATATTTGCCCAGCCAAGAGATGTGAGGAAGATTCCAACATCCTGCAGTGTCCATAGCATGGGCATGTGGTTTCTTGAATACAGTTTGAGTGGTCAGACGGGACTCAGACTCCCAAATACTTTGTCTGGTCTCAGATCTACTGGAAGGGGAACCGTGTTCTTATCAAATCCACCTCACTTACTGCCAGGGATACATTCAAAACTTCACTCTATGAATTGTTCAGGTTGGAGAGGGTTCCCAAAAAACCTCCATCAGACATGGGATGGACACACAAGGATTCCTGCTGAAAAACAATATGTTGTCCGCATACTCGGCCACCTTGTGCTCCCCATCTCCCTGGCAAAATCCTGTGATATCAGCTGATTCCCGGACAGCTTAGAGGAGGGGCTCTAATGTTAGGGTAAACATTGAAGGTGATAGGGGCACCCCTGCCTTGTGCCATTTCGGATCTGTATAATTTCCATAAGTGCTCCATTAACTGAGACTCTCATGTTGGGTCTTGTGTACAATAACAAAATCCATGCCTTTATATGGTCTCTGAACTCCATTTTCTGCAAAGTCAGGTAAATAATCTTGCAGTCCACCCGAACAAAATATTTCTTGGCTTCTGTGGACAAAAAAAAACATATGAACAACCAGTTTTCTAGCCAAGTGCTGGATGCTAAAAAGTTGCAGTGTGTTGTCCCTGGAATGCCATCCAGGTATAAAACGAAATTAATTCAAGTGAAGTAGAGTGCCCAACTGTGACTGCATCTGAATTGCAATGATCTTGAAAAATAGCTTTATGTCCATGTTAAGGAGCGTTATTGGCCGGAAACTGGCACATAATTCAGGATCCTTCCCTTCCTATAGCAGTACAGTGGTTTGTGCAGGCCAGTGATTCTAGGTGGAAGTTACCGTTCCTCAGTAACCGTGTTAAGAGATTAGGCGCCTCCAACTTGGAAATTTAGTCTGTGAATTTGTTAAGCTGTCTCTGTTTCTCTTTCTTTTTTGACTAGGTGGAGGCTATATAATATATATTATATATACAAGGCAGGACTAGTTGCCATGGAGTGTAATAGGTGTAATGTTTACATATAGGAATCAAAACTCTCCAACAATCCACAAGAAGCAAATCTCGCACTTCTCTCTTAAATGCTCTGAGTTCCGATATGCGCAACACATGTCCCATCGAGGAGTTAAGGTTAGGATTTAGTGAAACATTAAGGTTTCCACCTACAGTCAGTCTGGCCTCTGTAAAGCTTGACAGCTTGGTCAAAGTTCTACGTAGAAATTGTGTTTGTTTCCAGAAATTGCCCCCACCCGAGAAAACTAGGGTTGTCCATTGCTCTCCCCTGCAGGGCCGGTGCTATTTAAGTGCCGGCCCTGCTATGTGCCTTCACGGACTGGAGGGGAGATCTGAGGTCCTCCTCTCATGAGCATGGAGTGTTGCTGAGGTTACTATGGCAATGCTCCGGATCTCGCAAGAGTGAACTCTAGCCGCAGAATCTGCCGGCTAGAGTTCACTCACCACGGAGATCACCAAAGTTTCTCCACCGGACCACCAGGGATTGAGAAATGTTCCCCCTCCCTGAGCAAAGGTAAGAAGGGAGGGGGGACATAAAGCATCTGATTTAAATAAAAAAATATTTGCTTGAGGCTACCCACACACTTAATAGATCCCTACACATTCACACACACTGCCCCCACCCCCCACACCCTGCATCCTAGGAAATTCAGACCCCTACAGTTAAGGGTTCAGACATTGAGTTCAGCAAATCTATAACCCTCTGATTTGGTTAAGCTAGAATGGTATCTGTTACGGTTTCCCCCAGGCTAGTTGGAAGCTGGACCGCTTGGATAGCCTGGATCCACAGTGTAGAGAGAGAGAAGCGCCGCTTCGGTAGTTAGTCCATACGAATCCTGTAAGTGCAGAGCAATCCCACTAGCTCTAGTATACCACGTGCAGCCGCAAGCCGGGTACTGTGATAAGTACCCAGTCAGGGACTGGCATCGGATGAAGGTCCATTCTGTGGAGGAGTCCTGGCACCTCTTCCAGCAAATGTAGGGACACCCAGCTGGTGTAGTGTCTGAGCTGAAGTCAGAAACGACTGTAGGTTATGTGCCATTCTTTCAAGGTTGCCATTACGGGCCTCAAAGCCCTTCTCACCTTTAGGGTAATAGGAGACATTTCTGTTGTATTTGCACTTAACACATTATGCTCTCCTTCAAAGGAAAGGAGTAGAGGCAGCACTATATCCCTAGGGGCGCTATCAGGCATCTAGGGGTGGATAGCTCTAAGCACTCTCTCAAACATTAAGGCATCATTAGAATTGTCACCCAAAATGATTCAGAACAAATCAGAGAGAATTCCTTCAACTTCTCCGTGTTCAGGAATTTCGGGTATGCCCCTCAATGTTTATATTTTTAGTTTATTTAAAACTGATATAAACCCTTTATATCTTGCCTTAAGCTCTGTTTTGTGCTGTGTTTATTGCCTACTGTATTTTAGGGATTAATCCCTAAAATACTGATCAATCCACAGGAACAGTTCAGCCCTCGAGAAGTCTTGAAGGTGAGCATCAGAGGTGGGAGTACGGACAGAAGATAGATGTAAGTCTTCAGCAGAGCGTAAGGGCCTAGACGGGACATACTTGTGTATTAAAGAGGATAGATAGGTGGGATCAGCATTATGTATTTGAAAAGCAAGATTTGAGATTTGAAAGCAAGAACTAGAATTTTAAATTGAGACCTATATCTTACCGGTAGCCAATGTATAACAGAAGGGTGAGGCGTGGGTGGTGCGGGCGGACAGGAAGATAAGCCTCGCTGTCGCATTCATTATGGACTGTAACGGTGCAAGTTGGGAGCACGTAAGACCACTGAGAAATGGATTAAAGTAGTCAAGCCGAGAGAGGACAGTAGAATGGACCAGCACCTCAGTCGCATCTGGCGTTAAGTAGGGTCAGATGCGCGCAATGTTTTTGAGATGGAAGCAGGTTTTGGCGATAGACTGAACATGAGGCATGAAGGAAAGGTCAGAGTCAAAGAGAACACTTAGGCAGTGAGCCTGCGTGGTGGAGCTGATGGTAGCACCGTTGACTTGGAGGGAGGGAGACACAGGAGTAGCAACACTTGAGGGTGGAAAGACCAGAATTTCAGTTTTGGTCAAGTTGAGTTTAAGGAAGTGAGCAACCATCCAGTTTGAAATCACAGAGAGGCAGTCAGAGACACTAGTCAAGAGGGATGGGGAGAGATCAGGAGATTTGCATGTCATCCGCATAGAAATGATACTGGAAGCCAAAAGAACTAATGAGTTTACTAAGGGAGGCAGTATAGATGGAGAACAGTAGGGGACCAAGGACTGAACCTTGGGGGACACCAACAAAGAGGAGTTGGAGAGAAGTAGAGCCAGAGAAAGAAACACCGAAAGAGCGCTGGGAGAAGTAGGAGGAGCACCAGGAGAGAGCAATATCTTGTAGACCGATACTGTGGAGGATGAGAAGAAGCTCTTGATGATCAACAGTGTCAAAAGCCGCCGGAATAGTTCTCTCAGCGACACAAGTTCTCCTGTACTTTCCTATGGCTCTCAATTCACATATTATACAATAAACATGTGCAATTCGTTTCAGTCCGAATATGAATTCCGAATGTCCGAATTGCCGAAGTGCCGAATTGCCGAGGTCCCGAAGTTCCGAAATTACCGAATTTCCGAAGTGTCAAAGTGCCGAAGTTCCGAAGTTGCCGAAGTACCGAAGTGTCAAAGTGCTGAAGTTCCGAAGCACAGTATTGCCTAAGTACTAATATACTTACCCAGTGAAAGAAGAAGAATACATTGTTACATTGTATACAATTTTAAATAAAAATTCTTTTTATTTAATTTCTTTGTTTTGCACTTTTTTGGTAGCACTGATGGATTGATTTAATTTAATTTATTTGATCAGTTATTAATCTTTGACAGGCAGGGACTGAGGTTTTTGGTAGGCACTGGTAACTAGGTAACTAGGGACAGTAGACTTCTATAGGGGCTTTTGCCTAGATTTATTCTTTGGGGCATCTCCCTTTCATTGCTCCTTCCCCCCGTTTTTTTTCAGTTACCTTTTTTCCATTAGGGTCCTTGTTTTGGGAGATTTAGAGGGCGTGCCATTCGGACCCTAGGATTAAGACATCTATCAGGCAGTTTTTTTAGTAACTGGTTTCCTGTGTCTATTCTGGAGGGCTCTCTATTGCTATACCTCTTCCCACCTGTCCTGTTGTGTGTTTCTTTAGGATTGTTAAAAGGTAGGGACTCCTATTTCCCTCTCTACATTACTCTCCTATTTAGGACTCTTGTTCGTTTTGAGTTTTCCTATTTGAGGGTTATTCCCTAATTTGGGAGAGTAATTTCAGGACTTTCTAGCACTAATTCATCGGTCGTGGTCACGACCCCTGAATCAGAGCCATCACTCTTTATTTGATATTTATTTATTTTATATTATATATAAATATATATAATGAAAATTATATATGTATATATATTTAATCAATATCATTGTATGTGTATTTTGATATTAATATATATATATATATATATATATATATATATATATATATATAATTATTTATATTAATATCAAAGATAAAAGATAATATAAAAGTTAAAGATACAGTTTAAAATAAAATATATACTTAGATTTTAATACTATATTAAAATACACTTAGACAGTGTATGTGTGTATATATATATATATATATATATATATATACTTAGATCATATATAATAAATATATATATGATCTAAGTATATAACCGTCCATGTGATCGTGAGGTCCTCGCAAGGACCTCACGATCACATGGCACAGGGGGGCCGGAAAAGACAGAGTGGGACTCCCTGGGCTGCCGTCCTTAATGGGTTAATAGAGAATAGACTGAACACAAAAAGCGACTGGGAAGAGGATGAAAAGAAAACAAGGAAAAATCAGAATGGAACATAAGAAAGCTGGACACAAACTGGTGGTAAAAAGTGGCTAAAGATGGGCCTGGCATTGGGTGAGGTGGTAATGTATAGTGTGGGTGGACTTTAACTCCATAAAATAATTCCACACAACATTATTTTATCTTTAAAAAAATAATCCATCCACCTCACAGGTGTGGCATATCAAGATGCTGATTCTAATCAGCATGGTTATTGCACAGGTGTGCCTTAGGTTGGCCACAATAAAAAGCCACTCTAAAATGGGCAGTTTTATCACACAGCACAATGCCACAGATTTTTGAGTTTTGAGGGAGCATACAATTGGCATGCTGACTGCAGGAATGTCCACCAGAGCTGTTGCCCGTGAATTGAATGTTCATTTATCTACCATAAGCCATCTCCAAAAGCGTTTTAGAGAACTTGGCAGTACATCCAATCTGCCTCACAACATCAGCTCACGTGTAACCACACCAGCCCAGGACCTCCACATCCAGCATCTTCACCTCCAAGATTTTCTGAGACCAGCCACCCGGACAGCTGCTGCAACAATCGGTTTGCATAACCAAAACATTTCTGCACAAACTGTCAGAAACCGTCTTGGGGAAGCTCATGTGCATGCTCGTCATCCTCATCGGGGTCTTGACCTGACTGCAGTTCGTCATCGTAACCGACTTGAGTGGGCAAATGCTCACATTCTATGGCGTCTAGCACTTTGGAGAGGTGTTCTTTTCACGGATAAATCCCGGTTTTCACTGTACAGGGCAGATGGCAGACAGCATGTATGGCGTTGTGTGGGTGAGAAGTTTGCTGATGTCAATGTTGTGCATCGAGTGGCCCATGATGGCGGTGGGGTTATGGTATGGGCAGGCTTATGTTATGGAGAACGAACACAGGTGCATTTTATTGATGGCATTTTGAATGCACAGAGATACCACGACAAGATCCTGAGGCCCATTGTTGTGCCATTCATCCACGACCATCACCTCATATTGCAGCATGATAATGCTCTGCCCCATGTTGCAAGGATCTGTACACAGTTCCTGAAAGCTAAAAACATCCTAGTTCTTGCATGGCCCGCATACTCACAGGACATGTCACCAAGTGAGCATGTTTGGGATGCTCTGGATCGGCGTATACGACAATGTACTCCAGGTCCTGCCAATAACCAGCAACTTCACACAGCCATTCAAGAGGAGTGGACCAACATTCCACAGGCCACAATCAACAACCTGATCAACTCTATGCAAAGGACATGTGTTGCACTGTGTGAGGCAAAAGGTGGTCACACCAGATACTGACTGGTTTTTGGACTCCTTGAATACAGTAAAACTGCACATTTTAGAGTGGCCTTTTATTGTGGCCAGCCTAAGGCACACCTGTGCAATAAATAGATACTAATCTGAGGCGCTTTTCCTTTAAGTGTTATATATTCAGGGTATAATGCCTTTAATTTTCATATATCCAAGGTGTTATACCTTTCATTTTTAATTATAATATGTGCTGCTATCCTCGAACTTCCCCCGTGTGTCACACACACATAACAAGATTTTCGATCTATTTGACATGAGTTAGCACAAACTCTTTTTTGAAAGCTCTCCAATTGGAAAGTACAGAAAAATAAGAAATTATAATTATAACCTATTAACCTTATAGATGTAATTTATGCAGAATGTGTGCTCAGACAAAAATACTTTTTCATTAAATATAAACAACTTCCAGCACAGAGAGTCCCAGAAATGAATCCCAGAAATGAGCAGTCTAAATCTCAAAAGATAACCACTTTTTTTCTTTTTCCAGCACTCCAGGGGTTAAGCTGTTATCTAGGGAAATACAAGGCTTAAATGGTGTGATAACATTAGGTAAAGAGCCTCCACCGTATGCACCCTGTGTGGAGCTCTCACCTTATTCTGTTACACTTTGGTTATAATGACTTGTATCCACTTTGTGTATAACCCACAATATAGAGATTAATTACTCCGGAGATCTTTCAAGGATTACTCAGCTTTATTTCTGTTTTAAAAATAAATAAAATATAATAATATAAAAGCTATATAGCTCAAACAGTAAATGTCACTGTGTTTATCCAGCTCACAGTTCTTGGGGTAGTTACAGTCTTTGTGCAGGTCCACCATCCGCCGATGTTGCTGCTTGTTTCTCCTCTCCCCTGAATGCTGGATACGTAAAAATCGGCACCACGTGACTTACTAGTTTCGCCCTGAGTGGGCTTTCTCAAAGTCTGTGGATGCTGACTGACGATCTTGTTTAAATTCCCTTTTACTTGATTACAAATATCCTGCAGGTTCTTCCTATCTGCTTTGTTAACCCCTTCACGTGTGTGTAATCCTGATGTCATTTCCCTTACATCTTATCAGTTTCATTTATACATGTTTTTTTTTTTTTTTTTTAAATATCTGCTTTACATTTAGATCTTATGGGTACATGTTCATTACAAAATATAAAAAAAGGTGCGCTGTGTCTTTAAATATAGACTCAAATATTTAAGTGCCAATAAATTATTGCATGGGTGTGAATATAATCCCAATTAACCAAGTTCTATTTTTGCTGCATTTTCAGCCTGCGCATTTTCAGCCTGCGCATTTTCCACAAGAATAAAAACCACTTTTATTATTAAGAAATGTTGTGTTTGTTTCCATTCTAGGGTGGTTAAAAGTTAACATCTGTTTAAAATGTGGTGCTCCTCTAAACGTGATAAAAGGTTTTTCGGGAATTATTTTTGACAACTCTCTATCTTTTTTTTAAAAGAGGCCAATGTTTATTAATTATGTATTGGATTTTTCTAAAATCATTATTAAAATCAAACACTAGAGGCATAACATTATCTTTAGATTTCTCATTTGACGTCGTATCCTTAAAAATGAAATGGTCTTGATCCAATCTACTTACTTCATCCAGGGCTTTATCTAATATTGCTTTGGGATATCTTTTTTCCATAAATTTATTCACAAGTACATTAGCTTGTTCTTTAAAAGTTTCCTCATCTGTACAATTTCTTCTTATTCTTTGGAGTTGTCCTTTTGGAATGTTATCCAACCCAGGAGTATAGTGACCGCTATTATATAACTATTTGCGTCCACCTTTTAAAAAAAAAAATTGTTTTAATATTCCCTGATTCTAAAAAAAAAAATCTAAAAAAATAATATTTGATTTACTGTACGTACTAGAAAGGTGGATACCCCAATTGTTATTAGTAATCTTTTCTAAAAAAATTTGTAAACTATTCTTAGTCCCATTCCAAATAAAAAACAAATCATCAATGTATCTATGGTACGAGACCAGGTCCGTCCCCCATTCCATGCTACCATATATATATATACATATTTTCCCAACTGTGCATAAACAAATTAGCATAACTGGGGGTGAACCTGGTCCCCATAGCAGTACCCTGACACCGTAGGTAAAATTTAGAATTAAAGGAGTAGTTCTTTTCTAAAATCCAACGTATGCTTTCTATTAAAAAATCAATAACATTTATATCAAATTTCTCTGAGTTAAAAAGGCACTCTTGCACTGCTCTGCATCCTAGATCGTGTGACATGTTCATTAACCCTTTCACATGCATAAAATCTAAGTTTTATCTTCTTTTTATCTTATCAATTCTTTTTATACAGGATTTCACCTGTGCAATAATCATGCTGTCTAATCAGCATCTTGATATGCCACACCTGTGAGGTGGATGGATTATCTCGGCAAAGGAGAAGTGCTCACTAACACAGATTTAGACAGATTTGTGAACAATATTTGAGAGAAATAGGCCTTTTGTGTATGTAGAAAAAGCCTTAGATCTTTGAGTTCAGCTCATGAAAAATGGGGCAAAAACAAAAGTGTTGTGTTTATAATTTTATTCAGTGTAGTAAACATATACCAGAACTTAGAGTGGCATTGCAAAGACAGAGAATAGTCAGGGACAAGCAGAGGTCAAGGAATCCAGAAATCAGAATAAACGAGTATACACAAAATGAGCCACAGGAAAGGAGAATAGTCAAACACAGCCAAAGTTAAAACCAGATATAACCAACAATACAATGTGCTATAGGTAACAAAACAACTTTAGACAACAGAGCAATGATCTAAGTCCTATGAGGATGTGGCTCTTTAATTTTGTAGCCACTCCCCTAAAATGTTTGAATTTGAAAGTTTTCTGCAGGCCGTGATGTCACTGATCTCATGACGTCGGCAGACATGTCGTGTTTATAAAAAGGGATAAAGATACAGCAGTCAGCATCAAAACCACTGAAGATAGAGGGAGGACCTTGAGGATGGTCCCCCTCCTCCATGGAAGAGGTCTACAGGCTGTGTCCCTGCCTGGAAACTTAGGACAGGTACCCTGACAGTAATTTAGCCAGGGTAACCGCACTCAATTTGTTGCATCCCACCTCTGCCAGAAACGCCAACTGAGCCTCCATCACCTGAATTTCCTCTATTTTGCTTAACCATTGATCTCTTGTTGGAGTGTTCATGGTCTTCCAGGAGCACGATGTCAAAATCAAGAGTGATTGATTCTGAGTCAGTGACTCTCTGACCATTTGCCAATATGAGGTCACACATGGACAATCCTACCCGATGTGCTTACTTGAACAAACTTTTGATAATTATAATTTTTTTCCCATTGTTTATTCGTGAAGATTTTATTCAGAAGTCTTTCCCACTGCAACTTAAATGTTTGCTTGTCCTGTTCATCCCCTCTCAATAAGTGCTTAAACAGCTCAGAGACCACCCTCTCCAGCTCCATGCCCCCCACGCACAGGCCCTGTGTACTAAGCCCCTGTCAAATAGGGTTATAAAAACATTGCAGTTGCTTCTAATGGAAGATCTCCATGTCACCCTTAAAACCAACAGAAGCAGAATGCATTCCCCCCTTCCTCACAAAATAGCTAATGCCCTCCCTGGCAATTCACCAGCATAGTTCCAATTGCATGTAAATGGTAGTAATGGATTTGGAATGGGTGACATGTGTGCATCATTAAACATTGTAGACCAAGTTCACAACGTCTCTGCTGTTGGTAGTCACGCTGGGTTGTGGGGCAGGATCTTGGTTTCTGAATTCTAAAACAGCCAGGTTAGTGCTTCCCTGTAACAAACACTTTCCAATCCTACCCACTGGTTAACTATGTTCTGAGCATGCCATTCCAGGATCCGCTGGAGTACTGCCACTTGGTGATATTTCTGAAAGTCTGGCAATGCCAGAACCCTACCTGCTCTTGGCAGACATAAAGTGACATGTCTTATCTGTCCTTTTTTTCTCCCCTTTCCATGCATAAGTAATCACTGTTAATCTGAGTGATGGGAAAAATGCTGTTCGCAAATGTAGAGGCATTGTTTGAAACAAATACGTGGAGTATATTCATTTGCCCAGCCAAGACATGTGAGGAAGATTGGGCATACGGTTTCTCGTATTCAGTTGGGAGCAGTGGCGTACATACCAGGGTCGCAGGGGTCGCGGCTGCGACCGGGCCCGGCCCACCAGGGGGCCCGGCCGCCCCTGCGACCCGGTATGCAGCCACAGGACAGCCTCTTCTCCTGGGGGGGCCCAGGAGGTGGCCACCTCAGGCCCCCCCGAGGCTGGCCATGCTGTCACCGGGCAGGTGGCCGGTCGGGCAGGCAGGCGTGCGAGGGAGCACTCTCTGTGTGCTTCCTCTTCAGCTCCCTCGCGCACCGCACTGATGCCGGAGCCGGAAGATGACGTCATCTTCCGGCGCCGGCATCCCTACGCGGCGCGCGAGGGAGCTGAAGAGGAAGCACACAGAGAGTGCTCCCTCGCACGCCTGCCTGCCGGCCAGCCCGCCCACCCAGTGACCTGCCGCCCAGGAGCACCACTGGACCCCAGGGAATCCCCCCAGCACTCCAAAAGGTAAGGAGGCTGGGGGGATTAAATTTTTTAAAAAAAAATGTGTGTGTTAGTGTATGTGTGTTAGAGTGTGTTAGTGTATGTGTGTGTGTGTGTGTGTTAGTGTATGTGTGTGTTAGAGTGTGTGTGTGTTAGTGTGTCAGTGTTTGTTTGTGTTAGTGTGTGTGTTAGTGTGTGTGTCAGTGAATGTGTCTGCTAGTGAGTGTGTTACTGTGTGTGTCTGTTACTGAGTGTGTTTGATGTCTGTTAGTGAGTGTGTGTTTGTCAGTGAAAGTGTATGTTTTGTAAGTGAGTGTGTATGTATGTCTGTCGCTGAGTATGTCTCTGTCAGTAAATGTGTTAGCTAGTGTGTATGCGTCTGTTCGTGAGAGTGTGTGTGTGTGTCTTCAGCATTTACCTTTCTCCAGCGTCGGACTCCCCAGTGTCCGCCACTCAGCTCCAAAATGCACATGCGCGGCAAGAGGCGCGCGCGCATTTAAACCGCCCATAGGAAAGCATTACTCAATGCTTTCCTATGGACGTTCAGTGTCTTCTCACTGTGATTTTCACAGTGAGAATCGCGGAAGCTTCTCTAGCAGCTGTCAATGAGACAGCCACCAGAGGCTGGATTAACCCTCAGTGAAACATAGCCGTTTCTCTGAAACGGCTATGTTTTCAGTTGCAGGGTTAAAACTAGAGGGACCTGGCACCCAGACCACTTCATTGAGCTGATGTGATCTGGGTGTCTGTAGTGGTCCTTTAAGTGTGTGTGCATACCGCGGTCGCGGAGTCGCAGCCCTGCGACCAGGTGCCCGCCACCATGTGTTGCAACCCCGACCCGCGCCGAGTAAGCGCGGGGGGGGTGGGGGCTCACGGATCAATTTTTGCACCGGGGCCCCATGGGTCATGTGTACGCCACTGGTTGGGAGAGTTCAGATGTGACCCAAACACTTCATCTGGTTTCAGCTCCACTGGAAGGGGAACTGTGTTCTTATCAAATCCACCTCACTTTCTGCCAGGAACACATTCAAAACCTCATTCTTTGAATTATTCGGCTTGAAGTTGGAGAGCCAGCCATATTCCCCAAAACCCTCCATCAGACATGAGATGGCCACCTGAGAATTCTTGATGAAAAACAATATCTTGTCCGCATACGCAACCACCTTGTGCTCCTCATCTCCCTGTCATACAGATTTGAGCCTTGTGCTTTTGCAGATCTGTAGAGGTTTCGTGAGTGCTCCATTAACCCAGACTCTCACATTTCGGCCATGTGTATAAGGACGATATCCATACCCATAAACGGTCTCCAAAGACCATCTTCTCAAAGACAGGAGAACAAAATTCCAGTCCACCTGGTTGAAAGCCTTCTGGACATCCTTCGACAGAAACAATCTGTAAACTAAATGAAAACAGCCAGTAACTGACACATAATTCAGGATCCATCCCCTCCTTTGGAAGTACAGTGATTTGTGTGGACAGTGATTCTGGGTGGAAGCAGCGCTGTATGTTCTGTGAGGCTAACAAGGTATTTGCCTTGAGAGGCACTTTCTAGGGGGCGGCAAAAAACGCTGCACCCAAATGCCCAGGCAAATACCTTGTTAGCCTTATTTTAAGGGGACCCAAGTGCTTGCTCACTGGCCAGTTATGTCCCAGGCGGTCGGGCGCGCAAAGCAGGCCGTGAGGGTGCTGAGCTCTTCCTGCTCAGCTCCTTTGCGTGCCCTAGAGTCATGCCGGGAGCCGGAATATGATGTCATTTCGGCTCCCGGCATTACTCTGCAATGTGCGAGGGAAGGGAGCAGGGAGAGCTCAGCACCCTCACTGCCTGCTTTGCGCGCCCGACTGCCTGGGACAGACCTGGCCGCCTGCCTGCAAGCCCGCCCGTCCACATGCCTGTCTACCCAACAGCCTGGCCTCAGCTAGCCCAGGGTAAAAAATATCCACCCAGCTCTCTCAAAGGTAGGAAGGCTGGGTGGATTTAAATTAAAATAAATTAAAAAAAATAACAGTTATCTAAGTGTTGGGTGGAAATAAGTGTGTATGTCTGTCTGATGATGAGAGAGAAGGGGTGATGATGAGAAGTAGGGGGGGTGATGGTGAGAGGGAGGGGGGTGGGGATGAGAGCGAGGGGGGTGATGGTGAGAGGGAGGGAGGTGATGGTGAGAGGGAGGGGGGATGGATGATGATAGGGAGGGGGGTGATGGGAGGAAGGGAGTAGGGGTGAGAGGGAGGAGGGTGGGGTGAGAGGGAGGGGGGGGTGGATTAGAGAGAGCAGGAGGGAGATGTGAGAGGGAAGGGGGTGTGGATTAGAGAGGCAGGAGGGAGATTTGAGAGGGAGAGGGGGTGATAGTGTGGGGGGTTGATGATGAGAAGTAGGTGGGGTGATGGTGAGAGGGAGAGGGGGTGATGAGAGGGAGAGGGGGATGATGAGAGGGAGGGGGGGGTGATGTGAGAGGGGGTGATGGTGTGCAGGATGGGAAGATGGGAGGACGGACTAAATACCTTAATTCCTGGTGGATCGGTGGACTCATTGGTGGTCTGGTAATAATATCCGGTCTGCAGACCATGAATCTCGCGAGACCTAGTCAATGCTCTGATTGATCAGATCTCGCGAGACACATGGTCTGCAGCTCCCCCTTGCGGCATTTCGAGCAGTGACCCAGGACCCCTAGTGAGTGGCACCTGGGGCGGACCGCCCCCCCGTCTCCCCTTAGTACGCCACTGGCTGAGATCATCAAGTTTGCCAAGTGAAGAACACGCTCATAGGACTTCAAAATCAACAAGATAACGTAATTTGATTTTTACAGCTGTATAACAGTCTGTCACTCTCAAACATATCACCATCTCAGTCCCATTACAAAACATTTCTTAATATGTCGAGGTAGCTGGACCAAAACATGAGTTATATACAAATGCACGTCTCCTTAAAATAAATTTGCTCTTTTGTTTACTTTGAAGCCCTACAAGCGTGAGGACGGCCAGTGTCAGTTAGGCACCTTTTTTATACTGTACTTTTCTAAATAAACCTACGTTTCTATGGAAACTAAAGTTTTTGTTTTTTGCAGCCCACATAAACGCAAACCTTGTTTATTTGGCTGGTGTTAGCCTTTGAGTTTGACATGCTTGCATTACAGCCTTGGTTTAGTAACACCTGTTAGATCATTAGATAATGTAGCGTTAGCATAGACAGGTCCATGTTAAGAAACAATAACGTGTTTAAAGGGTTACTCTAAACCTTTCCCTATATTTTGGAGATTTGCTTTATGCTGCTCTAGTTTATAGGTCCCCACTTATTACTTTATAAATTAAATGGAAATATATTCCAGCACCAAGAGAGGGTCTTCCAACATCTGGCCACATTCCTCTCCCTTCCTCTCTGTGGTCCAATTAAATGCTGCTCGGAGAAAAGGATTTGAATGGACTGTATAACCAGCTCAGAGTGCATGCATGTGCTCTGTGATGGGTAAGGGAGAGAAGGAAGGAGGAAAAAAGGAGTGGAGGGAGAAGATTTATTTAAAAAAAATAAAGACCATAACAGAGGGAGACAGGATGGAGCGCACAGTGTGAGGAAGGGATGAGAGAGCACGTCTTCCCTTTGCAAGAACATTGCCTGCATGGTAGAAGCTCATTATATCTTTCACCAGTGTCCTGTGTGTGCTGATGACAGACATACATTTTGACCAGAAATCACTTAAGGCAGCCAGGGAAGGTGTTCTGGGTGTGCAATGTTTCAAGCTGAAATGCTGGATATACAGATTCCTAGCACCATCACCACTTCAGTATCTTGTGAAGTCTAAGGTGGGACAGTAGTGTTGGATAATTCCAGTATCAAGCTAAGGTTCTTCTTTTCAGCTCTCCTCAGATCTTCAATAGGGCAGGAGAGGAGAAAAATCCATGAATCAGGGTGTATCCGTGTATCTAAAGCTTGGGAAACAGTGTATGTTTTTATTTCTTAGAAATCTGAATGATATAATTCACAATACCCTGTAATTAATTATTATCTGAATATTTTCCTGATAAAGATTCTCTTTATTGTACCTTTAACAGGTTTATTTCGGATGCTGTAGACAATGGGATTTAGCAGTGGTGTAACCGTGGTGTAGAGAAGGGTTACGTCTTTGTCTGTTTCGGGGTAGTATGCGGAATGTGGGCGTAGATAAATGGACATGATGGTGGTGTAATAGAGACTGACCACGGTGAGGTGAGATGCACAGGTTGAGAAAACTTTATGCCGTCTATCGGAAGAACGGATCTTTATAATTGTTTTAATAATATGAATGTATGAAATTAGAGTTAACAAGAAGGAACATGTCACAATAATCACAGCAGAGACAAACATTGCGATCTCATTGAACCAGGTGTCAGTACAAGCTATTCGAAAGAATGGAGGCATCTCGCAAGAAAAGTGGTTGATGTGATGGGACCCGCAAAATGGCAATTTAAAAGTTAGGATAACAAGAGCAAAGGAATTTATAATACAGACTGCCCAGCACCCAGTTGCTAAAGAGATACACAGTTTCTTCCTCATTATAAAATTGTAGTGTAATGGTTTACAGATAGCTGCGTACCGGTCGAAGGACATGACTGCCAGCAGTAAACATTCTGTTGAGCCAAGAACTAAACCTATGAGCATTTGAGTCGCACATGCTAACAAAGAAATGTTTACATCCTTATTTAAAGTGTTTGCCAAAAGTTGGGGTATTACAGTAGAGGAGAAACAGATGTCAATGAAGGCGAGATTACAGAGGAAGAAATACATTGGGGTCTGGAGCTGAATATTTAGTTTCACAGCTACAATAAGTAAAGTGTTTGCTACTAGAGTGACTACATACATAGCCAGATACAGAGAGAAGAAACTAGCTTGTAGGTACGGAATGGTCGACAGACCAAGGAGGATGAATCCATTCTCAGCCGTCTGGTTGGAGTCTTCCATAAAAGCTATCAAAATGATCTTGAAAAAAGCATTGAAAGTCATGTTTCAGTGTTTGCAGATGACACAAAACTGTAAAGTAATACAATGTGAGCAATTTTGCATATTGCATTGCTGCAGAGGGATTTAGATAGACTGGGGGACTGGGCACTCAAATGGCAGATGAAATTTCATGAAGAAAAATGCAAAGTTATGCACTTTGGGATCAAGAATGTACTAGCAATTTATTTATACTTGGTGATTGTTGTAGACAACAAACTATGTAACAATATTCAATGTCAATCAGCAGTGGCTAAGGCCAGTAAGGTATTGTCATGCATGAAACATAGCATAAATTCTCGGGATGAGAATATAATTTTGCCTCTTTATAAATCAATGGTAAAAACACATATTGAATATACTGTGCACTTTTGGGCACCTATTCTAAAGAAGGATATCATGGCACTAGAAAAAGTGCAGAGGCGGGCTACAAAATTAATAAAAGGAATGGAACATATCGGCTATGAAGAAAGGTTAATAAATGTAAACCTCTTTAGTTTAGAAAAACGTTGCCTGAGAGGGGATATGATAACATTATACAAATATATTCGGGGCCAATACAAACCATTGTGTGGAAATCTATTCACAAACCGGACTTTACATATGACACAAGGTGATGTGTTTAGACTGGAAGAAGGGAGATTTTGTCTAAAGCAAAAAAAAAGTTTTTTACTGTAAGAACAATAAGAATGTGGAATGCTTTGCCTGAAGAAGTGGTTTTATCAGAGTCCATACAGATGTTCAAACAGCTCCTAGATGCACACTTGCAAAAACAGAATATACAATGATATCATTTTTCAATGTAGGGTAACAACTGCTTGATCCAAGGATAAATCTGACTGCCATTCTGGGGTCAAAAAGGAATTTTTTACCTAGTTGTTGCAAAATTGGAAGCGCTTCAAACTGTTTTTTTTGTCTTCTCTTGGATCAACAGCAAAAAACAAATGTGAGGAAGGCTGAACTTGATGGACAAATGTCTATTGTCAGTCTATGTAACTATGTAAAATACACCTGAAGAAAAGCAAATTATGTCATAAATATAATGTGTGACAATGATTGTCCAATAACAGCGAATTTTATTTTCATCTTAATAAATACAGGAATCTTAAACAGACTTTGAGCATGGCATACCATAAATTAAAATACTGACAGTAACTTATTCACAAGAAAGATATTCACCCATTGTTGCCTTATTGTTTGGCACCTGTAAGAACACTGAATAATTTCCTTCAATAAGTCTTCCTGTGGGGTCACCAGTAAATACTTAGAGACACACAATATGATCTTAGTATTCTATGATATCATTAATTAGAATGTAAATGACATAAAAACAACAAATCAAAATAAGGCAGAAAACACCATTAAATTATAATAAAAGAAAACAGATATACATATTTCACCTTAAATGTAGTAATTTCAGATTAACGCCACCATGTTTGAGCTCTGTTCTTGGAATTCTTCATAAATATATTCTCAAAGACTCAAATGATTTCAACGTTCTTAAATAGATTTGTTCAAGATTTGACATGATGGTAACTTTTTCTACATGTGAGCAAACCTATACGAGCTATAATGAGTGTCTTTATATAAGTGATCGGTGTGTACTGATTATTCCCAGAGTTAGTGAAAGTGTGTTAGTGGGAGCGTGAGATGGGAGTTTGGGACTCCCAAGGTCTCAATATTATTAATATTTTATTATTTTGGAGTTATAATTCCCTTTTATAAGCTACCATTTTCCTAAGACAAATTGCCTAACTTTTTAAAAAGCAAATAACGCCAACACGGGAATTACAGTGTAAAGTAACAGTAGAAACAGTTTCCGTTTCTTGTTTGTTGTGACTGTGGTATAACATGTAACTATTACATTTAAAGGAAAGGAAAAAACAGTTTAGTTTTGTTTTGATAAGTTGAGCTGACATTGAGAGACACAGAATGTAGGGAATAAGTGTGCGGAGATGGAACAAAGAATAACAAAGACTCAGGCTATATGATGTAGGACTTAAAAAGTACCTGACACTGAAGGTTACACCTAATGGTCATAAGATGCCACCATGATAAGGTTCCTCACAACAGGCAAGTCCTAACACTAACAAACTAATAAAAAGATAACAAAGTAAGAAAATATACTAAAATAGGGCAGGAAACAGAGCAGAGAAAGTAGGAAGGACATAAAGCAGGACATGAAGCAGTTAACAGAGAATAGACTAAACAAACAGAGTGACGGGGAAAAGGAAGACAAGAAAACCGTGAAGACTAAAATCAGAGGTGGCATTGAGTGAGACTGTAATATTGAGTGTGGATGGCTGCACCGAGCTGTGGACAGACTCTTCCTCCATAACTAATGGAATTCCACTCCAAGTCCTACATCTGTCTTGCAAGCAGTTTCAGATATTTAAAAAAAAAAAAAATAGCCATAAGCATAGTTACATATTTACATATGCTGAAAAGAGACCTGCGTCCATCAAGTTCGGCCTTCCTCACATTTGTTTTTTGCTGTTGATCCAAAAGAAGGCAAAAAACCCCAGTTTGAGGCACTGCCAATTTTGCAACAGACTCGGAAAAAAATTCCTTCTTGATCCCAGAATGGCAGTCAGATTAATCCTTGGATCAAGAAGCTATTGCCCTAAATTTAAAAATGATATCCTTGCATATTCTGTTTTTGCAAGTATGCATCTAGTTGCTGTTTGAACATCTGTATGGACTCTGATAAAACCACTTCTTCAGGCAGAGAATTGCACATCCTTATTGTTCAACCGGGTAAAAAACCTTTCCTTTGCCTTAGACAAAATCTTCTTTCTTTCAGTCTAAACGCATGAACTCGTGTCCTATGTAAAGTCCTGTTTGTGAATATATTTCCACACAATGATTTGTAATGGTCCTGGATATATTTGTATAATGTTATCATATCTCCTCGTGACGTTTTTCTAAACTAAAGAGGTTTAAATTTGTTAATCTTTCTTCATAGCCGATATGTTCCATTCCTTTTATTAATTTTGTAGCCCGCCTCTGCACTTTTTCTGGTGCCATAATATCCTTCTTTAAAACCAGGTGCCCAAAAGTGCACGGCATATTCAATATGGGGTCTTACCAGTGATATATAAAGAGGCAAAATGAAATTCTCATCACGAGAATTAATGCCCTTTTTCATGCATGACAATACCTTACTGGCCTTGGCCACTGCTGATTGACATTGCACATTGTTGCATAGTTTGTTGTCTATAACAATTCCCAAGTCCTTTTCCTTTATTGTTATCCCTAATTCGCTTCCATTAAGGGTATAAGTTGCTTGTGCATTCTTTATGCCAAATTGCATAACTTTGCATTTGCCATTTGAGTGCCCAGTCCCCCAGTCTATCTAAACCCCACTGCAGCAAAGTAATATCTTGCTCACATTGTATTACTTTATAGAGTTTCGTGTCATCTGCAAACACTGAAACATGACTTTCAATGCTTTTTTCAAGATCATTTATAAACAGGTTAAATAGAAGAACAGAACCCTGAGGGACACCACTTGCCACCTCTGTCCAGCTTGAAAATGTTGCATTAATGACAACTATTTGTACTCTATTTTTAAGACAATGTTCTACCCAAGAACAAGAATTTTCATCTAGACCGATTTCCTTGAGTTTGAACACTAATCTATTTAATGGAACTGTATCAAATGCCTTGGTAAAATCCAAATAGATCACATCCACGGCAACACCCTGATCTATACTTCTACTTACTTCTTCGTAGAACGCAATCAAGTTAGTTTGACATGACCTGTGCTTCATAAAAGCATGCTGATTTTTGCTGATAACCACGTTCTTCTCAAGGAATTCTTGAATATTATCCCTTAATAACCTTTCAAATACTTTTCCAGCCACAGAAGTTAAACTCACAGGTCTATAATTTCCAGGCAAGGATTTTGAACCCGTTTTGAATATAGGAATGTTACTGTTGCCCCAGGCTAGCTGAGGGTTGGACCGTAGATGGATACTCCTAGCGCTCACCAAAGACCATCAGCACCACACCAGACACCATCAGCACTGCAGACCCCACGAACCACCGCTGCTTGGTCTGGGGTCTCGCCGTCTCTTACCCACCGTGGATCTACGACAAGGCTCCAGGCTCCAGTGGGTGAACCTCTCTTCCTTCCAGAGAGCAAAGCAGGAACAGGAACAAGCTCTTACAAGAGCTAAGTGAAGCTAAGGGAGTATGCAGAGCATAGCAATCCCTGTAGTGATTATAGCTGTCCCCTCCAAACACGAGTCAAGGCTGTGAGTTGAGGGTCAAGTAGAACTAGTTTAATGAGCATACAGGGCTTTTCTTACACAATTTCCCACAAGGTTACCACCCACATGGACCTTGTGGAACACAGGACACAAAGTTACAACAACCAATCAATATAGTACAGGACAGTCGGACACTCCCAGCTAATGCACACAAACCCTCCCCTCTGCCGGTGATACAAATACCAAACACAATGGGCTAACTTAATTACCACAGGCAGAAAATATAGTTTTACCCAAAACACAGAAACACCCCAAAACAGCAACATATCCCCATGTGGCGAAACCGACCTTGCCACGTGTCCTTGGAGGGGGCTGCTTGCCCGCCTCTTACCTTTAGACTATGGCCCCTGTTCTTTTTCCCTGGTTTGTGCCTTTCTGCGGACTGTTAAAGCCATGCTACCCCAGATAGCTATGCCATGGAGCCCAGCCGTATACTGAAAGACTGTATGAAAGACTTTGGCTCCATGGCGATTGAACTGTATGTATGTGATCTGAGCGCCATCCGGTAATAACGTGCGCTCAGATCTAAGCTATCTGGGGATATGTAGAATGTCTGTATTTTATGTATAAATGTAACCTTGTGTATTTTATTGTATTTTACTGTCTTTTGTCTGCCATGTGTGTAATGGAGTTTGCCTCTGTCCTTGGAGATAATTGGATTACTTCTCCAATTATCTCCAGGCCAGGGAGGAGGGATTGTGATGCATTGTGGGTTGTAACTGTTCTTTGATTGGTTAGTTTATACCTCCCTGTGGGCGGTCCTGTATGTGCAAGACTGTAATAAAAACCAGGCTGGGTGTGCCAGCAGTGTTGTTCCTGTTTTAACCCTCAAAGTGAAGTGTCGTCTCATTCTTGGGGGGAATTTGACTGTATGCCGATTGCCAGGAGTGTAAGCTGTTCGTACGGCTTTTCCTGTTCGGCTGCTTCCAGGGTTCGTGTGTCTGCTGTTCGAGAGTTGGTGAATACATGCAGTTTGGAGTTCGGGAGGTTGGTGATTGCAGTAGCTGCTGGTCTATCTGGAAGGGGATTATCGCCTTAATAACGGTCCGTTACACCCGATAAATTATACATCCCTAGATAGCTCTGATCTGGGTGAACAACATATCCAAAAATCACCCAGATAAGAGCAGGAGTTCCTGAATTCCATGGAAGTCATATTTGACCGACTGCAAGCATGGCTTTCATGCCCAAAAGAGTTCCATAGATTTAGGCTGTGCGGTCGGTCTATCTTTTCCTTCAAATAAAGTACAAATTTCACGAATGGATCCGCTCATGCATAGCTTCAGTGCAATCGTCTTGTTCGTTAGTTTATTCCCTTAGAATTGCGCTCCGTTCATATGGATTTAGCTGAATGCACGGAAGGTAGAAGTCTCAGCGGTGTTCATGGAAATACTAGCCGAAAATAGTTCAAGGCGTTCGACGACAAAACACAGCTGAGCATGTTCGGCTAAACAAAATGGCTGCCGCCTTGTGTTCGTTCATACGAATGCTGGCCACCCAGCCGGTTATCAATTAAGCTGCGGTTAACCACAGCTTCTGGGGGGTCAATGAGCAGCACACTCCACAGGCAGGGTGGTCGGTAGACATGTGCAATTTGTTTAGGTCCGAATGTGAATTCTGACGAATTTCGGGAAATTTGGACATTCGGGTACTTCCGAATGTCCGAATAGATGAATTGCCGAGGTACCGAAATTCCAAAATTACCGAATTTCCGAAGTGTTGAAGTGTCGAAGTGCTGAAGTTCCAAAGTTGCCGAATTTCCGAAGTGTCAAAGTTCCAAAGTTGCCAAAGTTCCGAAGTGCCGAAGTTCCGAAACACAGTATTGCCTAAGAAGTAATATACTTACCCAGTGGAAGAATGAAAAATGCTACACTGTATACAATTTTAAATAAAAAGTATACAAACATAGCCAGGATTCAGCTGTAAGCATTTGCGGCGGCGGCTGGGGGCCCTAAATCAGAATAAGGGGGGGACCTAATGTCCTCCCCCCTGGCCCCCACCCCTGAACGGCAGGTGAGGGCCATAAATTAGAATAAGGGGGGGACCTAATGTCCTTCCCCCTGGCCCCCACTCCTGAGCGGCAGGTGGGGGCCCTAAATACTAATAAGGGGGGACCTAATGTCCTCCCCCCTGGCCCCCTCCCCTGAGCGGTGGGTAGGGGCCCTAAATTAGAATAAGGGGGGGACCTAATGTCCTCCCCCTGGCCCCCACCCCTGAGCGGTGGGTGGGGGCCCTAAATTAGAATAAGGGGGGACCTAATGTCCTCCACCCTGGCCCCCACCCCTGAATGGTGGGTGAGGGCCCTAAATTAGAATAAGGGGGGGGGACTTAATGTCCTCCCTCATGGCCCCCAACCCTGAGCAGTGCGTGGGGGCCCTAAATAACAATAAGTGGGGGGACCTATTGTCCTTTCCCCTGGCCCCCACCCCTGAGCGGCAGGTGGGGGCCCTAAATAAAAAAGTACCCCCCCAGGTGACTATGCATCCCCAAACCCCTAGTCACCCCCTCCCAAAAAAAACTAACCCCTACCTACCGCCCTCACTCTAAAAATAATGAGGGAGGGACCATTAACTAAGTACCTGTAAAAAAAATTAAAGAAAACTTACCATTTGAAGTTTTCTTTCTTCTAAAATCTTCTTTTTTCAGCCACAAAAAAGGACAAATAAAAAATCCATAATAACCGATGCACTTAAAAAAAAAAAAACGAGCGCAAAAAAATAATAATCAATTTTCACCCATGGAGGGCTCCGCGCAGACTGAGCACTGCAGGGTGGGGCAAGGCTTTCTAAAGCCTTGCCCCACCCTGCAATTAGGCTCAGACCACTCTGATTGGTGGGTTTAAGCCATCCAATCAGAGTGCTCTGACAGGTAAATGAAGAGACTGACAGGTAAGTCTCTACATTTACCTGTCACAGCACTCTGATTGGTTGGCTTGAAAGTCACAAATCAGAGTGCTCTGTGTCATTTTACACAGCGTGGGAAAGTTCTTTGGAATTTTCCCACGCTGTGTAAGTTGACTCATAACAGTCTGATTAGTGGATTGAAAGTAACAGAGAGTTATGAGTCAAATTACACAAATTCCAAAGAACTTTCCCATGCTGTGTAAAATGACACAGAGCACTCTTAATGGTGGATTTTAAGCTAACCAATCAGAGTGCTGTGACAGGTAAATATAGAGACTTACCTGTCAGTCTTTTCATTTACCTGTCAGAGCACTCTGATCGGATGGCTTAAACCCACCAATCAGAGTGCTCTAAGCCTAATTGCAGGGCGGGGCAAGGCTTTATAAGCCTTCCCCCACCCTGCAGAGCTCAGTCTGCGTGGAGCCCTCCATGGGTGAAGATGGATTTTTTTTTGGGGGCGCTCGCTTTTTTTTTTTTCAGGGGTGGGGGCCAGGGGGGAGGACATTAGGTCCCCCAATTAGTATTTAGAGCCCCCACCCACCGCTCAGGGGAGGGGGCAGGGGGGAGGACACTAGGTCCCCCCCTTATTCTAATTTAGGGCCTTATTTTACTTTAGGGCCCCCACCTGCCGCTTATGGGTGGGGGCCGGGGGGAGGACAATAGGTCCACCCCATTATTTTACT
Source organism: Pelobates cultripes (assembly GCA_933207985.1). Taxonomy (NCBI): domain Eukaryota; kingdom Metazoa; phylum Chordata; class Amphibia; order Anura; family Pelobatidae; genus Pelobates; species Pelobates cultripes. The sequence goes on along the minus strand of OW240924.1, from coordinate 5,208,442 downwards.
TTAGGGCCCTCACCTGCCGTTCTGTGGTGGCGGTCTGGGGGTCAATAGGTCCCCCCTTCAGGTTAGAAGCCCCCACTCGCACGGCATGGGTGGGGGCTCGGGAGGGGGGATGTTTTTTTTTTTATTTATTTTTTTACAGCGAGCAGCCACAGGCTGCTCACTGTTTAATAGACATGCCCCTACTCGCGGTATAGCGAGTAGGGGCAAAATTTACTAATACTAAGTAATTTTTACTTAGTATTAGTAAATTTGGCTGAAAGACCAATTGAGGTCTTTCAACCTTTTGATAGATAACTCCCTAATACCATCGGAATTAGGGAGTTATCTACTAAGCGGCTGCAAGAGAAGTCCCAAAGTGCCGAAGTCCCGAAATTCCAAAGTTCCAAAATTCTGAAGTTCCGAAGTGTTGAAGTGCCGAACCGAACCGAATTGCCGAAGTCCTGAATTGCTGAAGTCCCGAATTTCAGAATGCCGAACCGAATTTTCCCCATGCACATGCCTAGTGGTCGGCTGTTCGGCGGTTTGTTCAGTAAACTCAATTTACCGAACCACATCTGAGAACAAAGTGTTAGCCAGGGGCCATAGTCATAGGGCAGGAGGCTGGCAATCAGACTCCTCCAAAAGCCAGTGGCAAAGGGTAGTTTGTCACAAGGAACCACATCTGCCTTCCTCCAATCCTCCAGAAGACTTCCTGAAAGAAAAGACTCTTGAAAGATTAGAAAGAGAGGTTCACTTATTTCTACACTTAGTTCCTTAAGTACTCATGGATGAATACCATCAGGCCCCTGAGCTCTGTTTTTAGTAACTATATTTAGTTGCTGCAGCACCTTGTCTTGAGTTAGCCAATTACAATTTTTTCTGCAAGTTTTTAGCAGCAATCATTTGCACATCTATTGCCATGGGTTCTTCCTTAATATATACTGAGGAGATATAGTTATTTAAAATGTCTGCCTGTTCAGCTCCTGTATACCTCTAGAATTCCACAAATGTTTATATTTTTAATTTAAACTGATTAAAGTACTTTATATTTTGCTTTCCACTCTACTTGTGTTTATTGCCCACTGTACGTTAGTTTTTTTTTTTTTTAGTTATCTGTTTATTAATTTGGGGTTTATATTAGGATTTGCCTATAGTGAGATACCTTGTCACAACAACAATCTTCCATCTCATGGTCATTAGGTCAGATAACTTGTTACTTTGTTCAATCAGATCCTGGTGTGATTGCTTTTCTAATATAATTTTATATAAGATTTTGTTTTCTTACCTTTTGTGTGTGCATACTTACCGTAGTGGCACCCCGGTAGAGTGAGGGTTTTTTGCCGCCAGGAGAAGTCCTTTCTCCCCTGTTGGGAGAGGGAGGCTGTAGAGTAGAGCAAGTGATTATAGGGCAATCCCAAGGCAGGGATTGCAGCAGGTATAGCTTTTCCCTACAAGCACGAGGCGAGGCTCTCTGTTGAGGGTAAATCAGGAACTGAAGGTTAATTGTGGCACACTGCCTTTTATACAGGTTTCCCCACAAGTTTACCACCCAGGTGAACCTTGTGGGGCACAGGGACACATGAACAACAAGTCAATCAAAATAGTATTATACATTCAGTCACTCTAATACAGTGTACACAATCCCTCCCCTTTGCTTAGGAGATAATTGAGTTAATTACTGTATCAACTCAATTATCTCCAAGCGAAAAAATACCACTATTTTACACATTTTTAGAAATACCCCAAAAATATAAGAGACCTCCACAAAATATACATTTCCTGATAGCCCCGATCATACTCAAAAATCACCCAGATCGGTTCAAGGGTTCAAAAATTAGCTAGATGTCACATTTCTGCCCAGCCGCCCATGAGGCTACTGCCCAGAATAGTTCCATATGTTCAGCTGGGTCGGCCGGTCTATTTCAGGGGCAGGGAAATACATTAAAAAAACAAAATGACTGTTTGTGCCTATGATTCTCCAGTATCTCTTGTTCATGCATTTGAAAGTACCGAACGCCGCTGCGTTCGTATGAAAAGAGTCGAATTGCTGGAAGTCTGAAAGTCCCATCGGTGTTTGTGTGAAATAGTGTCCGAAAATGTTTCCACGCGTTTGACAACGACCGCTGGCCGTTCAACAGTTTAAGATGGCCGCCGCCACGTGTTCGTTCATACGAACGATGACCACCCAGCTGTTCGTCAATTAAGCTGTGGTTAACCACAGCTTCTGGGAGGTTAACAAGCAGCACACTCCTCATTTAGGGTGGTCGGTCGTTCGGCAAGTTGCTTGGTTATTTGAACAGACTCCTACTGGTGATAGGAAAAGTGAAATTCACTGAACAAATTAACGAACATACAATGGAGAATATAAAATCCAGGCATATGGGGAGAAATAAAGTCCAGAGACAGAGGGTTCTGTCACACTTACCACATATCCCGTAGCACTAGATACAATCTGGCCTTGTCCTGTGTTCCTGCTTCTCAGTGGCGGAACTAATATAGAGAGAGCTCTGGTGCAAGAACATTTATTTGGGACCCTCTCACGCGAGGGAGCTGAGCAGAGAGAGCTCAGGGAAAAGTGCTCACTCGCTGCCCGCCCTGGAAACAACTGGCCGCCTGCCCCGTGGGAGCCCAAAGGTGGCCAACCTGCCAGCTCTTGGGCCCTCATAAAACTAGGCATTAGTCTGGGCATTTGGGGGCAGCATTTTTTGTCGCCCCCTGGAAGTTGCCACCCAAGGCAAATCCCTTGTTTGCCTCACAATAGATACATCCCTGGCTGTAGAGCTAATATAAGCTCAGGTGTAATTCGCTTTCAGTGGCGCTGATCCCCAACTGGTAGGATATAGGTGACGGTGCTTTCATAAAATTCCTTTAAAGATAAGATATCCCAAAAAAGAAATAGACGAGGGAAAAATAGTACTCTCTATAAAATAACCAGTAAAAATGGTCTTGCACTACTGCTCAATTTTTAAGGCATGGGATTGTTTGGCGAGTTGTTCTTCAGAGTTCTTAATGACCAGGTTAAAATAAATAAAAAGGTATATGGCACAGCAGGATAAAATGGACAATAATCCTTTAATAGTACAACATTATTTAAAAACAAACCAAACTCATTTCACCAAACAGGGTTTCTTCAAGTGGTAGTAAAAGCATATAACCTGGTACATTGCTGTGTATATATAGGGAATACATACATTTGAATTTTGGTGCCAAAATGACGTCAGCTTGAGACAGAAAGTTAAAAAATAATACATCTATAAATAAATTAAGTATATTGTAAATAGAGACTCTATACAGTAAATAAATAAATAATCACATTGTTGTTGTTGTAAAACGAAGGTTAAAAGAGCTTACATTTAGGTTGAAAAGGCTGATCATGTGACACTCAATTAGGATGCTGCATCACGTGGTCGGCGGCAAGGGCGCCTGAAGGTACTGGGCAATGATGAACATTGTAATGGTGGCAGGTCACGTGGCTGGTATATTTGTTTTAGGCGCCACACGACTAGTCTCATGGGTAGGCTAGGCTGTGTAATTCCGGAAGTGCAGTCCGCACCCCGAAGTGAAAACTGGAATCTAATCTTGCTGATTCTGTAGATACTTTTATATTATACATCTATATCAGGACAAATGTCCAGAGGTTAAAATAAATGTCTGATTAATTAAAGACAATTGGTATTATTAGAAGAGGCGCTATCTTGGTTGTGGAAAAATAAGACAGAAAATAGCGGAGGAAAGAAAAGAATGTTCTATATATATATAAATAGAAATAGAACACATTTGTTGAGAACATTCTTATAAAATGAGAATAATATAATATAAAATAAAAATGTAAATGAAAAAGTGAAAATATAAATGAAAATTAAAAATTAAATGTTAAAATATAAAAAAGAAAACAAACTTGTGTGGAATCATGCTTCTTTGCTAAGTCACCAGTGGAGTCTCTATCTCACACTTCTGGTTCCATCAACGTTTAATAGCATTACCTTTATAGTAAATAGATGTGAAACAAGCTCATGATGAAGACAAAGTTTGAAAGCTGGATCTTGCAATAGTGTAATAGCAGACCGAAATCAAGTATTATTAGTTATCTTTTACTTTATCCCAAAGTTAGTGAATCCATATAAATAGAAAGCTGAGGAATGCCAGTCCATTTAAATTGATTGAGTTATTTATTTATTTTAAAGTTTTTTTTTTTAAGTTTCACAACATATTTTAGGAGAATAGAAGAATATAAAAGGGAATTGTGATTTCCAAAGTATAAAAACATTAGTCATAAGGGTACTGTGGGAGCATCGAACTCCCATAGCAAGCTCTCACTGACTCACTGATCACTTATATAAGGACACTTATTGTAGATCTAAAATTTGCTTAAGTGTAGATATGCATCCTTGTTACATACTATAAGCCTAAAATCTACCATTATCCCACAACTTGGACACATGTATTTAAGAAAACTGAAATGGTTTTAAGAGGAATGTGTAACTAATTAGAAATTATTAAATTCCTGGTTTTGTGATTCATAATTTTCATCAAGTGTTGAAGAATATTTTATTTGAAGAATTCCACGAGTAAAGATGGCGGAGGTAGGTGAAATGACTTGGATCAAGGTTAAGTCTCTACTTTTATTTTAATTTTCACAGTTTATTAGTATTTTATGCCTGCTCTTGATTTGTTTTGTGCAATTGTAAGTTTTTATTTGTCTGCCATTTAATCATATTGTGCATTAATAAGATCACGTTGTATCTTAATGTCTAAGTATTTCATGGTGACCTCGAAGGATGATTTATAGAAGAAAATGATTCTTTTCTGTGATAGGTGTCAAATATCAAGGAAATCATAGATGAAGTTCTCTGCTGTAAATAAATTACTACCTACAGTATCAGAGTGCAGGAGGTCTGTTTCCAGATGAAAGATTAAAATAAAATTTCACCGTAATTGGACTTTCACTCCTGAATGAACATCATATCTAAATACATTTTTTCTTCTTCAAAATACCAGTGAGTGCCCAGGTGCTTTTTAATATCTATTAAAGTGAAGTTCAAGTGCAACTGCAGCTCTAAAGGTGTTCTCACAACCAACAAATATACCACAGATAATGAAAAGGGTGGACAGTGCAATACAAGCAACGTGAATAATGACCCCCGCAAAATGTAAGGAACAGAGGTAAAATACTTTCCTCCTGTAAATTCAGGAACACTGGGATGTAAAATTCATATTCAGCAAGAGAGGAGAACTATCACAGTGAAATATCTGGTAAACACCACAATAAACACAGTAGTAATTAGACTACTCATTGTAATAGCTTTTATGGAAGTCTCCAACCAGACGGCTGAAAATGGATTCATCCTCCTTGGTCTGTCGACCATTCCGTACCTACAAGCTATTTTCTTCTCCCTGTTTCTGGCTATTTATATAGCCACCCTAGTAGGAAACACTTTGCTTATTGTAGCTGTGAGACTAAATACTCAGCTCCAGACCCCAATGTATTTCTTCCTCAGTAATCTCGCCTTCATTGACATCTGTTTCTCTTCTACTGTAATACCCCAACTTTTGGTAAACACTTTAAATAAGGAGGTAAAAATTTCTTTATTGGCATGCGCAACTCAGTTGTTTATAGCTTTAGTTCTTGGCTCAATAGAATGCTTGCTGCTGGCAGTCATGTCCTTCGACCGATACGCAGCTATCTGTAAACCCTTACATTACAATGTTATCATGGGCAAGAAATTATGCATCTCTCTAACAGCTGGATGCTGGACAGTAAGTGTGATAAACTCCTTTACTCATGTTATCCTAACTTTTAAATTGCCATTTTGCAGGTCCCACCACATCAACCACTTCTTTTGTGAGATGCCTCCATTTTTTCAAATAGCTTGCACTGACACCTGGCTCAATGAGATTGCAATGTTTGTTTCTGTAGTGATTAATGTAACATGTTCCTTCTTGTTGACTCTAATTTCATACATTCATATTATTTCCACAATTTTAAAGATCCGTTCTTCTGAGGGACGTCACAAAGTTTTCTCAACCTGCGCGTCTCACCTCACCGTGGTCAGTCTCTATTACACCACCATCATGTCCATGTATTTGCGCCCACATTCTGCACACTCCTCCGAAGCAGACAAAGATATTTCTTTTCTTTACACCACAGTTACACCAATGCTGAATCCCATTGTCTACAGCATCCGAAATAAACCTGTTAAAGACACCATAAAGAGATTCTTAACCAGGCAAAGGTACGGCTGATAATATTAAACTATTTGTCAAATACATAATTTAGATTTCTTGCAAAAAAAGTATCCAATGTTACTACAAACATCATACTTTGAACTGCGTTGCCATAGATTATAAAGCCCCTTCCATTGTTTGCAGCTATGACAGTTGATTATATAGAGATGATAATACTACTCCAAAACGGTGGTTTAGTTGTTTAATGGTTTGACTATCGCTTACACTAAACAATACTTCCCACAATACACTAACACGCTACACTAACGCAGAGTTCTTAACCAGGCAACTTTATTGGAATAAAGAATAACTGAGCAATGGTTTGAACATTTGTCAAAGACCCATTGTAGGGTCAAAATGTTGCTCTTTTCTTTGTTCAAATACATGTGCCTGGTTATGAGCTCTGCAGTGCCGAACCTTTTTCTTTTTGGATTTACTAATACACTGGGCTTGTGCCTGCCCCTAGTTTGGTATTGCACCCAGCTTTTAGCTCATTTGGACGAGTGCAGTTACTATTTATTGTTTATTCATTTAGGAGAACATCATGACATCTGTCTGTCTGTCTATCAATCTGTTTATCTATCAGGAGACCTCACGCTAACAACATTCATTTCAAGACTTACTCAGGGTCCTTAGAAGCTGAAAAGTAAAAGCATGACCCTAGTTTTTACAAAAGATGAATTATGTGCATATATTTTTCCTCATTCCTTAATGGACATTTAATGTAAAAAAAAGGTTGTTAAAGTAGTGTAACTTTGCTGGTGCTCACAGAACACGTTTCCCCTGAGGAAGTCTGTCCTAGAGACGTAGGCGTAGGACTTTGTATAATAACTTTTAATTGATTTAAATTTGTTATTTATGTTTATTTTATTATTCATTATTTTAGAGGACTTTTTTAGCTCTCCAGTTTTTGCTCTAAGGGAGCTTTCCACTTCTTGCTTTTTTATAGGCACAACATTTCATCTGAAGCTACGGACTAACAGCTTCCAGAATTTTATTGATGAGCTTCACCAAATTGTCCTTCTTATACCCTGAGTGGAAGCACTTATTTAGGAAAGTACCATCTATACCATTTGAAGTGCCTATCAGACAAGATTTTCTTGTAAGTTTAATCAGTGAATATTAAATTGTAACGAACGCTGGTATTTCGTATGCCTGTTCGTGTGGTTCCTCCTGAACTGTTAGGTATTCAGTAATTATAAAACTGAAGAAGTACCTCTGATGGGAGGTAATATGTGATACAGTAAAATGTCTGGTGTTAACAACAGGAATGTGGTATAAAATGCCTATTGGTGGAGCGCTAAATAATTCTATCTGCCTTCTAAATAAGGTGAACTTAATATTTACCATTAGATTTAAGTTCACAATTGAAGTGGTTTTAGCTTTTTGTCTAATACTAGACTAGAACTATTTTATACCATCTTCACTCAATGGTCTACATACAGCGGTTGCAGGGGTCGCAGCTGCGACCGTACCAATCACTACAGTGGGCCCGACCACCCTGCGGACCCTGGTGCTCACGCCATGTGTTGCGGCCCCGGCCTGCGCAGCAAACCGTCGGAGCCGCACGTTCAAGGGGCCCATTGGGTGGCCCATGCTGTTAGAGCCACCCGATAAAGATGAATTTCCTGGGGGCCCCGGTCAGCGCTTTAACAGCGCAACCGGGCCACCTGTGATGACATCACAGCTGGGAGGAAGTGACTGCCCATCACTCCTCCTAGCTATCAGCAAGAGCCCACGCGGGAGGAAGGAGAGGGAGTCAGAGTCGGAACTCTGACTCCCACCAGCCTGAGCCACCACTGGACCCCAGGGAAAATCGCCCTTCTGCACCTAAAAGGTAGGAAACAGGAGTGTGACGTAAACATTTTATATATGTGTGTTTTTGTTTGTATGTGTTTGTGTGTTTGTGTGCCTCTGTAAGTATGTGTGTCTGTCGTATATATGTCTGTCTGTATGTGTCTGTCTGTCTGTGTCTGTCTGTATGTATGTATGTGTCTGTCTGTATGTACGTGTCTGTCTGTAAGTGCCTGTCTGTCTGTATGTGTGCAAGCCTGTCTGTCTGTATATGTGCCTGTCTGTCTGTGTGTATGTGTGTCTGTATGTATGTGTGTCTGTTGGGGGGGCATGTATCAGTTTCACACAGGGGCCTCATGGATTGTGTGTATGCCACTGTCTGCACTATTATTTTTTCTCTAGTTTTTTCTTGTCATTTTATGTATATTTGAGTATATTGCAACATTGTATTTGCGTTGTAAGTGTAAAGCACCCCTACACAGGCCAGGTATAATTATTTAGCGCTCCACCAATAGGTATTTTATACTACATTCTTGTTATTCAGTGATTATAGCTCGCAGTTCGAGGCACTGTTCTGTTCGTTCCCAAGAATCAACGTGCTGCCTGTAGGTAAATTCAGCAGCTCAGCAATAAATTCCCCAAACATCAGTCAAGACTAGATGAAGGGTACAACTCTGACAATGCTTTATTGGTGCACACAGCTTTTATGCATAGCCCTATGCAAATGGTCTTCATCCCAACCAAACAGGGGTCCTATCCCAGGATCCTATATACCTGGGCACCAAAGCGCGGGAAAGGGGGAGTCGCTGTCCATTTGTCTTCCAGGTATAGAAAGTCCACCACCCTGGCAAGGGGCCTCCAACCCAATCCAACAGGGGTTCTTCATCCCAGGAGCCTCCATACCTGGGAGCCAAAGCACAGGAAAGGCTCTGTTCCCTTTGTCTCCCAGAAACAAAAACCCAGCCAAACTAGCCAGTGCCCCAGAAGTGTTCCCACCAACCTCAGGGACCCTGGCGACTGTGCAATTCCTGACCAGTCTCCGTTTGTGAGGTTCTTGTGCGAGCATGCCGCAAGGGAAGCATCTCCATTCGGAATATGTACGCTCCCCCCTGGTTGGCGTTTGTCTATATGAAATGGCAGCCACTCAGGGGAGCACTCATGAATTGCTTCCCTTGCGGTTTCAACAGTGGCGTACATACCAGGGTCGCAGGGGTCGCGGCTGCGACCGGGCCAGGCCCACCAGGGGGCCCGGCCGCCCCTGTGACCCAGTATGTACCCACAGGGCCAGTCTCCTCTCCTGGGGGGCCCAGGAGCCAGCCACCCCAGGGCCCCCTGAGGCTGGCCCTGCTGACCCTGGCGGGCGGGCTGGCTGTCTGGGTGGCCGGCGCGCGAGGGAGCACTCTCCTCTGTGTGCTCCCTCTTCAGTTCCCTTGATTTTCACAGTGAGAATCGCGGAAGCTCCTCTAGCAGCTGTCAATGAGACAGCCACCAGAGGCTGGATTAACCCTCAGTGAAACATAGCCGTTTCTCTGAAACTGCTATGTTTTCAACTGCAGGGTTAAAACTAGAGGGACCTGGCACCCAGACCACTTTATTGGGCTGATGTGATCTGGATGTCTGTAGTGGTCCTTTAAGTGTGTGTGCATAACGCGGTCGCGGGGTCGCAGCCCTGTAACCCCTGCGACCAGGTGCCCGCCATGTGTGCGGCCCCGACCCGCACCGAGTAAGCGCAGGGGTGGGCCCACGGAACAATTTTCGCACCGGGGCCCCATGGGTCATGTGTACGCCACTGGGTTTCAAACTTATGTTGCTAGTGCGAACGTTCTAATTAATTGTCGGGTATTTTATACCATCTTCACTCAATGGTCCGGGAGACGAATGAGTTCCATTTGTATGAATGTTCCCGACTGGGGAAACAAATCTAACACACGAAAAGCCAAGGGAAACACAGTAATTCAAGGGTAAATCACACAAATGAATGGGCCTCTGCTACAGGCACCAAGTAGTTTTGTCACATAAATGTTTGAATATCTATACTCTACTAGTCTATGTGTGTCCTATATATTTTGTAACTGTA
>OW240924.1:5113413-5198267 GCA_933207985.1 Pelobates cultripes | reverse complement strand
TGTGTGTGTGTGTACTCAGCAGTCTGTGTGTGTGTATACTCAGCAGTCTGTGTGTGTGGGTACTCAGCAGTCTGTGTGTGTGTGTATTCAGCAGTCTGTGTGTATTCAGCTGTGTGTGTGTGTGTGTGTACTCAGCAGTCTGTGTGTGTGTGTACTCAGCAATCTGTGTGTGTGTGTGTACTCAGCAGTCTGTGTGTGTGTGTACTCAGCAGTCTGTGTGTGTGTGTGTGTACTCAGCAGTCTGTCTGTATGTGTATTCATCAGTCTCTGTATGTGTATTCATCAGTCTCTGTATTCAGCAGTCTTGTGTGTGTGTGTATTCAGCAGACTGTGTGTATGTATTCAGCAGTCTGTGTGTGTATGTATTGCATTTGTTGGAGATACTAATAAATATAAGCTTAATTTTATCTATTTATATCATTATTTAAAATTTGTATCATTGAACTCTCTGTGTTCTTTTAAAACAAAAGTTATTAGTTCGGACAACAGTACGAGTTGTTGTTTTCTAAACTTAAACCTCAGTATTTGGGTTTAATTGCCGTGTTGGCACTTTAAGGAGAAAAAATGTTGGCATGTATTGCGGTTTGGGCACTCGGGCTCAAAAAGGTTCGCCATCACTGCCTTAAAGGATCACTATAGGGTCAGGAACACAAACATGAATTCATGACCCTATAGTGTTAACACCACCATCTAGCCCCCTGGGCCCCTCATGCCTCCATAAATATAGCAAAATCTTACTGTATTCAAGCCTGAAGCTGTAACTCTGCATGCTGTTAGACTCAGAAAAACAAGCAGTCTGCTGACATCATTAGAAGTGGTGGCCTAATCCAATCACAGTGCTTCCCCATAGGATTGGCTGAGACTGACAAAGAGGCAGATCAGGGGCAGAGCCAGCATGATTCAAACACAGCCCTGGCCAATCAGCATCTCCTCATAGAGATGAATTGAATCAATGAATCTCTATGAGGAAAGTTCAGTGTCTGCATGCAGAGGGAGGAGACACTGAATGTTTGGATGCATTTTAGTCAGCCATGACCCAGGAAGGATCTCTAACAGCCATCTAAGGAGTGACCAGTGAAGTTATCACTACGCTGTAATGTAAAGACTGCATATTCTCTGAAAAGACTGTGTTTACAGCAAAAAGCCTGACGGTAATGATTCTACTCACCAGAACAAATTCAATAAGCTATAGTTGTTCTGGTGACTATAGTGTCCCTTTAACTATATTCATTGTCAGCCAGTCCACACAAGTTTTGTTCCCATACATCCCTCTTAAGTTTCCATACTTAAGTAAGAGTATGTGAAAAGTAGTTGGGGTTGCCACCTTTTGTGGAAAAACATACCGGCCTTGCTAATTTGCATAATTAAATATGAATGGGTGACATCACATGATGTAAATCACAAGGAGTGACATAAGAAAAAATGCTGTAAAATCACCAAAAAACTACTTAGTTTGATTCTGCTGTATAGATGGATTCCTCCCAGTGGCCCCATGTCTCCCAGTGCCCCCATGTGTCGATTACTCCAGGTCTCAGTGTTCCTATGTATCAGTGTCTCAGTGCCCCATGTCTCCCAGTGTCCCCTAGTGTCGTGTCCCCAGGTCTCCCAGTGATCCTATGTATCACAGTGTCTCAATGCCCCATGTCTCCCTCTGTCCCCATGTATCCCAGGGTCCCCATGTCACTAGGAAGATGGGAAAACCTGGGGACACGGGGAGACCTAGGGACACGGAGACACCAATGACACTGGAAGACTAGGGGACTCTGGCTGGGACGCATGGGGACACTGGGAAAATAGGGGACACTTGAAGACATGGGGACACAGACACCAGGGACACAGACACTAGGGACACTAGCTTGGAGACATGGGGACATTGAGACACTTGAGGCCCTGGGAGACATGGAGGCACTAGATGGATTCCTCCTAGTGGCCCCATGTCTCACACTGGCAGACTGGGGGCACTGGGAGACTAGGGGGCACTGAGACACCAGGGACACTGGCTGGTAGACATGGGGACACTGTGCCCCCATGTATCTGTGTCATGATGTCTCCCAATGTCCCTTAGTGTCTGAGTGTCCCCATGTCTCCTTGCAGCCTTTACCCCCATCCCTTACTTCCCTGAGCTGTAGACTGTCTCTGCAGGGTGGGAGTTGCTGTCTGGACTCTCTGTAGCTGCTCCCCTGCAGATCAGTGAGTATAGATAGGCAGGGAGGGATATGCTGGAACTTCCTATCCCTGCCTGTCTCCACACACAGTGACCCCTACTGGCCAGTGCTGGTATTGCATAGTAATCTCTTGTTTATACTGAGAAAAATACCAGCATTTGTATTGCCAGTATCACTGTAATATTTGCACCAGCCAGGCAGCCTCAAATACTGGCTGTGCCAATAAAATAAAAGCCAGGTGGAATCCCTAAGAGTGGTGTGTGAAAAAAAAAAAAAATTATTATTTTTTTTTTTTTTTAAATAAATCAATGGGCCTATTCCATGGGCCTGGGCCTGGAGCTGCAGCTCCATCAGCCCCTATGTTAATCCGGCCCTGCTTATATACACACTTTAGTACCACCCACAGGGTTTTGGAACACAACCAATAAACATATACAATACACTCAGACACTCCCACACAAAATCCTCCCCTCTGCCTGTGATACAATTACCTTACACAATGGGTAATGTAATTAGCCCAAGCAGAGAAATACAATTTTTCCACATTATTCATAACTTGAAAAGTATGCATCACATTCACATATAACTTACATTTCCAGAATCAGCATACTCCAAATACAAACATACGTCAAAATCATACAAATTGGTCCAGTGGTTCAAAAGATAGATCGTAGTCCTTTGTGACCACAGGAAGCATGGCTTTTCTGCCCAAAACCAGTTCCACAGAGTCTTCTATCCTGGAGATAATTGGGAAGTAATCCAATTATCTCCAAGGACAGAGGCAAAACTCCATTGAACACATGGCAGCAAAAGACAATAAAACACATAAAAACATATAACTGTGCAGCCATTGCACAAAACAGGTACATTCAACATATCCCCAGATAGCTCAGATCTGAGCGCACATTATTACTGAATGGCGCTCAGAGCACACACATACAGTTCAATTGCCGTGGAGCCAAAGTCTTTCCCATAGTCTTTCATTATACGAATGGGCTCCATGGCATAGCAATCTGGGGTATCACCGCTCAAACAGGACAAGCACCGAATGACCGGCTTTCGTCTCTTCACAGGGGAAAAGCAAGCGTTTCAACATGGGGCCATAGTCTACAGGCAACAGGCGAGCAACCAGGCTTCTCCAATGCAATGTGGCGAGATTGGTCTTGTCACAGTCATGCTGTTCTCAGTCTGTGATGTGATGTCATACTGTTCTCAGTCTGTGATGTGATGTCATACTGCTCTCAGTCTGTGATGTGATGTCACACTGCTCTCAGTCTGTGATGTGATGTCACACTGCTCTCAGTCTGTGATGTGATGTCACACTGCTCTCAGTCTGTGATGTGATGTCACACTGCTCTCAGTTTGTACAAACAGATAAAAAGTGGTGAGAGCACACAAAACAAAGGAAAATATTACTACTTTAAAATGTATGAAATCCTGCAATAAAAAGCAGGAAACAAATATAGGGTAATATTGTAACAATAAAATATATAAACAGTGGATGAATGGTCTCACTAACACATTTCTGCCCCTTTTATAAGGCTGGCTCGGACTAAAGGCGTTGAATAGACTGGTGTAGGTAAACTGCACACTTCCTTAATAATAGAATCCAGGATCTCATTAAAAGATTTATTCAGCAAACAGAAAAGTACAGCATTAAAATCCCAGTGAAATAACTTGCAACACAGCACATACACTGACGCGTTTCTCAAAGTGTTTGTGTATTTATGAAAAGGATGATAACCCGTGAATAGACATACACTTTGAGAAAGGCACAGGTCTAAAATGGAACTTCTCTATATGGGGTCTTTGTAAATTTAGTTCATGTATGTAAGTAGCGGGGAATGTGGTGCGACTAAGAGTAAGGAGACTACCCCAATTCTCCCCCCAATAATGACAGACAACGAATATTGGATGAAACAGGCCACAGCATTTATTAAACTTACAACTGTAGGACTCATCCGAACTTTATTCTTTTCCTTTAATTCCAATATAAATAAACAGATAAATATATATACATACCATAATTAACATATAAATTAACATATAAATTACACTTATTGCCCTACAGCCTCCAACTTAAATAACCGTCCTTGCCAACAAACTTAACCAGGTGCCTATGCACCAAAATCTTTACCCACTGGTGTCTCGCCTCCCTCCTCGTCCAAACCAAAAATTCCCATCATCTTAAATGCTCTACCACCAGCCGGCTTTTTGCTCGGTGGGCACGTCCTATTCGGTAACTTAAACGTTTACCTTACAGAGCAGGGGAGGGTGAGACCCACCATGTCCATCTCCTGACATTCCATCTGCTCCCCAACCCTGTTGGCAAGGACACGCTCCCCGCTATCTGTGACGGAACAAAAACAGAAAATTAGGGTGGGTGGGCTGGCCAGAATCCCAAAAGGCACTGAGGTACTACAAACCCATAACCACTCCCCTAAACACAGCCACACCCATATACACATACAGCCACTCCCCTAAACACATGCAGCCACGCCCATATACACATACAGCCACTCCCCTAAACACAGCCACGCCCATATACACATACAGCCACTCCCCTAAACACATGCAGCCACGCCCATATACACATACAGCCACTCCCCTAAACACAGCCACGCCCATATACACATACAGCCACTCCCCTAAACACATACAGCCACTCCCCTAAACACATACAGCCACGCCCCTAAACACATACAGCCACTCACAACACACACAGCCACTCCCCTAAACACATACAGCCACGCCCCTAAACACATACAACCACTCCCCTAAACACATACAGCGACGCCCCTAAACACATACAGCCACTCCCCTAAACACATAGAGCACCCCCCAACACATACAGCCACTCCCCTAAACACATACAGCCACGCCCCTAAACACATATAGCCACGCCCCTAAACACATACAGCCACTCCCCTAAACACACACAGCCACGCCCCTTAACGCATACAGCCACTCCCCTAAACACATAGAGCCACGCCCATATACACATACAGCCACGTCCCTATACACATACAGCCACGCCCCTAAACACATACAGCCACGCCCCTAAACACATACAGCCACTCCCCTAAACACATACAGCCACTCCCCTAAACACATACAGCCACACCCCTAAACACATACAGCCACTCCCCTATACACATACAGCCACTCCCCTATACACATACAGCCACTCCCCTTAACACATACAGCCACTCCCCTAAACACATACAGCCACTCCCCTATACACATACAGCCACTCCCCTAAACACATACAGCCACTCCCCTATACACATACAGCCACACCCCTAAACACATACAGCCACGCCCCTAAACACATACAGCCACTCACCTAAACACATACAGCCACTCCCCTAAACACATACAGCCACTCCCCTAAACACACACAGCCAATCACTAACACCGTCCCCACACTCGTTACATGTGCCCTTGTACGTTTAGCTGTGCTGACTCCCCAGGGCCTGCTGTGGCACTGGTACTGTTATATCTGCACAACAAAAATAAAGAATTAAAAAATAAAATAAACACTGTACTTAAATGCAATTGCAGCAATAATTAAACTCATCTAAACAGAAAAAAAGCAGTGAGTGGGGGCACAGACTAAAAGTGAGTGGGGGCACCGAGTAAAAAAGCAGTGAGTGGAGGCACAGAGAAGAGAAGCAGTGATTGGGGGAAAGCAGGGCAGGGGCAGAGATTGGGGCACAGAGAAGAGAAGCAGTGAGTGGGGGAGGGCGGGACAGGGGCAGAGATTGGGGCACAGAGAAGAGAAGCAGCGAGTGGGGAAAGGCGGGACAGGGGCAGAGATTGGGGCACAGAGAAGAGAAGCAGTGAGTGGGGGAAGGCGGGGCAGGGGCAGAGATTGGGGGCACAGAGAAGAGAAGCAGTGATTGGGGGAAGGCGTGGCAGGGGCATTGAGTTGGAACACAGAGAAGAGAAGCAGTGAGTGGGGAAGGCAGGGGCAGGGGCAGTGAATTGGGTGGCTCATAAGTTTTTCTATCCTAGCTGCAGCCATTCACCCAGAAGGAGAGGATCAGGGACTGGACACACATACCCTCAATTCAGCTTAGTGCTGGCTGAGGCTGATGGGAGTGAGCAGCAGCTCATTCCTGCCTCTCCTCCCCATGCTGCTGCCTCCTTCCTCCCGCGGTGATCGGCTGTCATTTCCTCCCAGCCAGCTAATACTACAGGGGCCACCAGGTCCCTGTTCAGAGATGCCCATCGGGTGTCCCTAAATGTCTGGGACACCTGATAGGCCCCCCAATTGTAACTGGGCCTTGGGCAGTTGCTTTGCGCCCCCCAGGAGTAACTGGGCCCAGGGCAGCTGCTTTGGCCCCCCAGGAGTAACTGTGCCCAAAGCAGCTGCTTTGGCCCCCCCAGGAGTAACTGGGCCCGGGGCAGCTGCTTTGGGCCCCCCAGGAGTAACTGGGCCCGGGGAAGCTGCTTTAGCTCCCCCCAGGAGTAACTGGGCCTGGGGCAGCTGCTTTGCGCCCCCCAGGAGTAACTGGGCCCGGGGAAGCTGCTTTGGCCCCCCCCAGATGGCCCTGGTTGTATTTGTGAGCAGTGTTTGTGTGTGTGAATGTAAGCATGCTTTGTTATAGAGTATATTTGTGCATTTAGGGGTGTATTTGTATGTACTGGTGCCATTGGAATGCAGTGGTGTTCTTGTGTGAAGTGTTTAAATGCAGGGGTGTGTTTGTATATTGTGTTGGTATTTGATTGCCCCGGTGTGTTTTAATGTAATGTTGGTTTTGAAATGCAGACGTCCATTTTTGTGTAATATTGGTGTTTGAGTGAAGGGGTGTGTTTGTAGGTAATGTTTGTGTTAAATTGCAGGTGTGTGTTTGTATATTGTGTTGGTATTTGATTGCTTGGAAGTATGCACATACACATGTACATTGCCACATACATACACATTAACACACAAATATTCATACATATAAATACACTGACACATACACACACATAGATACAAACCAGCACACACACACTGACATATGCACATACACAGGTGCACACACAGATCCACACACCCTCACACACACATGCACTCTGATCTATCACCAGCGCACAATATCATCCAGAACGCTCTCGCGTTTACATGCACTCCCAACTATCACCAACACAGATCATGCAGAATGTGCCTGTCATTAGTGAGGGACAACACATTAGGATTGATTTGTGGCTAATTACGCCGTGACTACAAATGACAGACAGACTGAGATTGCATTGGTTGTTGTTTAATTATGAGACATTGCTAATTATCAGAAGGAGAGGATATACATGTCAGTGTCTGACTACCTACATAAACATAACTATCAGTGACGTCCTGACGCTAACTGTCCATCTGGCCAAGTTATTTCATTATCTCCGACGACCTGCCAAGGAAAGAATATGAAGAATGCATGAGACAGGCAGCTGGGCTCACATTCTATACGCAAACAAGAACGTCCTACGGGGAAAACGTAGTCTGCAGAATTCTTTGGGCCACAGTTGTGATGTAGAGTAATGGGACAGGACATTTGGCATCGGAAGGGTGGTGGTCATGTACATGCTAATTCCCAAGAAGATGGACACATTGATCCCAAAACACTCACTGGACGATGTTATGGTTTTAGAGTGACACAGATTGGAGAGACTCAGCAATTTACAGAAATCTAAGGAAGGACGAGCTATAATATCCTGAATACGGACAATGGGGCAATATTAGCCCCTGGGGCCAATAGGGCTCTTTGTAAGGTAATGCTCAATGCTTAAATGGACAAGTAAAAATCACTATTTAGTAGATATACCCATTAAAAGCATGCATTTAGTAATGTTTATATCTAAATAGCTTGCAAAGGCTGCATAACTCTTATTTTTAAAACAGGTGTATTCTATATCAAGTGCGATACACACAATCATCAATGAATAACACAGACATACAAAATAAACTGCAATACTTGCTACCAGGGAGACTCTGTCGAGAACGTCCCAGTTTGCACCTAATGCTGTTGTTAAGGCCCAGGGTATCAGTGTTATTGTGCTAACTGTTCGTTGTATTAAGTGCTGCATTTTGTTTCTATTTACTTTATTGCTACCTTTGTCTGAATATCTTTTGTTGATACCGTATTTTCTACTTTTCATAAAATACATAAGGGATTACGTTTTCTTATCTATAGCAACCAAAGCCAAAACATGGCAAAGGGCAGAGCTTAAAGGACAACTGGTACCTCAAAACTATTTTAAATAGAATTTAAAAAGTAAGAATAAGCCATGGCCACTTTCATTACATCACAGCACCCTTCAGCCATATACATACACCTTGGGTCAGACAGTGTTTGAAAACTGAGTTAGTCTCTATGGTCTTTCCAGCTTCACAGGGCAGACCATAGCGACTAACTGGCCGTTGTTTTCAGTTTATCTGCAGCTTTTCCATTAATTAATAAGTTTCTTCAAGTCATGGCCTGATTGACCATCAGACAGCCGCCTAGGCCCCAGGAGCAAGGGGCCGGGCTACCATGGGCGTCACAATGCCAAACGCTGACCTCCCAGGGGCGCTGTGAGATATTAATTATAGTCTGCATCCCATATATTGGTTTTCTGGATATTTAATGATGAGGGGGGACTGGGAGTTCCACCTTCTTATGTGGACTTTAAATGGTGATAAATAAATGTTAAATCTAGTGCTGTCTGACTCCAGACAGTACTAAGGAAAGAGTAAAATAAACGTAATTACATGGGATTGGTTGTACTGCTCGCTTGATTTAATGTTTGTACTTATATATATTATTGAGCTGTCTCCCCGTACACTTTCTTGTTTGATATAATTGTATTTTCGGGATTTGTCACCCTGTTGGGGGGATTGGTTCTACCATGTACATTTTAGCCTATAGCGTTCGAGTTTTAGGACAGATTCGAATCATACCGGACTTTGATCTTCTTCTTCTTCTTGACCTTCTCTTGCGGGGTCTTGACCTCCTATAGGCGTACCCACAGGACCCCCGGCTACTTCGTTTCTGTGACTTCTTCCGTATTGGCCTGGCGCTGGACATTCCCATACACATTCTCGGCTCTGGCTGGATTAATGATATTTAAGAGGAGATTTTGACTCATTAAGAGTTGTCTAAGGAAAGGGAGTAAGCCAGCTCCCACCTGGCTGATATAGCCTGCTTGGGCAATTCTCTTATGACATCATGCAGCTAATCCGTGAGGTCACTCCCTTCACACATTTTGCTTGCATGAGCTGCACTTTTTTCTTAAATTGAGATTGAGATTTTATTTCTTGAAAATGTAGTGATTGTTTTTTCCCAAAGACCAACTGTAATGATAATGTGATTTTCACATCCTACACATTGAACTGACGCTGAGAGAATTCTAACATTCTGACTGAGCCTTCAAGGACAACGGCCACCAAATTTTCACTTTCACTTCAAACAGAGAAACAAGTCAACTTTTCTAAAAAACAAAACAAAAAACCCCCAACCCAATATACATCTTTAATAAAATATATATAATTCAGTTTGATTATATCGAACAAATTTTAAAGCAATTAGAAGTAAAAATGTTACGACAGCTGACCTTTAATGAGTCTACTGACTGAAGGTTGAGAAGGGAGAATAGTTAAACCTTTACCTGAGAAAAAACACAGCTATATTCGAAAATAATGTGTATTGCAGTTTACTGAGTGATCTCGAGCGTGTTTCTGAAGTAGGATGGGGAACCGTATGGAAGCTTACGTTCAGACAGACACACACACACACATACATGCACACATGCACACATGCACAGACACACACACACATACATAGATGCACATGCACACACACACACACATACATAGATGCACATGCACACACACACACACACACACATACATGCACACACACACACATACACATACATAGATGCACATGCACACAGACACACACACACACACACATACATGCACACATGCACAGACACACACACACACACATACACATGCACACACACACACACATACACACACACACACACACACACACACATACATGCACACACACACACGCACAGATATACACACACAGACACACATACACACACATACACACACACACATACACACACACAAATGCACACACACACATACATGCACACACACACAGACACACACATACACACACATACACACACACACACACACATACATGCACACACACACACATGCACATACACACACATACACAAACATGCATGCAGACATGCACAGATATACACACACACACACACATACACAAACATTCATGCACAGACACACACACACACACACACACACAGACACACACATGCACAGATATACACACACGTAGACATGAAATTATGGCTACTAGTGATGCAGTGATGTCACCGCACTTAGAAGAAAGCGCGGCATTGCAGCTGGGGAAGGTTAGTCATAGCTCCCAACAGTCCTAACTCAGGGGGTAAGTCCCGATGGAGCCTGTTCCATCTTCCTGTGTCCAGCTTTTATCACAGTACCAGCCCATACATGAGCAGAGCCATTTACCAACACTCCACTCACACGCAGTGCTATATGGGGTCGGCAGTCAGTCTGGCATTCCCTACACATTCCTTGTATTAACCCCGGCCGCACACGGTCCCATGGCAACAGCTCGCACATTGAAAAAAAATAAATACAAATATTGTGGCGGGGGCGGAGCTAAACGGCAGGCGGGGGAGGAGTCCCTGCTTCCCCAACAACCAGCCTCCAAGAGCTCCAAGCAGGAGGTAAGAAGCAGGTCAGTGTGAGTGTGTGACTGTCTGTGTGACTGTCTGTGTGTGACTGTCTGTCAGCTTCTGTGTGTTTGTGCCTGCTTGTGAGAGAGCTTGAATGTGTGTCAGTGAGCTTGTCTGTAGTGAGCATGTGTGTGTCAGTGAGCTTGTCTGTAGTGAATCTGTGTGTTAGTGAGCTCTTCTGTAGGGAGCGTGTGTGTGTCAGTGGACTTGTCTGTGGAGAGAGTGTGTGCGCATCAGTGAGCTTGTCTGTAGTAATCTTGTGTGTATATCAGAGTTTGTCTGTACTTAATTTGCGTGTGTACCAGTAACCTTATCTGTGTGTCATTGAGATTGTCTGTCAATGAGCCTATTTGTGTGCATCAGTAAGATTGTCTGCATGTGAGTATGCTTTACTGTATGATTTAATTACCCTGAAGGGACTAATATTTTGAATTAGAAAAATAAGTATACCAATAATATATATATAGACAGAGAGAGAGAGAGAGATATGTGTGTGTGTGTGTGTGTGTGTATATATATATAACACACACTACATAGCACAATGACTTATGGGGCTGGCATAGATATTTTTCCAGGGCTGCTTTGTATCCCCAGTCCGGCCCTGCCTATGTGTGAGGGTCCTGTGTGTGTAAATGTTCTGTGTTTGAGGGTGCTGTGTGTGTGTGTGAGGGTAATGTGTGTGTGAGAGGAAGCTGTGTGTGTATAATGTATGTGTTTGAGGGTGCTGTGTGTGTGAGGGTAATGTGTGTGTGAGAGGGAGCTGTGTGTGTATAATGTGTGTGTGAGAGGGAGCTGTGTGTTTGAGGGTGATTTGTGTGTGTGTGAGGGTGATGTGTGTGAGAGGGAGCTCTGTGTGTGTGTGTGATGGTGATCTGTGTGAGAGTGATGTGTGTGAATATATGTTAGGAGGGATTGTGTGTTGGGGGAGGCAGATTAATGCCACTATATAAGAATTTATTTATAAAAAAAAAAAATAATAATAATAATAATAATAATAATAAAAGAAGCATCATATCCCCCCTCCCTTTTTACCTTTAGCCTGGAAGGGGGGGTGGGTGGGGGGGGACTGTGCTGCCATCCCTGGTGTTGCTAGTGGGGAGTGAACTCTAGCCTGTGAGGCAATGCTCCGGATCTCGTGAGAGGACCCTGGTGGAGCTGCAAGATAGAGCCCCTCCCCAGCTAGCGGCTGCCTGTCAGTGCCTGTGGGCTGGTGAGGGAGATCTTTGATCTCCCCACTGGCCCATGAAGGCACACAGCAGGGCTGGCGCTCGGAAAGCGCCAGCTCTGCATGGGCCGGCAGGGATGATCTCCCCCCCTGTCGGCCTTGGCCCATGGCCATCGCGGCCTGGTGTGCCCTATAGTCATTCCGAGCCTGATGACCGTATTTAGAATCCTTTATTGATTCAGGATATAAGACCAATATAATCTGTCCGTTTCAACCAGTGGTAACCAGGGATAAAGGAACACCTTTCTAGAGGCTCTGAATGATGATTTGTCCAAAATAAGGTCCTGCAATAAGTGCTTGTTTTGCTCATTTGGGAGTCAGTAATGTGCTATGGTTGTTTTTTTTTTAATAAGTTTATTTTCATGGATGCTTACATTATAATAAACTCCATTTTCATTGATCATATAAAACCGTTAACGCATTATGAACCCAATCACTACATATCATTATTAAAATATCAATCCTTAATGGCTGGGTGAAGATGCTCCCTTAATGACGTTAATGCAATCACAATACCACCATTCTGATGTTTTACAACACTACTTTTATCATCATGGCTTGGGCCAAAAAAGGGCCCTACACCTTACACTAGACAGCCGAGTTCAAGATGTCACAGTCATTGTGAATAAGATTTATTAACATATTAACATTGTATTGAACAACCAAAAACGTGACGTAAACTACTGACCAAACTACTGAATATCACAAAAATGATCAAACTGAATAATGAGTACTTTATCATATTGGATGTCAACAATATAAACAAATGCTTCCTGTTTCAGTAATTAATTAATGTAAATAAATTACAAATAAGCATTGTTACACAATATAACTTGGTTCAATGAATAAACGTAATCCCTATGCTAATATCCGCCTTGAGCATGTTATAAGGAACACATACACAGATATCAATTATAATGCGTGGGATAGGCATAAGGTTATCCTCACTATAAGATAAGGCTAGGGACTAATTAAAGTATTTAGAAAATTGGGCAGACTAGATGGGCCGAATGGTTCTTATCTGCCGTCACATTCTATGTTTCTATGTTTCTATGTTTCTATGTCATCTATTATCCTAAATACCTTAATGTAGTTAAAACGTCTGAAAAATCAGCATCACTATTATAATCACCACAGTCAGGACATATCATTCTTGGGGATGCGTGTTAACCAAACAAATAAGGTTATGCTCAGTTATATGTAGATAACATGTTCTAACTTTGGAGGTTTACTGGCAGAAAATGGTAATTGTAATTTTGCTGAAAACACGCAGTACCGAACAAAGTTCAGAAAACATTATCAAACCAAACAGACTGAGATTGAGATGGAGGCCAGTGTTTACAATAGCCGTTTCCTAATCCATTTAAGTTTGGATGAAATCCAACTGAAAGGTCTTCTACTGATTATAGGCTGGTAAACATTCTCTGTATGGTGCCTTTAACAGGTTTATTTCTAATGCTGTAGACAATGGGATTCAGCATTGGTGTAACCGTGGTGTAGAGAATAGAAATGTCTTTGTCTGTTTCGGGAGAGTATGCGGAATGTGGGCGCAAATACATGGACATGATGGTGGTGTAATAGAGACTGACCACGATAAGATGAGATGCGCAGGTTGAAAAAACTTTATGACGTCCCTCAGAAGAACGGATCATTACTATTGTGGAAATAATATGAATGTATGAAATTAGAGTCAACAAAAAGGAACACATCCCAATAGTCACAGCTGAAATGTACATTGCAATCTCATTAAACCAGGTGTCAGTACAAGAAATTTGAAAGAATGGAGGCACCTCACAAAAGAAGTGGTTGACATTGTGGGACCTGCAAAAGGGCAGTTTAAAGGTTAGTACAACATGGACAAAGGAATTTATTATACAGAATGTCCAGCATCCAGTTGTTAGAAAGATGCACAATCTCTTGCTCATGATAACATTGTAGTGTAATGGTTTACAGATGGCTGCGTATCGGTCGAAGGACATGACTGCCAGCAGTAAACATTCTGTTGCACCAAGAACTAAAGATATGAACATCTGAGTCACACAACCCAACAGTGAAATTCTTCCATCCTCAACTAAAGTGTTTACCAAAAGTTGGGGCACTATGGTGGTGGAGAAACAGATGTCAATGAAGGCGAGATTACAGAGGAAGAAATACATTGGGGTCTGGAGCTGAGTATTTAGTCTCACAGCTACAATAAGCAAAGTGTTTCCTATTATAGTGGCTACATACATAGCCAGAAACAGGGAGAAGAAAACAGCTTGAAGGTACGGAATGGTTGACAGACCAAGGAGAATGAATCCATTCATATAAGTCTGGTTGGAGTCCTCCATTGAAACCATCAACGTGTACCTGAATTAGAATAAGTTAAGGTCTTAAATATTGTATTCAGAGTGGCAGCATGACCATAATGGAATCTGAATATCTACGATACAACATAGAATACAATTCTGTCACTAGGTTACAGGTTGGTGTGTCACATATGGCTTCTGGAACATTGAATGTCACAGCAGAGAACTTGCTTTGGTTCCGTAACATTTGGACACTATGGGGTCATCATGTAATATTTAATGTTCACACTGTGACTGATCTTTAGATTCTCTCTCATGATTAATTAGCAGGTAAATAAAACATACAAAATCTAACATACAACTAAAAACACTAATAAAATATTAAATGAATGATAAGTAAATTTTACCTCTTGCAAAGCACTTTCAGGTGATAAACAGCATATTTGATCTTAAGACAGAAAAGTAGATCCAAAAAGATCCAACATTTCTAAATATTTGTACCTTTTTCTTATAAAACAATTCAGCATTCTTAAAAACGTTTGTCAAAATTAAAAGATTATTGGAAAATGCCTGCTTATTCCATGTAATGTGGACACTTCCCTACGTATGAGTAAACCTTGGTGCAATAATGATTGTCCTTATATAACTGAGCGGTGTGTACTAATAAGTCCCAGAGGTGCAGTCTACAGAAAGTGTGTTACTGGGAGCACGGTAGGGGAGTTGGAGACTCTCGCCGTCCCAATATCATTACTAATCACTACAATTAAGGTTATAATTCCTTTTTTCTGTTTTATTGTTTTAGCTTCAAGCAAACTGTAGACAATGCCAAATGCAAATCAGAACTGCACGTTAGAGGGACAGCATAGGCACCCAGTCCACGTCATCGCAATGAAGTGGTCTTGGTGCAAACATTGCCGTTCTACAGGAATAACAACGTTTACATTGCAGGGTTAACCTGCATCTGTGATGTTTTAGCACACTATATAAATTATGTACGCATACACATATAAACTCTGGTCTGTCTACTTTAAGAAATATTTATTCAGAGACAAAACAACAACAACAACAACAACATACAAATAATGACAAACAATCTAACTAACTAAAACAACAACAACCACAATCTAACTAACAATAACAACTAAATATTATAGTCACCAAATCCCACTCACACTTCACCATGATAGAAATTAGCCCATGTTTGCTCAGTAGCACAACCAGAAGGAACAGGAAGGAATGGCAGTTGGGGAAAGTGGTTATTTCTTTCCTGATTTGTAAAGGTATTGAATTACCCAATTACCATATCAAACGGTAACGCTTATCCCCCTGTTAGAAAGACCTACATGAGCTTGGTCACATGACCCCTGGTCACCATATTAGTTTGATGACAGAATGTCACCACATTCCCTCACTTTTTAATAATAATATATCCCTCTTATCTATCTAAACTATGAGATCTGAAGTAGGAAAGGGGAGCACAGGAATTATAGTGAGTGAGATGAGCAAAGTAAACGAAAACGGTCAAATAGGGGTTGCATTAGTTCTCCCCCACATTCCCCCACTTTTTCTTCTTCTAGGTTGCTCCATTACCTGGTTATCCCTCTAGTACATGAGAATCTAGTGGGAGCAAAAAAACTGATATTTAGGAGAAATTCAACCCACTGTCCCTCCGGAATAGTTCCCTCAGCGACACAAGTTCTCCTGTACTTTTCTATGGCTGTCAATTCACATACAGTGGTAGGTCAGTTTCCAAACGCCTCGGTTAACATAATTTTTGGTTTACAAATGAAAATCCATTGAAAATAATGCCTCGGTTTACAATTTTTTTTCGCAATACAAAGCAAGTTTCCCCAGGATGCATTGCACCTGGGGGGTTTATAGCACCGCCTCCTGCATGCTGGAGCCTGTGGGTAGGTACGTGGCATCGAGTGTGGAGGTGTTGGAGCGGCTTTAGCATTGAGTTTTGGAGCCATTCTGGAAATTGTTTGCAGTTGTTTTGGGACTTTTTGCTGCATTTCACAAGCTGTGGAAAGGTAGGGTGGTGAGCTTTGCCGTTTGCATGCCTTTTATTGTGTGTTCTGCATTGTGGGTTGGTTTCCATGCCAGCTAATTTTTACTTTTTTCTGACCTCTGGAACGGATTAATTGGTTTTCAATGCATTCCTATGGGAAAACGCATTAAATTCGTAAGCCGAGGCCCCCCTATATTGTGACGACATGCCTTTTGTCCCTGGATTGTTAGGTGACAAGCTGCCGTTTGCCCCCGGCTGTTGGAGGAGCCTGATTGCCAGCCTCCTTCCTCATGACTATGGCCCTGGGGTGTATTGCCATTTAAAAAGAGTATTTGGGGCTTATTGGCTTCTAAAGACAGTTTCTTCCCATTTGAATCCATGGGAAGGTGTGTTTCTTCCCCTCCCCCGTTTCCTGTCTATTGTTCTCCAGCAGGGCGTTGTCCCAGGCACACTGCCAAACCAGTTGGAACTGACTGTTTTTGTCCTTCCTTGGTTTCTCAACAGCCCTTGCTATGCTTTACCCCATGGAAAATCTACTCTGTTCATGGGATCTGAGCGCTGTTCACCTAGATTGGGCGCGCAGATCCGAGCTATCTGGGGATAGGTTAAATGTGGGGGTTCTGTGTAATATAATAAGAATTATGTATTTTTATGTACTTTTACATATTTTTGCTGTTAGTGTAAAATGTAGATATTTTCTGTACCTGGAGATAATTGAGTTTACTGCAGTGCCTTAAGCCAATTATCTCCAGGATGGAGAGGAGAGATTTCATTGTGTATGTGAGAGTGTTATTATGTTAATTAGTGTTCCCATTGGTTTGTGTCCCTTTTGTCACAGTTTACCACCAGGTTCAGGGGGTGTGCCTCTGACCTGAAAACTTGTATATAAGGAGTAATAAACGCTCATTGGAGTCAGATCATCTTGTACCTTCATGAAGTTTCGGCTCATGTTTGGGGGATTGGAGAAACTACACTCTGGGGATTGCTATAATCACTATACTCCCCAGGGTATAATCACTAAGCTCTGCTAAGAGCTTGTTCCTGTTCCTGTTCTCTGGAATTCAGAGAGAGGTCGACCTGCTGGAAGCTGGACCCTGGTCCTGGGTCCAGAGTGGGTGGAGACGGTGAGACCCCAACCAAGCTGCGGCGGTTCGTGGGGTCTGCAGTGGTTATGGTGTCAGGCAGAGTGCTTGGAGTCCTCGGAAAGCACTAGGAGCATCCGTCGGCGGAAGATACCCGGTCGGGGTGCCAGCGGTTCCGTTACATATATTATACAAAATGTCACACAAAAAAAGAACTTAAAGCATTAGTATTTAGTTGATAGAATTTAGATGAGTGTGTGTGATAAATGTTTATGGATGTGCAATGTAAAACTTTATTGAAGAATGTATGAGATAGAGAGAAAGAGAGAGAAAATATATCCCCCTTTTCAAGCTTCTTCCTCATCTATTTCATTGCCACACAAAAGTATAGTGTTCCCTGTTCCCTGTTATTAGTTGAATTTATATGAGTACTAGCGACAGAGTTCATAGAACTGGATGTGTCTCTACATTGGTAAGAATAATCCTTTCTTATAGTGTCCTTTTAATCTGCAAACAGAACAAAATATGGCAGTTCCCACTTCTTAATACTCTTAGCAGTGGAAGCCATATTCTCCACCAGATGCAGGTTGTGGGCAATAGTGTGTATCCACCTTGTCTTCTCACTATAAGAAAGTCAGCTTCCCCAACTATTTTCATAGCATGTCCCGTGCCATCAGTGAGGGAGTTTGTCCTGCTGTTAAGTCCATTGATATTGAGGAATTCCATACTCCCAATCTGGTTCCGACTCCTCCCAGAAAGGGCTGCAAATATGTCCCGTTTTTTCCCGACTCCCTGCTTTGCCTAAACCACTGCCGCTGTGGTTCCGGACACCTTGGTGGAATAGAAGAATTATTAAAATGTAGACTCTAATCTTTTCAAACTGACTCCCTTATTTGCAGTATATTCGGACCGTATTGCCTGTCTCCCCATCCCTACTGTGATGCAGCTTATACTTATCCATCCTGTAGCAAGGATCAACCACAATCTTCTGTTGACACACATCATCATCCTAATACAGCTTTGTATGGATGTGTATGTATTGTGAATGGTGTGTGTGGATTTGTGTATTGGGCTATGTGTGTATGGTTGATTGTATGTAATAGGCAGTATGTATGGATGTATTAGGCAGTGTCTGTATATGGATGCAAATACTAGATGAGTGTGTTTATATTGGAGCAGTGTGCCTCTTTCTTTCCCTAAATGTGTACTCACTGTGTCTCTCTCCAAAAATGTCTCCCAGTCTTTGTTTGCTAAATATAACAACAGTTTCTCTATCTTTTGCCTAATTGTATCCCCAGACTGTTTAAGTTCTCTAAATTCCTTACTGTGCGTCTGCTTTCACTTAAAGGGACACTATAGACACCAAAACCACTTCAGCTTATTGAAGTGATCTGGGTGTGTGGCGGAACCAACCTCGCCACTGGCCACTGGAGGAGCCTGGTCGCCCGCCTCCTGCCACTGGACTATGGCCCCATGTTTAACACTGTTCTTTTTCCCTGCAGAAAGGCTGGTTCGTGCCTTTCTGTGGACTGTTAAAGCCATGCTACCCCAGATAGTTATGCCATGGAGCGCAGCTGTATACTGAAAGACTGTATGAAAGACTTTGGCTCCATGGCGATTGAACTGTATGTACGTGATCTGAGCGCCATCCGGTAATAATGTGCGCTCAGATCTAAGCTATCTGGGGATAGGTAGAATGTGTATGAGGAAGGATTGTGATGCAATGTGGGATTTTAAGCTTGTGATTGGTCAATGTCCAAAATGTTTCCCAGTCTTCCATCTGGTTCCCTAGGGGAGTGTCCACCAGGTGGGAGACCTGCATAAAAGCCGGGCAGGTAGCCCCAGTAAATCAGTTCTGCTTGACCCTCAAAACGAAGTGTCGTCTCGTTATTGGATTGTATGCTGTTACAGTGTGACTGCAAGGAGTGTAAACTGTTCATATGGTTTTTCCTGTTCGGCTGTTTACAGCATTCGTGTGTTTCCTGTTCGGGAGATTGGTGAATTCATGTGTTTGCAGTTCGGGAGATTGGTGAATTCATGTATTTGCAGTTCAGTAGATTGGTGATTGCAGTAACTGTCTGTGTTACGGACACTCCACAGACCCGTATTGGATTACCCTATGTTAAGTTAGCGAAGTCGGTTCTTTCGGTATTATTGTTACCTATACTCCATTTACACGAACAACTAGGATTACATATACGTGCATACAAACTCAGACCACCTGGCCCCTGGCGTGTGCCGCCACTTAACCCTGTTGACCTTGGAAATAACCGAATGGATGACCACCGGGAAGCTGCGGTTTGCGGTTAACCACAACCTTAACTGACTGCCTCAGGGTGGCCTCGTTCGTCGACTATTTTCACCACATTCAAACTCCCGAACGAGGACCACTTACACCACGGTGTGTGTCTGCACCTAGAACGTTGAGGCTGCGGTTAACCGCAGGCTAATTGGCCCCCGTTCGGTACACGAAGGGTTGGGACAACCAGCCAGAGAGCGGTATTCGTACAGCATGCTACCCGTGTTTCGCTCCAGGGGTTTTGAAGCCGAGACCCGCTCGCCTATTCACGGATAGAAAAGATGGCCGCCATCTTGTGTTCGGGACAAAGAAACACGAAAAGACTTATATACAAGAGACTGGCTATACCGTTCGTGAGGTCTGAGCGCTATTCGTCTATATGATGCGCTCAGACCTGAGCTATCTAATGAATGGTAGAATGTAAGGGGTATTTAGTAAACTGTTATGAATATATATTTTATGCTGTTTTTACATGTTGGAAATACACGTGGGACTCTGGGCACTTGGAGATAATTGAATTGCCATAACCATTGGAATCATTATCTCCAAGTGGGGCGGGGACTATTTCAAACGATACAGTATATTGTCATTGGTCAACTGTGTGTATTGTCCCGGTATCCCATCAGGTCCAGAGGGGGCTATCCCTGGACCTGGGATTTTGAATAAATAACGCTGTCCCTGTGCCATTAAAGCCAGTTCGTGTTTGACCCTCAAATCGCAGCCTCGACTCGTTTTGTGGGAACTAGACTAGAGCTAGTGGGATTGCTTTATATTCACAGGACTCTGGTGGTCTGCTGAACGGAACAGCACTCCTCACTCTCCACATTCGGGAACCAGGACCTCCAAGCGGTCCAGCCTTTAGCTAGCTTGGAGGTAACCGTAACAGTCTGTGCATCTGAAAAGGGGAATATCGCCTAAACGGTTTTTAACCTCTTGTGTGCAAAACGGTCCGTTACAATTGGTGGCAAGCGATGGGATCATTCCCACAGCCCAGAAGGACAGCTACAAGACAACACCAGGTTGTGGAGTCGCAAATTGAGGGCAACACCCTACCTACAAAAGAAGCAACTTCAGCCGAGCAAGCATGGCAACCCAGGTACACTCAGGAGGAGTTTGACAGAGAGTTTACATCGCGGCTGGCTTTCTATGGACCCAACCCCCCGGAGAGATCCATGCAGCTCGTGAGGAGACACGTGGAAGAGTACCTGCAGGTCAAAGCAGAGCAGGCACGTGAGTTGGCAGGTTGGGAGAGACCCCAGCGGCTGAGCAAGTTACAGGGAGAGAAGCATGTCGTCCTTCCTCCCCAGCGACAGTGCGACAGCTACACTCAGGAGGAGTTTGACAGAGAGCTGAGATCACGGCTGGCTTTCTTTGGACCCAACCCCCCGGAGAGATCCGTGCAGCTTGTGAGGAGACACATGGAAGAGTACCTGCAGGGCGGAGCAGGGCGGAGCAGGGCGGAGCAGGGCGGGCACGTGAGTTGGCAGGTTGGGAGAGACCCCAGCGGCCGAGCAAGTTACAGGGAGAGATGCGTGTTGTCCTTTCTCCCCAGCGGCAGTATGTATCCCAGGGAGCTGAAGGTGCCATCCTTCCTCCCCAGCGGCAGTGTGTGTTCTTAGGAGAGGAGACAGGTGGTCCCTCTCCCCAGCAATCAAGTGAGTCCCAGGGAGCTGAAGGTGCCATCCTTCCTCCCCAGCGGCAGTGTGAGTCCCAGGGAGCCAAAGGTGCCGTCCTTCCTCCCCAGCAGCAGTGTGTCTGGCAGGGAGCAGAGACAGTCGGTCTCGCTCCCCAGCAGCGGGACAATATATTGAAAGGGGAGACAGTTGGTCCCCCTCTCCACCAGCAGAGAGAGTGTAAGGGAGAGGAGCTGGTTACCCCCCCCCAGCGGCAGTGTAGCCCACCAAGGGGAGACATTAAGCTCCCCACCGGCGCAGATGGGACCGTGGTCTCTGCGCCCAAGCTACAGGGAGTACGGACAGTCGGTCCTGCTCCCCAGCGGCAGAGTATTGTACCGGGAGGGGAGAGCCTCATTCCCCTCCCCAGTGGCAGCCTAGCCCACCAAGGGGAGATGGGCCCCACACCAGTGCAGATGGGACCGTGGTCTCTGTGCCCAAACCACAGGGGGTAGGGACGGTCGGTCCTGTCCTCCAGCAGCAGTGCTGTTTATCCAAAGGGGAGACAGCCTGTCTTCCCCTCCATCAGCAACACCAGGTCCAGAGCGTGGAACCTACTACCCCTTCTCCTCAGCCGGGCTCCAACCAGGCTACTCCCGTGGTAGTGCTGGCACCAGGGCAGAGTACCGCTGGTCTCTGTCCACTCAGCAACCCACCAATCCAGAGCTGTGGTGGAGCCCCTGGACATGGACAAGCTACCCACTACCCCAGGTGCAGTAACCAAATTTTGTGGGTGGGCCACCCTGTTGATTATGTGTTGTGGGTGGGTTGCTGGACTAACCAGGGCACTGACTGACAGGAGGTCAGATACCCTGTTAGTCTGATTGGTAAAGGGGAGAAATGTGGCGGAACCAACCTCGCCACTGGCCACTGGAGGAGCCTGTTTGCTCGCCTCCTGCCCCTGGACTATGTCCCCATGTTTAACACTATTCTTTTTCCCTGCAGAAAGGCTGGTTCGTGCCTTTCTGCGGACTGTTAAAGTCACGAACACAGCTGAGCCGCCGACCTCCCTTCTCCTACCTGCAGTCAATTATCCACGGGTCCATTTGGTACTTTACTGTTTAAACCATGCTACCCCAGATAGCTATGCCATGGAGCCCAGCCGTATACTGAAAGACTGTATGAAAGAATTTGGCTCCATGGCGATTGAACTGTATGTATGTGATCTGAGCGTCATCCGGTAGTAATGTGCGCTCAGATCTATGCTATCTGGGGATAGGTAGAATGTGTATGTTCTATGTGATAAATGTAACAGTATGTATTTTTATGTCTTTTATTGTCCTTTGTCTGCCATGTGGTTAATGGAGTTTTGCCTCTGTCCTTGGAGATAATTGGATTACTTCCCAATTATCTCCAGGACAAAGAGGAGGGATTGTGATGCATTGTGGGATTTTAAGCTTGTGATTGGTCAATGTCCAAAATGTTTCCCAGTCTTCCATCTGGTCCCCTAGGGGAGTGTCCACCAGGTGGGAGACCTGGTAAATCATTTCTGCTTGAACCTCAAACGAAGTGTCGTCTCGTTCTTGGGGGGAATTGGATTGTATGCTGTTACAGTGTGACTGCCAGGAATGTAAGCTGTTCTTATGGTTTTTCCTGTTCGGCTGTTTACAGCATTCGTGTGTTTCCTGTTCGGGAGTTTGGAGCATTTTCCTGGTTCCAGTTCGGGAGATTGGTGAATTCATGTGTTGCAGTTCGGGAGATTGGTGATTGCAGTAGCTGTCTGTGCATCTGAAAAGGAGAATATCGCCTAAACGGTTTTTAACCTCTTGTGTGCAAAACGGTCCGTTACAGGGTGCACTGCACTCCTTTAAGAAACTGCAATAATTACCTTTCAAGGTTAACTCCACCTCTAGTGGCTTCAAAACCCCATAGCAAAGCATAGTACATTGCTTTCCTAGGGGGAAATCCTAATGTGAGCGCAGTCATTGCCGCACATGCGCATTAGTTCTCCCCTGCCGATTGACGCTGGCAAAGAGGAGCGAAGGTGGATCCGATCCAGCACCGAGAGACATCAGCACTTGACCCAGGTAAGTGACAGAAGGGGTGTCCTCTTTTTGTTATTTTGCAAAAAGTGCAGATTTCAATAGAAACTGACACTCCTATAAATTAACCTGCTTACACCCCTTTACTTTCAAGCAGATAACAGGTAATGTTACTTCCTGGTTTTGTTAGCACAATGCAGCTGACCTCAAGAGGCAGCAATTGCGCAGATCGCCTGACTTACAAAGACTTCTCATTGAGCTGTGTTTGTTTTTCAAGCTGGTTTTAGGTATATCCCAAATATGTCATCACCCTCAGAACCAATGCACAAGCATTGTACTTTGTGACGTTGTTGATTATATACTTACCAGTACAGAATCCCAGGGGTTAAAACCTAGTCCAAATGGACCACTGTCTCTTTCGTACGGTACGGTCATAAAAGTTTTAGTAATTTCAGGTCAACCCTTGGGTGACTCTAATAAATTTTTCTCTATGTACAATTTTGTGGATCTCTTAGACACTATTATTTTTAGTAGTGAAGGGTTTCAACTTAAACTTATACTTGTTTAATTAGATAACCATGCCATCAGATAAGCATAAATGAATCCAAGAACCTCCACTTGCTATCAATATCCATTTGCCGATCTCACAACATACTATATACTTTATGCCAGTACATTCCTTTAGTTAGAACTAATAGATATTATCTAAATATTTGCTTCATCTTTAGATAAATCTCCTATGGCCATTATTGCCATTAGCTTATTCATTTATTTGTCTAATTTCCACAATAAAGGGTTAAAATCCCGTCACATCTTAGAATCCAAAGGATAATTAAGTAATCACCAACGTCACAAAGTACAATGCTTGTGCATTGGTTCTGAGGGTGATGACATATTTTGAATCCACCAATCAGACTTTTGCTTCTCTCCTTTTTATTTCGGACCTTTTCCCGCACATCGGTTCCCCTCTGATGAGTTGTGGGCGAAACGCGCGTCAGGGGCTCCCAGGGACCTCCAGGGACCCAGAGTAATTTCGACCTTTGAAACATTATTATTATTTTACATTACCAGGATAATTTCTCTAGCTTGGTCCCTGAGTATACATTTGCCGTTCATGCACCGTATAGCAATCTTGGTTTTTTTTACCATTAGGTGATGAGTGACTTTTAGGAACACCTTCCTCCTAATAGGTTTCATAATTTAGACATAATACTCCTCTATTGCTCCCACTGCAACTACGGCTAAGTTCTTTCTCTACAGAGGTAGTTTATACAATTGAGCACGATTAGCTGTCCTAAAAGTGTTACATTATATCTCACTTTTGTCTCTTTGTACAACATAATAATTCACTTTGTAACACTTTTATAGCAACAATACTATCCTTGCTCTCTGTGAGTGCAAAACTTGGTTTTGCTAACTCATTGTGGGATTGGATTTCTGAAAACTTGAGAACAGAACCTCCCAATTATATTATTTATCGTTTTTAGTTTAAAGTCATTACATGGTATCTCTGATATATCATATGTATCTTTTTACTGGTTATTTGCCCCTATCACAGTATTTCTGGGGCAATATTACTCTTTGTATTATATATCTATTCTTGATAATGACTCTTTACATTTAGTATTTGGTAATTTCATATTTACCCTTACACATTTACTATTTTTAATGAATTCATTAAAAGTTACATTTTAATCATTAGGTCACTCCTTTCTCTTTTTTCTTTATTATTATCGCTTGGGCGAATGGGTTAACCCCTCTATGAGTGATCCTATAGCTTCCCTCAGTTCAGTTGTTTCTTTCCAATATATAGAAATACACACAATGGATTTATTTTGTTTCTGCTCCGTATCATCTATCCATATAAAAAGTTGTACCAAAAGTTACGTCTGCCCCCCGTAGACCTGTGTTTACCGTGTATGGGCATGTGTGAGTGTATTTATATGTGTTATAGTATATAATTGGTGAGGTATTTGTGAGAACTAGTGATGTCGCGAACCGTTTGCGAACTTCCTGCGAATGGCTCGCCACGGTTCGTGGCGAGCTCCGGTCAGCTGACACATCCCGGCCAATCTCCAGCAGACCCTCTCTCCCCTCCCAGACCCTCCCACCTCCTGGACAGCATCCATGTTGAAGCTGCCTGGTCTGCTGGAGATTGGCCGGAATGTGTCAGCTGACCGGAGCTCGCCGCGAACGGTTCATGGCGAACCGTGGCGAGCCGTTCGCGGGAAGTTCGCGAACGGTTCGTGACATCACTAGTGAGAACCTGTGATAAGGTACTGCCTCACTGTGTGTTGTGTGTCATGAATGCACAAGGCAAGTAGCACAGTTTTGTTACATAGTTACATAGTTACATAGCTGAAAAGAGACTTGCGTCCATCAAGTTCAGCCTTCCTCACAAATGTTGTTGCTGTTGATCTAAAAGAAGGCAAAAAACCTGGTCTGAAGCGCTTCCAATTTTGCCACAAACCAGGGAAAAATTCCTTCTTGACCCCAAAATAGCAGTCAGATGTCTCCTTGGATCAAGCAGCTATTACCCCACTAATTTGAAATTATACCCCTGTATGTTATGTTTTTGTAAGTATTTATCCAATTTCAGTTTAAACATCTGTATGAACTCGTACAAAACCACCTCTTCAGGCAGAGAATTCCGTCTCTGGACCCTCTCCAGTGCCATGATATCCTTCTTTAGAACAGGCGCCCAAAATTGCACAGCATATTCAAGGTGTGGTCTTACCAGTGTTTTATAAAGAGGCAAAATTATATTTTCATCCCAAGAATTTATACCCCTATTTATACATGACAAATTCTTACTGGCCTTAGCAACTGCAGATTGACATTGCATATTGCTGCCTAATTTGTTGTCTATAACAATTCCCAAATCCTTCTCGTGTGTGGTTATCCCTAATTCACTACCATTTAGTGTGTAAGTTGCTTGTGCATTCTTAACCCCGAAGTGCATAACTTTGCATTTCTATGTTAAATTTCATCTGCCATTTTAGTGCCCAGTCCCCCAATCTATCCACATCTCTCTGCAGCAAAGCAATATCCTGCTCACATTTTATTACTTTACAAAGTTTTGTGTCATCTGCAAACACTGATACATGGCTTTCAATACCTATTTCAAGATCATTCATAAATATGTTAAATAGAAATGGTCCCAAAACAAAACCCTGAGGGACACCACTTACCACTTTTGTCCAGCCTGAAAATGTACCATTAATTACAACTCGTTGTACTCTATCCTTAAGCCAATGTTCTACCCAAGAACAAGAATATTCATCTAGACCAATTTCTTTTAGTTTGAAGACTAACCTATTGTGAGGAGCAGTATCAAATGCCTTGGCAAAATCCAAGTAAATCACATCCACTGCAACACCCTGATCTATACTTCTACTTACTTCTTCATAGAATGCAATTAGGATAGTTTGACATGACCTCTGTTTCATAAAACCATACTGATTATTGCTAATAACAAAGTTCTTCCTAATGAATTCCTGAATATTATCCCTTAATAGCCCTTCAAATATTTTCCCAGTTACAGAAGTTAAGCTCACAGGTCTATAATTTCCAGGCAAGGATTTTGAACCCTTTTTAAATATAGGAACAACATCTGCCTTCCTCCAATCCTCCGGTACAACACCTGAAACAAAAGAAGCTTGAAAAATTAAATACAGAGGTTCACTTATTTCCCCACTTAGCTCCTTAAGTACTCGTGGGTGAATACCGTCAGGCCCCAGAGCTTTATTTACATTAATTTTCTTTAATAGCTGTAGCACCTTGTCTCGAGTTATCGAATCACAAGTTATTTGCAAGTTTTTTGCAGCAATCATTTGCATATCTCTTGCCATAGGATCCTCATTAATATATACTGAAGAAAAATAGTTATTTAAAATTTCTGCTTTTTCCTGGTCTTCATTAGCTAATAAACCCAACTCTGTTCCAAGTGTACCCACACTTTCATTTTTTGTTTTTTTAGAATCGATGTACTTGAACAAATGTTTGGGGTTGGTTTTGCATTCTTTAGCTATCAATTTCTAATTTTCTGGTTTAGCCACTTTAATTGCCTTTTTGCAAGCTTTATTGGCTTCCTTATATCTTAAATAGGATGCCTTTGATTTGTAAGTATGTATATGTGGAATGTGTACACTGGGTGTGTTTGGAAATGAATACGTGTAACAATGTGTATGTAATATGCTGTGTACACATGTGTAATTAATATCAAAGTTTATGATCCATGATTATATTTTCCAGTTATATTTTTTCTCTTCGTAAAGATAAGTAAATTCTCATATTTTGGTCTACTTGTAGGCTGCAAATAAATAACATGCAAATTTTATTTTTTTCTTGTTTTATTTATTTTCTGAGCATTTTCTCTCATGAAAAGAAAAGAGAGGGCAAAAAAAAGGAGGGGGAGGAGCAGAACGATTGAAATTAAGGAGAGGTCCAAAACATCCACTCTATGAGATGAGAGGATGTTGTAACCATGGTGGCCGTGTACTGTAATAATGATGCGGAGACTCATGTAGTTGGTTGTTAGCTGTTCCATTTCTCTAATCTCAGACAGCATATTGTGAGATTTGATGTAGGATGGACGCATTGGATGGTTCCAACGTCAGGGTAGTGTTCTTCTGGCTGCCAAGACCTCCAGACCTTCAATATGACAGGAGAGAAGAAAAGTCCATGAACCAGGGTGTATCCGTGTATCTAAAGCTTGGTAAACAGTGTATGGTTTTATTTCTTAGAAATCTGAATAATTATGAATGAAAATTTGTCTGGTAAATATTCTCTTTATGGTGCCTTTAACAGGTTTATTTCTGATGCTGTAGACAATGGGATTCAGCATTGGTGTAACCGTTGTGTAGAGAAGGGAAATATTTTTGTCT
Source organism: Pelobates cultripes (assembly GCA_933207985.1). NCBI lineage: Eukaryota > Metazoa > Chordata > Amphibia > Anura > Pelobatidae > Pelobates > Pelobates cultripes. Next base: position 5,169,890 of record OW240924.1, on the reverse strand, counting down.
GTTTCGGGAGAGGATGCAGAATGTGGCCGAAGATACATGGACATGATGGTGGTGTAATATAGACTGACCACGATGAGGTGGGATGCGCAGGTTGAGAAAACTTTATGACGTCCATCAGAAGAACGGATCTTTAATATTGTTGAAATAATGTGAATATAAGACACTAGTGTTAACAAGAAGGAACACGTCACAATAATAACAGCAGAGACATACATTGCAATCTCATTAAACCAGGTGGCAGAGCAAGACATTCGAAAGAAAGGAGGCACCTCACAAAAAAAGTGGTTGACATAGTGGGACCTACAAAAAGGAAGTTTAAAAGTTAAGACAACATGGACAAAGGAATTTATTATACAGACTGTCCAGCATCCAGTTGTTAGAGCAATGTACAATTTCTTGCTCATGATAACATTGTAATGTAATGGTTTACAGATGGCTGTGTATCGATCAAAGGACATGACTGCCAGCAGTAAACATTCTGTTGCACCAAGAACTAAAGATATGAACATCTGAGTTGCACAACCCAACAATGAAATTCTTCCATCCTCAACTAAAGTGTTTGCCAAAAGTTGGGGCACTATGGTGGTGGAGAAACAGATGTCAATGAAGGCGAGATTACAGAGGAAGAAATACATTGGTGTCTGGAGTTGAGTATTTAATTTCACAGCTACAATAAGCAAAGTGTTTCCTATTAGGGTGGCTATATAAATAGCCAGAAACAGGGAGAAGAAACTAGCTTGTAGGTACGGAATGGTCGACAGACCAAGGAGGATGAATCCATTCTCAGCCGTCTGGTTTGTTTCATTCATTCATAACGGTTTTCACAATGTGCCTAAATAAGAATAAAAATCAGGTAAAAAAAAAAAAAAAATTCCCTCAAGCCCCCCACTCCTAAATTAAAGACTTTACCTTGATTCAAGTAATTTCATAAAATTTCCAACATGTTTGAGATGTGCTCTTAAATTCCAGGATCCTACATTTCCATTCTTCTCTTTTAAATACATGTGTTTGTTGTACGTTATGACAGATGACAAATCTCCTTCTTATACCAAGTGAATTGGATATATTTCAACACAGTAAAACTTTGTGCTCTAAGGATTGTCCCTATATAAGTGATTGGCATGAACTGATTAATCTCAGAGGTAGAGTCTACTGAAGCTCATTATGGGATTTGAGACTCCCACGGCCCCAATATCATTAATATTCTCCAGACCAGCTGTTTCATCGGAGGATATAATTCTCTTTTGTAGTCTGCTCTTCACCCAAGACACTTTATATACATATTTCAGCTTTCCTTGTCTGTAGACCTGTAACATTTATTTAACTTATAAGTATATAATAACCAAACACACTACTTTTATATAGTGCCACCACATCATAGTGCTGAGTGACCCCTAGAGAAACTCTAAATAGACAACGCATGAAACGAAAACCTGATGGGAGATTAAACAGAGCCCTGAAATATAAGGCAAAAACTTTACCTCTCTGATGGAGAGATATTAACTTTGTTTCCCTCAGTTATCTTCCTAATTATTTGGCTTCTTTTTTTAAACTTAAGTCTCTCCGAAAAATACTTGCTAACTCTATTATCCCCATGGTACCAACGTTGGTTCAATTTTATTCTGGCGTTGTTTGTTTTTATTTCTAATTTATTTTTTATTTCCAATTGAGTATCCCTGATTTGAGCTGCTCTCACATCTGTAACCATTTTTCTATTTTCCTGCTCCAATTTAGCTAAAACAATATAAAAATCATTTAAATCTTTCCCGTGGGATTTCTTGCGTTGAGCCCACCAACTTAATTAGAATACCTTGCATGAAGCTGTTGAAGGCGCACCATATGGTGCCTCCACAAACCTTATTATTGTCATTATTCAAAAAGAATTCTTCAGCCTGTCTTAGCAGATACTTCCAGGTTTCATCCGAATGTACAAGTTCTTCATTCAACCTCCAGGAAGTTCTGCCCTCCCTCGGCCCATTTTCCACTATCTGTAAAAGTATTGGGGCATGTAGGGGGCAGGTAATTATATCATTTTTTGATTTCCGAAATACAACCAGGTTACAACTTTTAGTTAAAAATTGATCAATTCTTGAATAAGATTTGTGAACTTTAGAAAAAAAAAGTAAAATCGAGTAAAACGCCATTGGTGTGCTCCACCAGTCTTCCAATGGGTCTCCTGCACAAAGCTTAAATCAGATTTGTTTTTTACCATAGAGTCATATAAATAGCCTCTTTTTTGAGGTGTATTGAGACTCTGTGCGTTGATAGAAAAGACTTTTAATGTCATCTATACAGAGCCCACCAAAGTGACCCCTGCCAACAACTCACACAACCGGGAAAAGACATACACACAACAGACAATCTTACATTCGCCCTTACTGTCTTAAGACTGTCTAAATAGACAGAATCCTAACCTATATTTCTATCTAGGCTAAATCACAGTTGCTGACAGGATCGGGGGATAATAAGTGGAGTCTAATGCATTCAATGTTCCTTCCCAATCTACCTCTCCCAGAGAAAAATAAATAAATAAAATGAATAAATAATAAAAAAATAAAAAAACAACAATACTTCTCCCTTTCCAAATTTCTTAACGCTTCTTAAAATGTAATTTTTCCTTCATGTTTAAGTAAAATCCCTCATACACTCTCTCTCACCAATATTTCCTATAATAGACTTTCTTTTTCCTTCTTTAAGTTTTGTGTGATAAATTCTAAACCAGGGGTAGGCAACCTTCGGCACTCCAGATGTTGTGGACTACATCCCCCATAGTACTCTTACACCCATAATGCTGGCAAAGCATCATGGGAGGTGTAGTCCAAAACATCTGGAGTGCCGAAGGTTGCCAATGCCTGTTCTAAACCATATGAAGTGCATTCCAAACATTCATTCTAAATATTAAATCTAAATACGTGTTATTTGCTGATTTATTCATCAAACAGTTATTATCTTCTGGTATTCCTTTCACCCGCACATTGTTTCTCTGGGATCTATCTTCAACATCAGCGACTTTGTCTTCCAAATTTTCAACTTGTGATTTAAGCAGAGCATTTTGTGTTTGTAGTAATTTTAATTCTAAGTGTATTTTACTAATTTGCTTCTCCCGTTCCTGTAGCTTTTCGTTGAACACCCCTATTTCTTCCTTTACTTCCGAGATTTGCGGTGACAGTCATTGTTCATTTTGATGGACTCCGGGCAAGAGAATAAAGTGGCTGCTTAGGGCGAGATTGACTAAGCAGTACACTCTTTGCTATGAAAGAAATTGGTTGAAGCCAGGATTAAGTCTCAAGGCGTTTTAACCCACCCAAACACTTTAACCAACAGATGTACTTCATGCAGGAATGTGAAGTAACTGCGTGGGATACTATTAACAAATCACCGTACTTATTGCCAAAAGATTGGTTCCAGTTAGGATTAAACTTCAAGACGCAATTAGCTCCAGAAATATTCCAAACACTTTTTAACCTGCTGATATGTTCAGAACTGAAGTGCAAAATAACTGCTTAGGGTAATATCAGCCGAGCAGTGTACGTTTTGTTATGGCAGAGGTTAAATCTCAAAACAGTTAGACCTTTAGATATATTTCAATCACTGCGACCTGTAGCTATAATTCATTCTGGATTTCAAGTAGAAATGTTATGTAACTGCTTAAAGTAAAATCGATAAATACGTAACTCTTTGCTCAGAGTAATATTGACAAAACAATATGCTCCTTGCTATATAGGAAGTTGGTCAAAGTCAGGGTTAAATCTCCATACACTCTAACCACCAGATATTTTCCAAACAGCTTAACCTCCGTAGTGTATCAGCTCATTTTACACCTTTTCACAATCAAGACTAAAAAGGGATACATTTTATGGGAATCAATCAAATCTTGCAGTAATGGAGAGGGTAGATGTTAACCAGAAATTGAGCAAAAAAGAGATGGAATGGATTTTTAAATTGAATATGAAAGAAAACAGGAGTTTACCGCGCCAAAACAACCACACAACCTTACAGTGCAAAAACATGGAATACAGTTATATATATGTACAGTCATTTACAGGACCTTGAAACACAAAAACAAATAAACAAATAATAGTGCAATATGCCACTCACCACTTTTTCTATGTGTCTTATACTTAATACCATGTTAGTCTTCCTATCCTTTTGTCCTTATAACAGATTTTAGATACATCACTCACTATGTAATAATGCTGTCCCGGGAGGCGGGGCTGAGCCGCCAAGCCGATCGGTTGAAAGCCTACAGAGCTCCTGCAACACAAATCCTAAAACACGACTAATATCGCAAAAATACACGGAAAGCTGACTAACACTCCGAAAAAAGGACACTGGAGGGGACGCGGACCTACTCCGCTAATGGCATCCTGAAACTCCGGTTGACTTCGAGACACCCCATGGATTGCGGCCTATTTGGACGGAGGAGGGGTGGTCTTACTGCCACGGGCCGATTATTCACATGCGGGAGAAGGCTGCTGCGGGACCTGTTCCTTTCCATCCCCCCCTTTGGACCGGTGGGGGTTATCCCGGTCCCACTGGCTGCCCCACTTACCCTCGACACCCATGAGCTACAACCGCTGAGAGGACATAGACAACCATGCATCCCGCCAAAATGGTGGACGGGCGCCCCGAGCCGAAACTAAATGAGCCACCAAATGACCAAGCGACACATACAAGTCTGGAACACCGGCTAGATGAGCTCTTTGTTTGCTTCTGGGCGCAGCTGGAGGCCAGAGCAGAAGCTACCCAAGCACGGAGCAGGGGGAGACCAGGAGAGGGTAAGGAGCAAGTAGCACAGATGCACCCTCTGGGCACTCACACCCACCAAGCCACAATCACAGACAGGCAGAGCCCTCCCGGGCCGAGAGCTAAAATGGGGAAATACCCAGCGCAGCAGCCACCACGGCCGAAAACCACTCGGCTGAAGCAGAGAAAATACATCCAGGGCCTCTGCCGCACCCCGCACGGAGAAGACATGGGCTCTGACAAGCACCCATGAGTCTGTGGCCACTCAATGCTAGCCCCTCACAAGGCCTGGGGCTGGAGGATTGCCACGTGGTGCACTGATCAGGCACTCCCACTGGTCTGCGCCTATCGATTTCCGAGTATCGCGGTGGGGTGAGCATACTGACCCAAGCCAGTGGTGTATCCAGGTTTTGTGCTGCCCTAGGCAGGACAAAACTCAGACGCCCCACTACCTCCCCACGCCACCCCCACCCAACTCTTCCCCCCTGCCCCGCCTTCTAAATACACACACATTCACTGACAGATACGCATACACTATCTAACAGAAACACACACTCGCTAACAGAAACACATTCACACTCACTAACAGACAAACACACACTCACTAACAGACACACTCACTCACTGACACACAAAGACACACACACACTCACTAACAGACACACTCACTCACTGACACACACTAACAGACACACACTAACAGACACACACAGACACACACTAACAGACACACATGGATGCTGTCCAGGAAGTAGGAGGGTCTGGGAGGGAGGGTCTGCTGGAGATTGGCCGGGACGTGTCAGCTGACCGGAGTTCGCCGCGAACAGCTCGTGGCGAACCGTTCGCGAGAAGTTCGCGGACGGTTCGCGACATCTCTAGTTATTAGTAGCCCATTCTTCTACAGACGCAGAGTATATCAACACAACTTGTAGAGGACTTGGGAATGGCATAGTCAAAGACTAACCGACTGACGGCAGACAACCGGAGATGCATAAAGTGCAATCAGAGAAAGTAAACACGCACCAAGCACACTGACATTAAATGTCAGGCAATAAGAGATCTGTACCAGAAAGGATTTAGTGAGATGAAGTGCTGCTCTAGCCAAGAGACTTACTTAGAAACTATGTTTGAAGATAAATTTTGCAGGTTCTAATTAGGCACAATCAAGGTGATTGTTAGTAAATATACAAATATTGTTAGTAACAATCACTGGAGCATAATCTGTGTTGGAGCACTTGCTGTGGCTGGTGACATTTGGATGTCTGATCTCTATAGTCTTGGTGGTGCTAGAGTTGGACACGTGTTGCTTCGTTATTCATAGCTTCCTGTCTCTCTTACTTTGCAGTCATTTTGTTTTTGAGATCTTTATACATGTGGCATGCCCTGACTGCTACATCTGCTGCTGTGCTAATAGGACTCTGATAAATTACAACAGTAACTGCAAGCCGGTATTACCAGACCTGTCTTGAGAATGAGTATAAATTACAATACAGCTTTGTGGATCCATGAGTAAGACATTTTAATTCATGCAGGTAGGATCAATATGACAACACCAAATCCACAACCATTAAAAACCAAATAATCACTGGAAATAGCACAGTTTCGGGGTAGTTTTATCATCTCTAAATAATAAACCATCGTAGCTGCCATCGATGTAATGGACTTCATTATCTCTGGTCAGAGCAAGGCTGTTCAAAGTATTCGTAGTAATGGTGCATGCTTTCTATTTGTTAGAAATCTCTGACCTAATTTATGAATACTCTGCTATTAGTACAGCCGCACCTTTGCCTGGTAAACATTCTCTGTATGGTGTCTTTAACAGGTTTATTTCTGATGCTGTAGACAATGGGATTCAGCATTGGTGTAACCGTGGTGTAGAGAATAGAAATGTCTTTGCTTGTCTCAGGAGAGTGTGCGGAATGTGGCTGCAGATACATGGACATGATGGTGGTGTAATAGAGACTGACCACGGTGAGGTGAGACGTGCAGGTCGCATGCCTACCATTAAGTCATCTGAATCACCTGAATCATCTGAATCACCCCTAAATCCCTTTCCTCAGATGTTGAGGTTAGAACTCTATCAAATATTCTGTACTCTGCCCTTGGGTTTTTACGTCCAAGATGCATTATCTTGCACTTATCCACATTAAATGTCAGTTGCCACAATTCTGATCATTTTTCTAATTTACCTAAATCATTTGTCATTTGGCTGACAATAAGACAACGTCAGGTTTCACATAGTTATTAGTATTTCCATTTGTTGCTGGATTTTCACCACAATACTCTTACACCACCTAAATTTTCGAGCCAACTGAGGTAGCCCGTTTATCGGGTGAAATGCGTTTTGGACATTATTGAACTAAAGAGTTATCCAGAGACATCATATCTGGTATTTCTATTTAATCTATATATTTTTTATTATTTTATGTGTGCATTTTACTTATTAAGACAGCACCTTGGAAAATCTACTTTTGGTATCATGCATGCATACTTCTGGGACAACAGAGTTTGGGTAATATCAAACGAGCCTGGAGGTCTAAAAGAGTTCCCCCCCCAGGGAGACAACTTGAAGAAGGAGTCTGACTTCCTATAAGTGTCCACAGGCGCTTATCATTTGAGTCATATGACATTATGACTCTCGACTTGTGAGTGAAACACAGCAACCTCATACTATTCATCCCCTTTTTTTTGATAGCCTGTGTCAGCGGGACTCCAGCTACAGTCACCCCACCCTTGCAGCAATATAGATGGAAAGGCGTGATACAGTGGTAGTCAAGTCATCCACATATTGAAATAAGGTGGAGCCGAAAAGGGAGCCCATGACTCCAGGGAACCATAATCGGGTTATTAGTTATGGCTGATTAATACAATCAATATCTATCACCTAAGAGGACAGATGTATTAATCTGCTCTTGAAGGAGTCAAGGCGTGTCAAGCAGTATAAAAGTGTTTTGGATAAATAAAGCAAACTGACAACATTTTGGGACAATTAATAAGGTTATCATGATAGTTTGATATTAAAAATTCACTACTGATAATTAAATACAATAAGACGTCTTGTACAAAAGAATACTCCCATTATCTAGCACAAGGGTCAGACAAGTCATTGTGCGATGGAAGATCTTAATCAGTATCTGATTAATATAATTGTGTGCTATAATTTTATGTAAAATGTAACAAGCGCTTTTCTTGCATAGTCTCATAATATCAAATAATCTCCAGGAGCGATCGCAGCTGTACAGCATTTGACCCGTTTTAAAAACACAAAATGCTTGCGTTAATGACATGTAAATATAGTTGACTATTTTAACTCATTGACAATGGACATTAACACATAATACACCAATTCATTACAAAACATAGAATCCACACTCAACAAACATTGCAATATAACTCTTGTTCTCATTCCACAAAACAGAAAACAAAATAAGTAGTAGATACATAGAATGGATAACCAGAAGTGGTAGCAAAACACCACATTCCGCGACGTGCAAATAAACCACAACTGATCAAAAATAGTTTTTTTTAAATAAAATAAGCAAATAAATTTCCCACTCTGTGTCCTTTAGACGAAAAATGGAACATCGAAATAAGACGAAATGTAGGTTTCTATGCTTAGGGCACATAGGGTAATCACACCGCAGATAAATACCTGCAGATTTACAAGAAATTAAGAAAAATATCCAATCTGATATTGCAACCACAGTATCTGCTGCATTCTGTAGATTATACCACAGAGCTGTTAGAATGACTTCAACTCCCAGTGCTCTAAGCAATAATTAATTAGTTATTAGATTATCAGGAAGGGATTTCTATCAATAGATCTATCTGCTTTTTAAGCTACACACTTCATAATGGGTATCCAAGCCACACACATTAACACAGTCACACCGTTACACACAGAAAACACGGGTAGCGACTTATAAGGTGTACCATTTCATATATATATATATATACAGTGCAAAAGTATTCACCCCCCTTGACTTTTTACCTATTTTGTTACATTACAGCCTTAAATTTAATGTTTTATTAATCTGAATTTTATGTGATGGATCAGAATACAATAGTCCAAGTTGGTGAAGTGAAATGAGGAAATTATATACATAAAACTATTTATTACAAATAGAAAACAGAAAATTGGCATGTGCGTATGTATTCACCCCCTTTGTTATGAAGTCCATAAAAATATCCAAATCTTTGATGATCCCCAGGAGCACCATCAAATCTATCACAACCAAATGGAAAGAACATGGCACAACAGAAAACCTGCCAAGAGATGGCTGTCCACCACCAAAACTCACGGACCGGGCAAGGAGGGCATTAATCAGAGAGGCAGCACAGAGACCTAAGGTAACCCTGGAGAAGCTGCAGAGTTCCACAGCAGAGACTGGAGTATCTGTACATAGGATGACAATAAGCCGTACGCTCCATAGAGTTGGGCTTTATGGCAGAGTGGCCAGAAGAAAGCCATTACTTTCAGCAAAAAACAAAATGGCACGTTTTGAGTTAACGAAAAGGCATGTGGGAGACCCCCAAACTGTATGGAGAAAGGTGCTCTGGTCTGATAAGACTAAAATTGAACTTTTCGGGCATCAAAGAAAACGCTACGTCTGGCACAAACCCAACACATCACAACACCCAAAGAACACCATTTTTCAGCAGCTGGGACTGGGAAACTGGTCAGAGTTGAGGGAAAGATAGATGGTGCTAAATACAGGGATATTCTTGAGCAAAACCTGTACCACTCTGTGCGTGATTTGAGGCTAGGATGGAGGTTCACCTTCCAGCAGGACAATGACCCCAAACACACTGCTAAAGCAACACTTGAGTGGTTTAAGGGGAAACATGTAAATGTGTTGGAATGGCCTAGTCAAAGCCCAGACCTCAATCCAATAGAAAATCTGTGGTCAGACTTAAAGATTGCTGTTCACAAACGCAAACCATCCAAAGTGAAGGAGCTGGAGCAGTTTTGCAAGGAGGAATGGGCAAAAATCCCAGTGGTAAGATATGGCAAGCTCATAGAGACTTATCCAAAGCGACTTGGAGCTGTGATTGCCGGTGGCTCTACAAAGTATTGACTTTAGGGGGGTAAATAGTTATGCACATTGACTTTTTCTGTTATTTTATTCTATCTGTTGTTTGCTTCACAATAAAACTGCTATGTTTATCGAAAAAAGGGTTAAACCTAGCTGGGCCTGGCACTCAGACTTCTTCATTAAGCTGAAGTGCTCTGGGTGCCTATAGTGGTCCTTTAGTTCCAGGCTGTGAGGCAACAAAACACTAATTTTTATTTTTTCATTTTACACTAGTTAAGCTTGAGATGTTAAAAAGGATCTGTATTCTTGGCCATAAATTTAGATTGTTGCAATGATGTTATAATTAGCCAATCCTAAAAATCTACATATTAAATAAATAGTTGGATCAGATGACACAGAACTGGTGTCATCTGCATTCTTCTGGACTCTTTAACACTTTTTTAAAACCAGTGCCATTTTATATTGTATGGCAATCTTTTTAGTTGACCGGTCAGGCTAAATTTCCAAGGGCCATATAAATGCAGATTTAACTGCTGTCAGTGATTTTCTGATACAAACTATAAGCCAGAGACCCAACCCTCGGACCCAATGCACATTAAGTCTACAGTTGTGGTCACAAGGAATAAAAATCTTAGCATCCCGGAGTGAGGATATTGTGGCCCCAGTATCACATAAGAATTCAAAAATGTGTCCCTGTTAACTGAGACAAATTAACAGTAGCCCACATCGATACACAAAAAAAAAAGAATCCAGTCTCAGGCCTCCTCGTGATATCTGTGAATTCCAGGGTACAGAGACCCTGGAATGATTGGGCACTGAGACAGCCTTAAATACCCTGGAGGCTAAAACATTCTGCAGTGTCAAATTCAATGATGCTGTCAACCAGCTCCTTAATAGTGAGTCCATACCATTTGGGATGGGCCAGCTAAAAGGTCTGTGAGTCATCTGAGATAAGATTATCTAGTAGCAAATTGATGAACATTCCTCTCATTTCGTCAGAGACTGGGAGGCAACATTCCTCTTTAAAAAGTACGTCCAAAACCTTCTGGCAAAAGTGCTGGGACCCTCACCTGGTGTTTGGTTGCAAGCCAGGGCTGGTGTCATGCTTTGCTTATCACACGTTTGTCCATACTACTTGGGATATGGTCCTTGTTCGAGACTTCCGGACTGGGATCTAATGTATTCTTGGTTACTGTCTTCCAATCTGTATCATCAGTACCCATAATAAGGTTAAGTAACATGACATAGCCAGAGGGGAGCAGGAAATATCATATGGTGGCCCTCTTGAGCTATGTAATGGCTGCTGTTGGCTATTTGACTGTGTCTACCCAACCTCTAGCCCAAGTTGTCATCGGATTCATGTCTGGGGGTTTAACAATTACCTGTTTACCTACAAGCATATATGATGCCTTCACTTCTCGCCCAGCCTTAACCCCTTCATTTCTGTTTCTCAGCTCATATTTCCTTGCTCCTCATCTTTACTACCTTAATATGCTTCAAATTTGTAAACAACCTTTTGGATGCCTTTATTGTAGAGAGGACATGGGGGCATTCTGAGCTCCTGTAGAAGAACAGTAGGGAGGGGGGTTGGGGAGGAGGGGTGGAAAGAGGCAGACACAGTTCGTGTTTGCTGCTTTTCCTCATTCTTCTGCCAATATGAGGCTAGAGTATTCCACACCCTGCCAAATTATCCACAAAAGGCTCACAGATTTCTTTTGTCGCACCTTTACTTTTGCCTTGTCCCATAATTAATGTTATATAACAACAATTTGTGCATACAGATAATGCAAGAATGTGAGCAAGCAAAATAATTATGGTTTTATAAACTTATATAAATGTGTGTATCTGAAAATGTAGAAGAATACAAGTAAACACAGTTACATTAATCCAAACACAAAGATAAAGCACCGCGCTTACAGCAGCAGTAGCTTAATATCCAACAGCTTAAAATACATAGTAAAAACAAAGAGAACGTTACCTGCGCCCCTGCCTAAATCCCCATGTACATTTAAACAAAATGGAGGCTCTTTAGTTTTATTCCAATGGCCATTTGAATATAAGCTGACCTGCCACGTCAAGACAAGCCTCAATAGGTGAGTCCTACACTAGCCATTAGATATGCTGATATCAGCCAAGAATCTCCAGTAAGACAGGAAGGGGTATGTTATAAACCCTTTCACATTTAACCCTTTATAGGGCTTCTACACATACAATAAATGTATATAACCTACAGTATTACATCACAGGTAATACTATCTATAAACAGACCTACACGCTGGTAGTCTCAATACTACACCATAATAATAATAATAATAGGTTCAAAACCAACAGGGGGACAGAGCATAGCTAGGAGTAAAAAAACAGACAGAAAATAAATTCAGTTTACTCACCATCTCGTAGCACTATCTTGTTTTGGGTCACGGATTGAGCCCCCACAGCTGTTATAACAAATTATGTAATCGACCCCATTATCTCTGGTCAGAGCAAGGTCGTTCAAAGTACGATGCATGTAATTACAGTGTATGCTTTATTTAACTTTTTTACATTTAATTTAAAAAAAAAAATTTCAATACATTCCTTTAAAGGTTTAGTAACTATTCGGTCATTAGGTAAAGTACCACTAGAATAGTCAGACTCAGGTTAAGAAACAATAAAGATCTTAAACTATAAACTACATATTCAAACATTACACCATTCCCAGTAGTATTCTGCTATTCAAAATAACTCAATGAGATACATAGAAAAGAGGGGAGACTAGGAGAAAGATGGAATTAAGGAAGGGTCCACCATGGAGTTCACACCAATGACCCTATAGGAGGAAAGGATGTTGGAAAGTCCTGTAGTTGGTTGTTAGCTGTTCCATTTCTCTAATCTCACACAGCATATTGTGAAGTTCAATGTGGGGTGGTAGTGTTGGATGGTTCCAATGTCGGGCTAGTGTTCTGGCTAGCAAGGGCACTATAGAGATAAAGCTTCCTTAGACCTTCAATAGTACAGGAAAGGAGAAATGTCGTAGAATCAGGGTGTATCCGTGTATCTAAAGCTTGAGAAACAGTGTATGTTTTTATTTGTTAGAAATCTGAATTATATAATTCAATAAATACTTAATTATTAGCTGATAATTTCCTTGGTAAATATTCTCTTTATGGTGCCTTTAACAGGTTTATTTCTGATGCTGTAGACACTGGGATTCAGCATTGGTGTAACCGTGGTGTAGAGAAGGGAGATATGTTTGTCTGTTTCTGGATAGTATGCAGAATGTGGGCGCAGGTACATGGACATGATGGTGGTGTAATAGAGACTGACCACAATAAGATGAGATGCGCAGGTCGAGAAAACTTTATGACGTCTATCGGAAGAACGGATCTTTAATATTGCGGAAATAATATGAATGTATGAAATCAGATTCAACAAGAAGGAACATGTCACAATAATCATAGCGGAGATATACATTGCAAGTTCGTTGAACCAGGGGTCAGCGCACATCATTTGATAGAATGGAGGCATCTCACAAAAGAAGTGATTGATGCGGTGGGACCTGCAAAATGGCATTTTAAAAGTTAGGGAAACATAAGCAAATGAATTTATCAAACTTACTGTCCAGCATCCAGCTGTTAGAGAGATACACAGTTTCTTGCTCATGATAACATTGTAATGTAAGGGTTTACAGATAGCTGCGTATCGGTCGAAAGACATGACTGTCAGCAATAAACATTCTGTTGCACCAAGACTTGAAGCTATGAGCATCTGAGTCGCACAGGCCAACAACGAAATTTGTACATCCTTATTTAAAGTGTTTACCAACAATTGGGGTATTACAGTAGAGGAGAAACAGATGTCAATGAAGGCGAGATTACTGAGGAAGAAATACATTGGTGTCTGGAGCTGAATATTTAGTCTCACAGCTACAATAAGCAAAGTGTTTCCTACTAGAGTGACTACATACACAGCCAAAAACAGGGAGAAGAAAACAGCTTGTAGGTACGGGATGGTCGACAGACCAAGGAGGATGAATCCATTTTCAGCCGTCTGGTTGGAGTCTTCCATAAGAATCATCAAAAGGCGCCTAAATTAGGACAAATTCTGGTCATAAAATGGTTTTCATATTAACAATGGAATTTTACTTACACGTTTTGAATCACGGAGAGTGATTATATATCATAATGTAGAAACCAACAGTAAGTTAAATAGATTCAACTAATGTATTGTTGATATTTGACACATATCATAATATACAATTGTGTGGTGCTAATACATAAATGCTTAGATACATACAATGTGATCCTAATATTGTACAATATGATTAATTAGCAGAAAATAAAAACACACAAAATCAGAAAGAATGAACATAGGACAGAAAACGCTAACAAAAAAAAGACCCCCAAACCCAAAGAAATAAAGACTTTACCTAAATTCAATCAATTTTAGAATTCTTGGCATTGTTCATGAAATCATTGTCAAGTGCCAAATCCATGGATCCAGCATTTTCAAATTATTTCCATTCTTCTCTTTTAAATACATGTGTCTGTTGTAAGTCATAAAATATGACAAATCTCCTTATTCTACCAAGTGAATTGAATATATTTCTGCACATGAGTAAAACTTAGTGCTGTAATGATCAGCCTTATATAAGTGATTTTCGTGTCCTGATAAATCTCAGAGGTAGAGTCTACTGAAACTGCGTGACTCGAAGCTTGTTATGGCATTTGAGACTCCCATGGCCCCGATAGCATTAATATTCTCTAGACTCAAAGTTTCCAGGTCAATCGTCAAAGCACTCTGCAAGTGCAGGATTTTGAAAACTGCTTTAATGAAAATACTGACAAATCCTGCACCTTTGGTACGCCTTCTGAACTAGACGCTGGAAGATATCGTTCTCTTTCATAGTCTGTCTTTCACCGAACACACTTTATATACATTTTTCTACCTTCCTTGTCTATAGACATGTAACATTTAAACTATATAACTTTTAATATATTTAATAACCAAATACACTTTCCTTTTATGAAATATGTCAATATTAAGTGTTTTGTAAAGGGGGTAGTGTGACGGACTGCCTGGTACCCCGACTGGGTACCTCCTCCAAGCACACTTCCTAGCTATCACCGGGACACTAGTAATGCTTCAGCCTCTAGTCGCCTCAGGTTGGCTGTGGTCTCTCCGTAGCTTCCCATCCTGGAACAGAGTACTGGGTACAGAGTGATTATGCTCTCCTACAGAGAGTATAGCTGTATAGCTGGTCCAGCCAAACACTAGTTGAGAAGGGTGAAGGGTGAAAGTGAACTGGGTTATTCAGACAAGCCACACAGAATTTATACACAGACCCCAAGCATGGGGTCTCCATTGTATTCCACATAACCCCGCCTAGGCGTCTCTATGTCCTGGAGATAATTGAGTTAATAACTGGTAAATTACTTACCTCCAGGACACAGAGGTGACAACACATAAAAACCCTAAAAACACACTCAATACAATAAAATACCCCCATATGTCCTTATCCCCTAATAACTCTGATATGGGGGCCCAAGTTGTCCAAATAGCACTCAGATCCATGCAGTGTGGTAGAATCCCCACCGGGGTAAATTTCTGAGCTGACGAACACGTGGTCTATGCCCATAGCGATTAGTGCTTTGGCCGGTCAACTTTCGGGAGCTCCTGAGGACGAAATACGGGATGCTCGTACTGGCTCTCAGGGAGCAATCGTTCCACACAGTCTTACTTCCAAAAAGCGCTCTCCTGGCAGGTCAACAAGAGGGTCAAAACATCGGACCAAAAAATCTGTAGCGATCAATGAGGACCTTTGCGTGTTAGTTTGTGCGAACAACTGCCAGGGAGCAAGCGTTCAGTTAAATTTGGGAGAGGGAAGGTATCAAACCAGGGAACCGAGGATAAGTCTCTTGGGGAGGCCAGGCAGGTTAACTCCCGAATGGGGCCTTTGGATACGGCCCATAGTCTTTAGGCAGGAGGCTAGCTAGCATGCTCCTCCAGTAGCTTGTGGCATAGGCACGTTTGCCACAGGTAGGGACTTGTATATTGTGCTACCACATCATGGGATAACATAGGGCAGAGTAAACCTTAGAAGAAATTCTAAATCGACAGTGCGTGAAACTAAAACCTAACTTTTAATTTCCAATGTTAAAATCTAACATAATTAGAATTGGGAAAAACCCTATGCCAAAATTAAAAACTGAAAATAGATAGCAGGTGTAAGATGGACGTAAAAAACAGAGATAAAAGATGGCGCTATAAGAAATTATAATGTGTAGAATATCATATATAAAAAACCAGTGCAGCACACACAGATAACCACCCAAGTGTATAGTAACTGTATAACACTTACATACAAGGATAAAATGTTTATTTTTGTATGATATTAGCATTATGTTTTTATTCATATATGTAGTTTATGGTTTTATTTTTTAATATTTATTGTTGATAATATAAGAAACGTATTTTTTATAACTATATTACTGTTGGATATTTTATATGATCCTGGTTTTATACAAAAAATCTCTCTTTTTTTCTCTCTTTGTCTTTTCTTTAATTTGCATGTTTAAATGGACTCAAAACATGAACTGGGAGTGATAAGATTGACACTCCTTTGTATCAATGATATGGCCGTATGTTATTCACGCCCTCTCCGGTGTCACGTGATCGGAAGCCGTACCACGTGACCGGAATTAAACGAAACCGGAAGTAACGATACATAAACATAGAAACATAGAAACATAGAATGTGATGGCAGATAAGAACCATTCGGTCCATCTAGTCTGCCCAATTTTCTAAAAACTTTCATTAGTCCCTAGTCTTATCTTATAGTTAGGATAGCCTTATGCCTATCCCATGCATGCTTAAACTCCTTTACTGTGTTAACCTCTACCACTTCAGCTGGAAGGCTATTCCATGCATCCACTACCCTCTCAGTAAAGTAATGGAGATGACGCACGGCCATCTTGGGAAGGTCGCGCGTACTTGTATGGACAATACTATACGGCGGCCATCTTGGAGGAGGCATATACATTATTTCTCTTGCCGGAAACACTCCGAATTAAGGACGGACTCTACAGCTGTAAATGTTTTACCAGTAATTATATTTATTTTGTATGGTATATAAGAATGTTGTTTGATGACTGTCTTATGCTATGCACCTGAGGAAGACTTATTGCACTAGGTCGAAACGCGTTGTGCTGTACTTTTATTATTTTCTAATTAAAGTATTTACCCTTTATTCATCTGGTGATCCTGGTTCCTGATTTCTGTATAAAGAAGACTTTTGACGTTTTTCCAAGGGACCTATATTGCATTACCTGCACCAGGTTGATAAATCTGCTTTAAAAGTTTAGAGCCAACTCAGAAAGGCTCTAAATATTGTGAGTTTTCCAATTTTTTCTTATATTTTATTTAAGTCTAAGATGTATTGCCCTATGATGGTTTTTTATGTTTACAGAACCTAGGGATTCCACTTTAGACTAAGGATATCATTCATTGTGTGCGCAACCACCGTCCTCTTTCATTTTATCAGGTGTAAGATGGAGTCATGAGAGTCTTTTTAAATGACTTACCTAGATCACTTAGTCCTGGGTCATGGAGGATCTGTTAGAAATGCCAGGAAATATATAGAATGAATCGGATAATGCAGTGTGACGGACTGCTGGCACTCCGACCGAGTACCTCCGCCAATCAATGCTCCCAGTGCTTGCTGAGGACTCCAAGCACTCCAACCGACACCATAATCACTGCAGACCCCACTTCCAGCGATGCAGCTGCGCCGAGGTCTCGCCGTCTTTTAGCCACCATGGGCCCAAGGCCAGGATCCAGCTTCCAGTGGGTAGACCTCTCCTATATCCAGAGAGCAGGAACCAGGAACAAGCTCTTACAAGAGCTTATACTCAGGGGGCAGTATTGTGATATAGCAATCCCCAAAAGTGTAGTTATCCCATCCCCCAAGCATGAGTCAAGGCTTCAAGAAAGGGTCAAGTAGTTCTGTTTAATTGGCACCAAAGGGCTTTCTTTTATGGAGGTCTTACACATACAGGACCGCCCACATGGTTTTGAAGAACAAACCAATGAATACATTGCAACACAGCTAAACACTCCCATTCATACCAGCAGAAATCCTCCCCTCTGCCTGTGATACAATTATCTCAACACAATGGGCTAACGTAATTATCACAGGCAGGAAAATACACAGTTTTACACAACATTTGCAACTTTAAAAGTATGCATCACATTCACATAAACTTACATTTTCAGAATCAGCATACTCCAAATACAAACATACTCAAAAATCAGGCAATTCCTTCCATTGGTTTAAAAGTTAGGTTGAAGTCCTTTGTGATCACTGCAAGCATGACTTTTCCTGCCCAAACCAGTTCCACAGAGTTAGGCTGTGTGAGATAAATGGCTTAACTGGGTGTGGTAAGCCACCTATCTCCAGGTACAGAAAATATTCCTATTTACAACAACAGCAAAAATACACAAAATACATAACTCCTATCATACTGTACAGAACCCCCACATTCAACCTATCCCCAGATAGCTTGGATCTGAGCGCTCAATATATCCAAACAGCGCTCAGATCCCACAAATACAGTCAAATCGCCATGGGGTTAAAGTTACAGCATGGGCTGATGAGAGGGGCCATAGTCATGAGGCAAGAGGCTAGCCATTAGTCCTCTCCAGGTAGAAGTGGCGAAGGGCACTTCGTCACATGCAGTATGCTGGGATTCCCAGTAAGTGTCAGCAGAGTACCTGCTAAATGGAAGAGGCTAAATAGGATCAATAAAGGCCCCACTGTTATCATACACATGCGTAGCACATTATATTAGGGTGTGCACCCAGAGAAAAAAAATTACATTTGCTTAAGAGGTACAAAATACACATTTTTGCTCTAATGACAAATAGATGTATGCAGAGTTTTTTTTTTTCAAAAACAGAACAAGCGAATCCAAACTCAAACACGAAATTGCCAGACAGACATAGACAAGGAGCACCAATGGCAGTTTAATAAAATTATACTCACAAAGGCAGAGCAGACTCACTGCTCTATGACAATAGCATTGGTGGTATGATCCCTACCTGGGATTCGAACAGAGCGTGACAGCTGCTTCTCAGAGTCTGCTTTTTAGGCAAAAGATATAATAAACACTATTCTGTTGTGTTTGATAATAGCTGACCTACCATAACATACAGTCTATTAATCAGCCATGGTTTATTAATCACAAGTTATATATTAAACATGTTCAATCACTTTGCTGGTATACTTTTATAATTTTATTATATCTTACTGATTATTTAAATTTTATTGAGAGCATTATCGTTGCCTTTTTTATTTATTTCTGGATTCCTGATACCTTCACTTCTGAGAACACTCACATCATATCCTATAAGTGGAGATTGTACTGCAGTACGTTATACATGCTAGAGCTGGTTTGAGCTCTATCAAATGTGAGTGTAACTTTGTTATTTTATTATATTTATAATATCGAACATATTGCACTGTTGGCCTCTCCTTCTTTTATCTTCCCTTTCTATATTTATGGACATCTGAAAAACTTAAGGCGAAATTCTCCTGGTTCAAAAGGTCAGCGTTGTACCGAAGTATTTTATAATGCAGAAAAAAAGATTTTCTGATTTGGGACTATAAAAGTTTAATACTTATCTGCATATTTATTTACTGTTCAATAGTGATGTCGCGAACACAAAATTTTCGGTTCGCGAACGGCGAACGCGAACTTCCGCAAATGTTCGCGAACCGGCGAACCGGGCGAACCGCCATAGACTTCAATGGGCAGGCGAATTTTAAAACACACAGGGACTCTTTCTGGCCACAATAGTGATGGAAAAGTTGTTTCAAGGGGACTAACACCTGGACTATGGCATGCCGGAGGGGGATCCATGGCAAAACTCCCATGGAAAATTACACAGTTGATGCAGAGTCTGGTTTTAATCCATAAAGGGCAGAAATCACCTAACGTTCCTAAATCACAATGGATATGGATTGATACCTGACATATGACATATTGACACAGAGCAGAATAGGGACTGTTCCCCCTACATAGGGTCACTTGGCAGGTATGGATTGACACCTGTCCTCAGAGATCATGATACACACTGACACAGAGCAGAATAGAGACTGTTCCTCCTACATAGGGTCACTTGGCAGATATGGATTGACACCTGTCCTCAGAGACCATGATACACACTGACACAGAGCAGAATAGAGACTGTTCTCCTACATGGGGTCACTTGGCAGATATGGATTGACACCTGTCATCAGAGCCCCTGATACACACTGACACAGAGCAGAATAGAGACTGTTCTCCTACATAGGGTCACTTGGCAGATATGGATTGACACCTGTCCTCAGAGCCCCTGATACACACTGACACAGAGCAGAATAGAGACTGTTCCTCCTACATAGGGTCCCTTGGCGGATATGGATTGACACCTGTCCTCAGAGACCATGATACACACTGACACAGAGCAGAATAGAGACTGTTCCCCCTACATAGGGTCACTTGGCAGATATGGATTGTCACCTATCCTAAGGATCCCTGATACACACTGACACAGAGCAGAATAGGGAATATTCACTAAATGCCAAACATTGTTATACAGGGGAATATTCAGTAAATAAGGATAAGGGGGGACCTACTGTCCTCCCCCCCGGCCCCCACCCCTGCACTGTGGGTGGGGGCCATAAATCTCAATGGGGGGACCTACTGTCCTCCCGCCCGCCCCCACCCGTGAGCGGTGGGTGGGGGCCATAAAAATAATGAGGGGGGGACCTACTGTATGATGTTGTATTGATCAGGTAGTGTAAGGGTTACGCCCGCTTCACAGTGACAGACCAAACTCCCCGTTTAACGCACCGCAAACAACCGCAAACAGTCCATTTGCACAACCGCAAACTCCCCATTTGCGCAAGGTTGGATACCAAGCTAGCCATGTCCCGTTCCTTGTCCTCACTGATGTCATTGAAGGTCTCTTCCTCCACCCAGCCACGTACAACACCAAGGGTCCCCGAAAGGTGACAACAAGCCCCTGGGACGCCTGCTGTGTTTGGTCTTCCACCTCCTCAAAGCCACCTTCCTCCTCTGACTCCTCTTCTTCAGACTCCTCTCTCTGCGTTGCCTCTCTCTGCATTATTATAAGGTGTGTTAAGTAGTATTATTCCTATCAGTTTAATCCCTGTTACGTGTATATGGCATCGATTTTAGGAACCGGGAGATGGAAAAAGATGCTTGGTCGGTCCTCCTACTTCAAATTTGGGGAGTGGTGTGTTAAGTAGTACTATTCTTATCAGTTTAATCCCTGTTACGTCCCCTATCCGTTGATGTGGAGCAAGACACAGCAGCAGAAGAGGACTCAGCCGAGGAGGTTATGGAAGAGGATGGAGTAGGAGGAGTAGAGGAGGTGGCAGCAGGCCTGCCTGCAAGTCGTGGCGGTGTCACCAACTCCTCTCCAGAGCCACGCATTCCATGCTTGGCAGCCGTCAGCAGGTTTACCCAATGCGCAGTGTAGGGGTGGCCTGCCTCTGCCTGTCATTTTGTTTTCGATTAGTGGTACTATGCGTGCAAGCTACTGTGACACCAGATATGAGTGGCACTGTGAACTGGCAGAGGTTGGCAGAGTACATGCTGTAGGCCTGACACACCAGCTTGAAGACAACTAACTGCTATTCAATCTATAACAGTGAAAAAAGTTTTTTGTTTTTAAATGCAAGCTATTGTGACACCAGATAAGAGTGGCACTTTGAACTACTTAAAAGGTTGGCAGAGTACCACGTTGTAGGCCACAACACACCCTTAGAAGACAACTAACTGCTATTCAATCTATAACAGTGAAAAAAGGATTTTTTTGGTTTTTTAAATGCGCTATTGTAACAGTGAGTGAGTGGTGGCACTGGGCACGCATATGACTTGAGCCTGACACACAGGCGCTTGCAGACAACTAACTGCTATTCAATCTATAACAGTGAAAAAAGTTTTTTGTTTTTAAATGCAAGCTATTGTGACACCAGTGAGTGAGTGGTGGCACTGGGCACAGTATCACTGTGAGCCTGACACACCCGCTTTGAGACAACTAACTGCTATTCAATCTATAACAGTGAAAAAAGTTTTTTGGTTTTTAAATGCACGCTATTGTGACACCAGTGAGTGAGTGGTGGCACTGGGCACAGTATCCACTGTGAGCCTGACACACCCGCTTTGAGACAACTAGCTGCTATTCAATCTATAACAGTGAAAAAAGATTTTGGGTTTTTAAATGCAAGCTATTGTGACACCAGTGAGTGAGTGGTGGCACTGGGCACAGTATCCACTGTGAGCCTGACACACCCGCTTTGAGACAACTAACTGCTATTCAATCTATAACAGTGAAAAAAGTTTTTTGTTTTTAAATGCAAGCTATTGTGACACAGTGAGTGAGTGGTGGCACTGGGCACAGTATCCACTGTGAGCCTGACACAGAAGCTGGCAGGCAGGCAACTGCAATTACATTACACAGAAAAAAAAAGACTGATGTTCTAGCCCTAAAAGGGGCTTTTTGGGGTGCTGTCCTTACAGCAGAGATCAGATGAGTCCTTCAGGACTGTAGTGGACACTGTATACCCTAACCTAGCTATGCATTTCCCTATCTAATCAACAGCAGCTACACTTTCCCTCCTCTCACTAAGCATGCAACTTGAGAATGAATGTAAAATGGATGCCTTCCAGTAGGTGGGAGGGTCTGCTAGGGAGGGTGTGCTGCTAATTGGCTGGAATGTGTCTGCTGACTGTGAGGTACAGGGTCAAAGTTCACTCAATGATGACGAATAGGGGGCGGATCGAACTGCGCATATGTTCGCCCGCCGTGGCGAACGCGAACATGCTATGTTCGCCAGGAACTATTCGCCAGCGAACCGTTCGGTGCATCACTACTGTTCAACAGTTTTTTTTGTGGCGCAGTACGCTCTCTTGTATTGCTCTTCTTTTATTATATTCGAAGGGTTTAGAGGTAACCCATGTATAGGGTTGCTGCTTTTTTTTCTTTTTATTGTTTTATCACAAATAACAAACATTTAAATACAAAAAAGTTATATACATTTGGTTATTTACATAGTGTTATCTTTCTACTTAACTAAATTGCCAAGGTCTATAATAATATCAATTTCAACATATTGATCATTACATACATTTAAGAGTAAAAGCATTTCAGAACAGGAACATCTTTAACTCTGTATTCATCTTGATTATAATGCTTCATATTAAATATTTTTATTATTGTTTTTATTGCACAGGAATGAATTTGTATATATTATTTGGTTCTCTCATTGAATTTTTTCTAACCATGGTTTAAAATGTTTTGCTTCTCAGTTGACTGTATAATGTTTATGGACAAATCTTTTTCCATACCTGTTTGACACACACACATATATATATATTTTATTTTTTATTTTTTTTATTTTCTTTAATTATATTTCCATACAATACAAAAAAACATATATAGGAAATTAAGAAGACAGGATATGGTAAAATCTGGGTAAAGGTATATGGAAAGTTACATATTCGCATATTTTTTAATTATATTTCAGGGAGTCGAGTTATTATATTTATATTTGCAGGCGGTTAATATCGTATTGTGAAATACCTTGTGATTGGAATTAAGTCAGCGTGGTGTGCTGGAACCGACTTAGGGGGTAGGCCTGTAAAAGAGGGCCCTCCGAATGGATTGTATAAGAGGGAGAGGTGGGTGGGGTGAACAGCGTGCGTACGTCAAGGTAGGAAGGGGGGAGTAGCGTTTAAATAGGAACGCTAACTCCTCCCACAAATACAGGCCTTCGGCCTTAAACTTGTGGTCGGTTAATATCATTATATACCTTGGGATTGGAATTAAGTCGGCGTGGTGTGCCGGAACCGACGTAGGGGGTAGGCCTGTAAAAGAGGGCAAAAGAAATGCAAGAAAAACACACTTATTGCAAAATAATTATCCCATGAGATTCGTTTGCCTTACCTCTTATACGTTAGGAATGTTTCTGTAAAACGTTGCTGATTTCCAATGACTAATTATTATGTGTGCCGGCTTACTGCTACTGGATGCTGTACTTGTTGATAGGATGTTCTAAATAGGAGCCAGAGGTCCCAACCTAATCTAATGCAAGGAGTATGAATGTAGAACCGCATTTAGAAGTAGTTAAGGGATTATTTAGTAGAGCAATTGTTTTGATTGTCTGGTTTGAATGTTGTTGTGACATGAAGTAGTGTCTGTGCCTTCTTAAATTTCCCTTGCGGAGACATGACTTGCCAGTCCGATTAGCTGTGATCGTGAAGTTGTAGGGCTCTGGAACCCTTGGAAGATTAAAGGAACATAGGTTTAAGACCGGGAATGTGTTTAGGGAGTCTGTTACTGCCTGGAATTCCCATCTGTGGATGTATGTAATTTTAGAGTGATGAAGCAACTATTTATACCTATGATCTCTTATGTTAAGCGTTTACGAAGACGGAGTATGGTTTGAAAGGCTTGTCAGAACGTGTTGTTGTTTGTCTGATTGGTATAGTGCGATAGTGTTGTATGAGGGTTTGAATGAAAGGGGGCAAATGCAGAAAAGACTACAAGTTGATCGGTATGCCCGTGGATGTTGTGTTCCACTGAGTCTTGGAAGAATGTCACATCTCTGTCGTATGTATCTTAGTGCAAGCGAATAACGCTATGGTGATAACTTGTTGTCGAGCCCCGATAACCGGGTGACCAGGTGGGGATGCTGAAACGCGGATTATGCTCAGGTGTTGTCAGTTGGGTGAGGCACGAGACCGAGTGTCTCTTGGTCAGTAATCCCTAATAGTTATGTAAATGCTGCAATCCCTTGTCCGATGTTGCCTTCTTAGGACATACTGAAAAAGAATATGACAACAACAATGAACTGATTAACAACAATACGGTTAAGTAATATAGAACTGGCTGGCTAACTAGTGCCGAAGCGAAAAGCTCTCTACCCCGTGACAAGTGAGGCCCTGCTAGTTGCCAAGCGGCTGGTGAGAGGCTCTACCTATGATTTGGGCGTGGGGCTCGAGCCACTAACGTGGCGGTGGGGTGTCGGCCTCTCGGTGACAGTAAAAGATCCAAAACGCGTGGCCGTGTCATGTGAGGCCCTAACTATAAACCCGATAGGTGGGTGAATGCGAGGCACTAACTATGGGCCGAGGGGCTAAAATCTCTGTGTTTAGATTGGGGAGTTGGCCTCGCGGGACCAGCTACGTTGTACAGCTGAGGCCAGCTCCTAACCCTAGAAAGCCAGTTCACTGACCCTAGATGGGGGCTTGATAAGGGGGTAACGTAATGTGCTTGGCGAACCCAAGTTGTGATTTATGATAGGTACCTGGAGATTCCCAGTCGGAGAAAGAGAAAAAGAAGGGAGGGAAAGGAGGAAGAAAGAAGAGGAAAGGAACTGTGGTTGAGGGAAAGAAAATTATATGCAGTATAGTGCAGTTCTTGGAGATATAACTGATAGTACAGTATCCTTAGACCCTGAGGGTGCTGAAGATTCTCATGATGGCTACTATATATTCCTGAAGGGAGATGTAGGAAGGCGTTGTGCCAAGAAAGCGTGATAGTACCTGACGGAGAGAGGAGGGTGAAATTAGCAAGGTAGTGAGTAACAGGACGATTGTTACGGATAGTGAGTTTGAATGAACATATGACGAGTTGTCGAGTGTAGCCGTGGCCTGACAAGGCAAGGCAGGAATCAAGCCCCCATACCCCAATACCCAATCGTGTAACAACGTGGCCTTGTAGAGGCCGTTGTTTGTAAAATTAACGAAAAACGTATTTAAACCTGATAGAAACAGCTGACAATAGCGAACCAGTTATTTATTCTAATGGTAGCAGATGACAATATGCAACAACCATAGTATTTTGCGTAACTAATCTATAACTTTTTTTTTTTAAACAGCTGAACAGCGTGTGTACGGCAAGGTAGGAAGTGGGGAGTGGCGTTTAAATAGGAACGTTAACTCCTCCCACAAATACAGGCCTTCGGCCTTAAACATATACATATATTTACAGCTTTTCTTTTCCCTTTTCCTTTTCTCTTATCCTTCTTCCAAATAGACAAAGAAACACCAAAAAAAAAAGAACATAGCCCATGAGCCATGCCTATGATCGCATTATTTTCTTCTTGGACTGTGATTATACTATAGAGAATTATGTTATCCCTTCTTATCGCTCATCAAAACCACATTAATATGGCTCTTGGCCCTAAATTTAGAAAAGAGGGGTACATTTAGAAAACAATGTTTAGAATACACGTATTTAGAGTTGAGTGGACACCTGGATGTTCAGGTCTGGCGGTTGAAAAAAGTCCGGGTTTGGGCTTGAACATGACCCCGAACTTGACCCCAAACCCTATTGAAGTAAATGGGGACCCGAACTTATGGGCACAAAAATGCCTCTAAAAATCTCCTGGAAAGCGCTAGAGAGCTGCAAAAGGAAGTAAAATGGGGGGAAGAGTAGGACAAGTGCCCTGCAAACAAATGTGTATAGGGAAATCACTTAAAATAACATAAAAATTGGGGGCGTGGCCTGGACGCGAACGAGAGAGGTCGCATGTTTGTCTAGCTCCGCAAAAGTTAAGGCCCTCATGCAGCATTGACGACCCGAAAACATAAGAAATAGCACATTGGGACGCATCATCACTATGTCCCACAACAAAAGTAAACGGGTATCTGAAAAAACCGACAAAATGCTTTTTTTTTGTGCCAAACAAGGGCACGCACGAGGAGCTACTATACCGGAGGAGCAGCAAGATGGCGCCGACCAGGAGAGCTCACAAGGTCCGCACAACGAAACCGCCAACACTATACTAACCACGGAGAGTTTACAGGCGATGTTTGATGATATGGCGGCAAAACTACAAGGTACGCTGCAGCGCTCGTTCACTGATCTCCGCACGGATTTACACAAACTGGGCTCACGCACCTCGGATTTGGAAAATCAGATGGAGGCACAAATGGAGGCGCATACCCGCCTAACCACCAAAGTGGAAGAAGCATGGGACCGGCTGAACGAATATGAGAACAAGATCGCGGACATGGAAGACCGCGCGCGTCGCAGCAACTTGAGGCTGCGGAACGTGCCCGAAAATGTAGGCCCAGCGGACTTACCCGCATACGCCACGGGGCTCTTCCACACGCTGGTACCAGATCTACCGCAAGATGTCCTGTTGCTGGACCGCATACATAGAGTAGCGAAACCCTCATACTTACCTGCAGATATACCGAGGGACATAATACTGAAAATGCACTACTACCACGCCAAAGAGGCAGTTCTCAAGGCGAGCAGAGTCCGAAAAGACATACCATCGGAATATCAGAAAATTGGGATCTTTGCTGACATTTCGGCCATGACACTACGGAAAAGAAAGTCCTTCAGCACTATCACAGAAGCCCTACGCAGCACCAACATAGCGTACCGATGGGGGTATCCGACCAAACTTCTCATTCAACGAAATGGCACTCTCACCACCATCATATCACCGGAGGAAGGCCTCCAAAAGCTGCAGGAATGGGGCATCACTCCACCAGCCGAGAGACCAAGACCGGCGCCTACCGGGAGACAACCCTCAGCCTGGAAGAAGGCACGAAAATAGGCATCTGGAAGCGACACTCCTATGAACTTTATTATTGCCCGCAAGTATACCATGTTATGCAATCTTAACGTTTACATTGCACACTTAGCTCATGCCGTAGTATAAAGTTTGTAAATATAGCTAATGGATTAGCTACACAAGGTCAGGGTCTAGGGTGGGGTCCAGAGGTATCATACATACAGGGGATTCTTGCCCAAGGGCCGTGTAGACCCCCATCACAGCCTACACATGACCCCTTCCACACAGTACTGATACCTAACAGTAAGGGGACAAAAAAAAAAAAAAAATCTTTTACAATAACTTGAAAAATACAACAGCCCCACTGAGCATGATATGGAGGGGCAACCCTGTGCATAATACCCAACCATGACCCAAGGGCCGCTTGATACTGAGACCGGCTGGCTCACCTTATGCAATTCACAATGTGCAGATGTTATACCGGGTACGGGTCAACCTAGCAAACGGAAGATATGAGACACAGCATGAGGGCCGCCCTTGCGGCGACACCCTAACCAGGATCGAAGCGATACGCTCCGACCCCCACGGTTCCCCTTATGGGAACCTTGCCATATACTTGGCAACTTTGTTCAAAATTGTACATATGTTAAAACTCTGCAAGACAGAGGATTCACCAACCCCCAATTGTAATGTTCGATCCCCTTCCCTCATCCGAACCCCCTTACCTCTAGGCCTCGTGGGAAGCCAAGGAACGCTACTTAATCCCTACACCTCGGCAGGGTGTGAGCACTCGCTAATGTGGAATTACCCTGGGATGACAGGCCCTACACTTGCCCTGAAGTTCCTAGCAATAGAGATCTGCCTAGCTCGAAATAGCTGGGGAAGGCAGAGTCTCATGATAGATCATTACAAACTAAGCAAGAGCAACATCTTCCCATACATTCCACCATAAAGCTATACAGCCATAATGTGAGAGGACTTAACCTCCCAGTACAAAGGCACCTCCTGAGTAGGGACATAGGGAAACTAGATGCTGATATAGTGTGTCTCCAGGAAACACATTTCAGGGGCAATACACATCCCAGCATTCTGACCAAGACACACCCTCACCAGTTCCACTCCACGTCTGACACCAAATCAAAAGGTGTCTCTATACTAATAAGTGCAAAGGTGGCTTTTGACCTAATAACCGAAGACGCGGATAGGGAAGGCAGATATGTCATCTTGGTTGGAAAAATAAATAATGCCCTATATACAATAGCTAATGTGTATGCCCCCAATACCAATCAGAGGAACTTCATACACAAAATCATCTCCAGAATATCAAATATCAAACAAGGTATGACGATCATATGTGGGGACCTAAATCATGTTCTCAACCCAGCCCTAGACACTACACTCTCCCTAAATAGCCCGAGATACAAACCACTCAAGCGGCAAAGTGCAACCCTAGCGAAATTATTGGCCCTACACCATTACTACGACGCATGGCGCGTCACACACACAGAAGATAAGGAATTCACCCACCACTCACAGGTCCATAACACCTACTCGAGAATAGACGCGATACTGGTAGAGGGAGGAGCACTTGAGCAGATAGTGGACTGCAGAGTAGGGCAAATAGTATGGTCTGACCACGCTCCCATGGAACTAACACTAAAGGACACGTATGATTTTAAACATAGGGGTCCATGGCGTCTCAATGAAACTCTCCTATCGGACAAGTCCTTCTTGGAGAGCGTTTCTGACTCACTACGCCATTACTTCACAGATAATACCAATTCTGATTTACAACACCACACGATATGGCAGGCCCATAAAGCGGTAACCCGGGGACTCCTTATACGAAGAGCAGCATTCTTGAAAAGAAAATCACAGATACAGACATTACAATGGCAGAAAGACTTATACAACCTGACATTACAGAACCAAGCCCAACCCTCGACCCAATTGAAAGAACAAATAGCGGAGATACGTCAAAAACTCCGACAAACAGCGATCGACAGAGTAGGATACACCTTAAGGAAGTTAAAAGCCACACATTACTCACAAGGGAATAGGGCGGGAAAATTGCTGGCTTCAAGATTGAAAAAACGACAGCAGGCGCAGAAAATAGCGTTTTTACACTCCAAAGCGGGGGGGAAGGTAATGACACCTCTCACAATTAGTAACGAATTTGCACGCTACTATGGGGACTTATACAACCTACGACGAGACCCCACTATCCAACCCCCAACAGATACAAACATTACAGAGTACTTAGATAAAACAACTCTCCCGACCTTAACGCCCCAGCAACAAGAAACACTAACTAGGCAAGTTACCCCAGAGGAGGTTTGCGATACGATACGGTCACTACCGACAGGAAAGGCCCCAGGCCCTGACGGATTCGCAAATTCGTATTACAAGATATTTAAAGATATCTTAGCACCCTATCTAGCAGAAGTATTTAATGAAGCAGTACGCACAGAGACCCTCCCGGGAGAAATGCAACTGGCCCATATTATCACCCTACCTAAGCCGGGTAAGCCTCCGACACAGCCGCAGAACTTCCGCCCTATATCCCTTCTTAACACGGACACCAAAATCCTAGCCAAACTCTACGCAAGAAGATTAGGGCCTATACTGCCGCATATTATACACAATGACCAAGTGGGGTTTGTAGCAGGGCGACAGGGGGCAGATAACACAAGAAAAGTTCTAAACCTTATGCAGAGCCTGGAGACAACACGGGCAGGGGGGGTCCTAATATCGTTAGACGCAGAAAAGGCCTTCGACCGGCTGGGATGGAGCTTTCTGGAGGCGGCCCTACAGAGATATGGGATCCCGGGGAGCTTCATTTCAGTGGTAAGGGCGCTCTACTCGGCGCCAAGGGCCCAGGTCTTAAACTCAGGATTTGTATCAGAACAAATAGAAATCACAAATGGGACGAGACAGGGGTGTCCGTTGTCCCCTCTGTTATACGTGCTAGCACTAGAACCTCTGGCTGCCACGATTAGGGCCCATCCGGCGATACACGGAGTCCCAGTGGGAGACAGAGAGTACACCCTCAGCCTTTTTGCAGACGACATACTACTAACTTTGACACAACCGCAAATATCCATTCCCAACCTCCTTCAGTGCATACAAGACTATAACAAAGTATCGTATTACAAACTTAACCTGACAAAAACACAGGCAATGGGAATCCATCTCCCGGGACGGACTCTCCACACCCTGACGGAATCTTTTAACTTCGACTGGAGGGATGACTACATAAAGTTTCTAGGGATCAATTTAGCCAGAACGACCCACCAAATGTATAAATATAACTATGAGAAACTATCACACGAAATATCGCAGACGCTCGAAAAGTGGCATGGCGATTTCCACTCGTGGCACGGGCGCATAGCGGCTTTTAAAATGTCGCTGTTACCTAAACTACAGTATCTATTCCGCTCACTACAGATCCCCATCCCCAGGCACTACATGACCAAGTTACAAAAAATCATCACACGATTCACATGGGCAAACAAAACCCCTAGAGTAGCACTCTCCACGATCAA
The DNA here is from genome assembly GCA_933207985.1 of Pelobates cultripes. NCBI lineage: Eukaryota > Metazoa > Chordata > Amphibia > Anura > Pelobatidae > Pelobates > Pelobates cultripes. The sequence goes on along the minus strand of OW240924.1, from coordinate 5,138,979 downwards.
AAAGCCAATAGAGAAAGGGGGCATGGGTTTCCCAGATATCAAACTATACTACAAGGCGGCGCTGCTATCCACGGTGGCCGTGGCACACAGGGCAGATAACCCACCACAATGGGTAGCTATTGAAACCCATGAGTCGTGCAGAGCTGGGATGCACCACCTATTCTGGGTGCCAAAACACCTGAGACCGGCACCACCCCAAATGCTGGAAACCACAAAACTATTGCTGCACACATGGGATACAAGTAGAGCGCACCTCAGCGTAACAGGTGACCTATCACTTGCCTCAACGATGTATAGCATATACCTGAGAAACCCAACATTTGACTTTAGGGCATGGACAAAGGCAGGGTGCACGCACATACACGATCTGTACACAGGATCCTCTCTTAAACAATTCCCGGACATACAAGCTCAATACAAAATACCGAATAGAGCAATTTTTTCATACCTACAGATCAAATCGATGCTACAACACCACACTCCCTCACCTGGGACTCCCGCGATGTCTGACTACGAGGCATGCTGCCTCAAGGGAACCCCACACAAACGTACCTTTTCAAGAGTCTATGGAACGTTGCTAACTGGTACACATAACTCTACCGACAACTTCAAACAGGCATGGCACAAAGACCTCGGATGCACTTTCTCAGAGCATCAATGGGTGGGAGCCTTCACTATTCACAAAGGCAAGACCACATGTGTTACACACCTTGAACAAATAAGGAAACTACAATATAGATGGTATCTAGTCCCGACGAGGCTAGCACACATATTCCCAGGCACCTCGGCCCAATGCTGGCGATGTGGAATAGACAGGGGATCAATGCTACACATATGGTGGGAATGCAGGGAAATTCGGCCCTACTGGAAGGTAGTTAACGACATCCTAGGTCAGCTAATACCCATAAAAGTAACCCTGACGCCGGCAATGTGCCTATTGTACATATGGCCAGAGGGCATATCCAAGGTCCATGCCAAACTTATGTTCCACACGATAATGTCAGCTTGTAATCTCATAGCGAAACAATGGAAATCTAATTCAGCCCCCACAAGAGCCAGTCTGCTAGCACAAATTCAACTGAACTGGGAATATGAATACATGGCGGCTCGCCAACTAGGCAAAGGGGGTACCACCACAGAGGCAGGTAGCATCTGGGACACATATTGGAACAAGGTAAAACCTCAGGTAGCCGAAACTGCACACCAATAGGTTCTGCAAGAGCAACGAAGATTGGCCTGCGAGATACTGAGGAAAAGAATACTAGGGAGAGAGCTCAAATCGAGAGTCCACGAAAAGAGCCCATAATAGAGCTCACGTAAAGAGCTTACATCTAGAGCCCCACTTTAGGCTTACACACAAGCTGAAGGAAAAAGTAGGAAAAGACACAGACAACGCAATCCCACACGTGTACATAAGTTTACCCCCTCCCCCCCCCTCCCCTCCGCCAACCCGCGAATTACAAAGGAGGGCGCAAGGAAGTAACGATAGACGAGACAGAACTTAGAGTTTACTTGAGAGTTTACTTGTGAATGGAACTATATACCATAGCATTGTTAAGAAGGAGCACAACACAATGTAATTGTAATGATTATACCATGTCGACAACACTTGTTGGTATTCCCCCATCCCCATTTCTCTTCTGTACCCCACTGATAACTGCAAAAAAACAATAAAAAATTGTCAATTGAAAAAAAAAAAAAATAACATAAAAATTAAAAATACAGCTGAGCCATAAAATAGCACTAGATGGAATCTTTGATTTTAGCTTTGGAAGAACATAAATCAAAATCTAAAGCATGGCTGTCAGGAGGATCACCATAATTATCCATTTGGAGTGCAGGGTATTCTCTTTCATTGTTCAAACTGAGCTCAACTCCTGATACATGGAGAAAAGGCCTTCACAAGGAGGAGGAGGAGGTAGCCAACACTCTTTATGTATATCTATTTTTTATTTTAATTGGGGTAGCCCCCAAAATATTGGGACATACAAAAAAAGAAACATTTGCGGCCTGTGGTGCATTTCTTGCAGTCCTGATGCATGGAGAAATGCTCAACTCCTGATGCATGGAGAAAAGTCCTTCACAAGCCTCTACTAATGTGTACATAGTTTGTACTAAGTGACCCATAGGTTGAGGAGGCGGTGACCGTGGCGGTGTAGGTGGAAAGAGCTGTGGAGGAGGAGGAGGATGAGGTAGCCAACACTGTTTTTTATGTTTTTTTTTTTATTGTGGTAGCCCACAAACTATTGGGACATACAAAAAAAGAAACATTTGCGGCCTGCGCTGCACTTCTTGCAGTCCTGATGCATGGAGAAATGCTCAACTCCTGATGCATGGAGAAAAGACCTTCACAAGCCTCTGCTATTGTGTACATAGTTTATACTTAGTGACCCATAGGTTGAGGAGGCAGTGACCGTGCTGGTGTAGGTGGAAGCGGCGGTGGAGGAGGAGGAGGTAGCCAACACTGTTTATATATATCTATTTTTTATTTTAATTGGGGTAGCCCCCAAAATATTGGGACATACAAAAAAAAAACATTTGCGGCCTGCGGTGCATTTCTTGCAGTCCTGATGCATGGAGAAATGCTCAACTCCTGATGCATGGAGAAAAGGCCTTCACAAGCCTCTGCTATTGTGTACATAGTTTATACTAAGTGACCCATAGGTTGAGGAGGCGGTGACCGTGGCGGTGTAGGTGGAAGCAGCGGTGGAGGAGGAGGATGAGGTAGCCAACACTGTTTTTTATATATATATATATATATATATATATATATATATATATATATTTTTTTTTTTAATTGGGGTAGCCTCCAAAATATTGGGACATATAAAAAAGACAACTCTGTTCCGCAGAGTAGCTGTTGACATTATAGTTGCGCAGGCTGTTTGTTGACTCTAGAGAACCTCGGGCCAATTGCACATCCCCGTGTCGGCGACTTGGCATGCGGATGTCATCCATATCAACTTTCGATGCCAGTTTCTGCGCCTACAATGGTGACCACGGATAATGGGGAATCAGGGACCCTGAGAAACGGCTACCACATGCAAGGAAGGCAGCAGGCGCGCAAATGACCGACTCCCGACGCGGGAAGGTAGTGACGACAAATAACAATACAGGACTCTTTAGAGGCCCTGTAATTGTAATGAGTCCACTTGAAATCCTTTAACTCTGATCAATTGGAGGGAAGTCTGGTGCAGAGCCACTGACCTGTGCGTGCTGCAGCTGAAACTCCCCTATCGCCTGCTGCTCGCACAGTCTCATGAGGCGGTGAGCGGGAAGGCCAAGGTACGCTGTAGCGCAGACAGGCGAGCAGCAGCAGGGTGAGAACGCCAAAAGCGCGCACAGCCGCTACAGTGAATGTCACATCCTGTTCCAATTTGCGGATCAGTCAGGTGATGGCTTCTGGTATCCAGTACTCTTTTTACTGAAGCTGCATCAGGGTCCTGGTATGTGGCCGCACAAATGCTGGTGCTCAACACCAGGGGGCGTGCGGTTACCCTGCACCAGACCCTGCTAATCCATTCCACACTGTGACTCCTAATTTCAACATCAGGCATACTGGTTCCCGGTCGTCTGACTGACGCCCAGACAGTGTCTGGGTCCTGGTCACCGGACTGCCCACCTGACTGTGAAACTACGAATGGATCGTTAAATCTGGTACGAACCCGAACTTTGTAGTTCAGGTTCACTCAACTCTATTATGGATCCTTTGATCGCTACATGTATTACTTGGATAACTGGTAATTCTCGAGCTAATACATGACGACGAGCGCTAGGGGATGGCCCTCCGCTTTTGCACTCTGCTCCCTCTTATGCTGTGCTGGTGCCTCTGTGTGACCAGTGCCTCTTCCTCCAAACTGCACATGGCACTCGCATGACCTTGATTTCATGTGGGGTCTAGGACCTCATCATCCTCCACATCATCTTCCACCCACTCCTCAACCCTACCCTCCTTGCCGGTATGCTCACTGCAGAAAGCCACAGCAGTTGGCACCTGTGGTTTTCCAGCATGTAAAGTCTGCAAAGGACATATGGAAATTGTTTTAGAATTGTATCCAGGCAACAGTTTTCCCTATAAACTTACCTCCCAGTTTGACTTGTGAGGGTATTGCCCCAGAATTGCAATATTGTTTAAGTACCTCTTAGCTATTGATAACTGGTTTAAATATAGCAGCTTGTTATCTGGTAGTTTCTAGTGTAGAAATTATCAGTCTGTTTTCTATCACTTAGATCTGTGTAACAAGTGTTGTAGGTGTGAAATTATGTAGTAAATTCGATGTAGTAAATTCGAATCAAAGTTTTGCTTCAATTTGACTTTTAGATATGAAGTGAACACCCCAAATATACTATTTAGCACCAAAAAAATAACAAAAATTGACTTTTTAAAACTCCAATGTAAGCAGCAGATTAGCAGCAAAACAATTAGAATGTTTACAAGTGCGCAGTAAGCGCACTGTTTGACGCTTCTGTTTGACTCTCAGATATGAAGTGCACCACAGGCCGAAAACGTAATATTTAGCAGATTAGCAGCAAAACAATTAGAATTTTTAGAACTGCGCAGTAAGCACACTATTAGACTTTCTATTTGACTCTCAGATATGAAGTGCATGCCCCAAAATGTACTATTTAGCAGATTAGCACCTAAAAAAATTTACGTTTTAAAACTGCACTGTGTCAGCAGTATTTGACGATTCTATTTGACTCTCAGATATGAAGTGCACCCCACTAATGTACTATCCCACTAATGTACTATTTAGCACCCAAAATTTTTTTACTTTTTAAAACTCCGATGTAACCGCGGTATTTGAAGCTTCTATTTGACTCTCAGATGTGAAGTGCACCCCACTAATGTACTAGTTTGCAGAATTCTTTCCTATGCTGTCCCTCACAGCGGCAGCATCCTCTCCCTACACTGATAAGACCGCACATGCGTGCGGCGCTACGTGACTCCAGCTTATATATAGAGGCTGGGTCACATGCTGCACTGGCCAATCACAGCCATACCATTAGTAGGCATGGCTGTGATGGCTTCTAAGGGCACACGAGTCAAACCCTGCAGCCTTTGAAAACGCGCCATTAAATCGCCAACCACTGAACTCCAACCCGAACATACAGTGATGTTCGGGCCCGGGGTCCAAAAAACATAATGTTCGGTATAAACCCGAAATTTACAGTTCGGGTTCACTCAACTCTACCTGTATTCTTTTTGCAGTGATATATTCTTATGAAGATTGGCCAGTAATAACATACTTTGGCCATAATTAAATGTGAGATATGACAGCGTACATAGCTGGGAGAAAAAAAGGAAAAAAAATAAAGAAAAGAGAAAAAGAAAAAATCCCATAAGGTTTGTTAGTCATCACTTATTGCCCATTTTTGTAATCTATTTCTCCCAGTGTTCTATTCTTGGGTTAAGATAATTATCCTGTCTTAATATTCCTATCTCCATTTTACAATGGTTCAGGACTTCATATTTTATCATCTCCCAAGGAGGGGTGTCTGGGGTTTTCCAATATCTTGCCAGAGTTGCTTTAGTCTCTGTAAGGATATGTATAACTAAATCTTTTTTACTCGTTGGCATTATGGGCCATCCAAGATTTCTACAGGAAAAATCTATATCTGCCTCTATCTCTTCTTTACAGAATTTTTCTACCTTTTTCCATAGTTGACTTATTATCGGACAGGACCACCAAATGTGGACATAATCTGCCCTGAGAGAACCGCATCTCCAGCAGTTATGCTGCGTATCTGGGTACATGACAGGTGCACAGTCGGATTTGCCGGCATATGCGCTAACCTTACCCAAACCCCCATTAAAACACGGACACAGGTTATACTGTTGGAAATAATTCGTCCACAGCTTTATTAAATTATTAATAAAATAATTAAGGAATAACAAATGGGGTCATTGCCAACAAATCTTAATAACGTTAACATCCCCCATATACATAACATACCCCTAGCAATGACCCCACAATAATAACAATAGATAACAATCTAAATAACATGTTAATACAGAAATTGGCCGCCCAATTTGACCACATTTCCACCAGGTTAAATTGTAGGGGTGTACCGAGACACCGCTACCCACCATATCGATTGTAGGGGTGTACCGAGACACCGCTACCCACCATATCGATTGTAGGGGTGTACCAAGACAAAAAAAAAACGGGAAATCAACTAACCTAACCAAATACAGGGAGGGTGGGAGGGACAACTGACAGGTAAGCTTAGGTTCAGTTAAAATGGCCACTTCCTATAATGGCCGGTATAAATACTCCCCTTATGGCTCCGTCCTACCCAGCATGCTAGCTGTCACTAAATTCCTGTGGCTGCTATGCCTACCTCCTGGCTCTGTCAAGGCCTATTCCTCTTAGCTGCGCTGATCCATGGGCTCCATTATTTGTTAATGTAATAGGAACATAATGCCATCTATTAATAATCTTATAGTGGCTCTCAGCGCAGAGCCTTAAGTACAGCATTCATTGCACTTATCCACTCTTTTCTCGTGATGCTGATTTGTAGGTCTTTTCCGCATGATTTTAATGCTGGAATCATCGGGATTATTTTGTACCAATTATATAATTAAGCACATTTTGAGACTACATTTTTTTATTGATTTTGATATTTATTATGTTCATAAAAAGTTATAATCCCTCTGTCATGTCCCGGACCTTATGTTTGTTAAGGAAGTGCTTTTTCCTCAGGTATGTAAAGTTCTCTCTATAAGGGAGAGGAAATATTTGTCTTATTTCCTCAAAGGACATGATCCGGTTATATCGCATTATCTGAACCATTCTGTTGATGCCATTTGCCATCCAAGTATTAAGGTTAAAATCCTCAATATTAGCTGTCAGAATACTCACTGGCAGGTCATCTATTATTTTATCTAATATCTTAAGTCTCTTTTTTCAGTTTTTCCACTGTGAGAATAAGTTATTTATGGCTAATCCCTTGTTTTCTTTATCTCTCTTATGTATTCTCTAAAATAGGGCTAATAGATCTGGTACTTCCATTAGCGATGGTAAATTCTTCATTTTGTATTTTACATATTATTAAAATATATCTTCCATTTTTATCTATATCTTGATATGTCATTTGAATATGTAAATTGTTAGTCACTAAAAGGGCGACCCCACATTTCTTTTTATCCTTTAATAAGGAATATAGTTTAATATTAAATCTATTTGGTATGAAGCATTTTATATATTTCTCTAGCCAGTGGGTCTCTTGTAGTAATATAATTTTAGCTCACTCTCTTTTAACATAATCAAATACCATAACTTTTTTATTTGAGTTATTCAGTCCCTGTACGTTAAGCGTCATAAGTTTAACCATTGAATGTCATCATATGCATAGAAATTTTTTCTCTCGGCACACTCAGTATACGAAAAACACAACAAAACATAACATAGACTATACACCATTTAAAAACACACAGCCCCAAGTAATCACCACTTTGGTGGGGACCAAACACCACATCCCATGACCCTGGATGTGAAAACCAAACTCCAAGCTAATGTGGAGTCAATTGGTGACTAAAGCCCGCCTCAAAATCCACATGCTGCAACATTAGCAATAAGCTAAAATTAACCAAGTAAAGGGAGGAGAACGAGAGAAGAGAAACATTTAATAAAATATATATATATAAGGAAGAATAATGACATAAATTTACCAATACTCTATCTCAAAGTGAATACCGTATTTATCGGCGTATAACACGCACTTTTTCTCCCTGACAATAGGGAGCAAATTGTAGGTGCGTGTTATACGCCGGCCCTTTAAATCTGCAGCCGCCTGAGCACTCTGTGAAGAGCGGTCAGGCGGCTGCAGTTGGTACTCACCTGCCCTCCCCTGTAGCGTGGCCGAGCCGCTCTGCTGTCCGCGGTGCCCGGCCGGAGTGATAGGAAGGTGCACGCTCAGTGTGCACCTTCCTGTCAGTCCGACCGGGTACAGGAAACAGATACTCCTGTTCCAACGTCTCTCTCGTACCCTCGGTGAATTATAATTTCAAGTTAACTTGTATCTCATTATTTTGAAACCAATTCTGAGGTACCATATCTCTTTAAGTAGAATGTGAGATGGACGAATGCTAAGAAGTGAGTAGTAAATAGCAAGCCTTTATAGAGGTTTTTGTAAATAGTAAAACATAATATTCACTCCTATAGTTTTAGAAATGTGAATACACAAGGGCTAGTTCTCACCCATCTTCGCCGTGTTTAATTATAGCCTCTGGCTTTCCGTTCTCAGTGGGGTTTCCTCTTTATGCCTTGCCAGCTCCCTCTCTCTTCGGTTTGTCCCTTCGGTGTCTCTTATGTCCACTCAGTATTCCACAAGTTATGAGCTTGTTATCTTATGTATATGTAGAGGGGAAGGAGGTTTGTTTCATATTTTCTCCTGCTTCTTCTCTCTTGTTTCCTAACTGATTGGAGAGTTTCTCATGACGCGCTCACTTTGCAGCACTGCTCCTCTTTCTGCGGGCTTCTCCCCATCCACGGACATACGTAGCTTGCGTTCCTACGTCATCCTGTCCCGCCTCACCTATTTGATATTTTAATTGGTTAAAAAAATGATTTTTTTTAAAACAGATTATTAGATTTCCAATTTTTGGCTAAAATAGATTATTGGAGTGGACAACGTCTAGAGACCCACAATTGTCCCCATGTGACCCAAGACATGGATGCACCACAGTGCCACCGGATCTAAACACCCTTGAGCGCTACCGTACTTGTGTGTTCACACACAGACATTTGTGGATGAGCCTGTATGCCCCATGGAAGATGCAGAGCATTGATGTCTTGTCGTCACTGCAGAGTCATCTAGCACTACAACACACAAACATTTGAGAGGGAATCACTTCTCAGGGTCTGTCAGATTGGACGTCCCAGCTGATGCCTGCAACTTCTTCCTCCTCAATCAGCAGGGTGCTGCATCCTCACATCCCAAGGCCTCAGTATCCATCTGGGTATCTTTTCGTTGGCCAGAAGAAGTGCCGGGATTCATTGTGTGGCACCTGAGCCTTTTATTTAATTATTTTCTGCCCTGTACCCTTTGTCCATGTCAGGGTCCCGCTGGCGGCTGCGAGGGGAGGTTGCAGTCCGCTCGCGGCACTCACCCTCCAGCCGTCCGCGGTCCCCTTCCTGGTGCGTCTTCCTCTGTGTCCCCCAGCGGCAGCATGCATGACACTGCACGCTGGGAGACCGCCCGTTTTAACAAACGCCGGGGTCAGTCACCTGACCCGGCGTTAAAAGCACAGTGCCTCAATCACAGTGGGAGGTTTAGATATCTCCCACGTGTGATTGTTAATTCTGATTGGAAATGATCCAATCAGAATTAACCTATGGATTTATATACTTACCTTTCCTGTTCCTCTCCGCCCTGTTGTGGTCTTTACTTGCTAGTATTACTTCTGAACTTGTGTTTCTGGTTACGTACTCTCTGGCTTGTTTATCCGACTTTGTGACTTTCTCCTACCCTTTGACCTCGGCTTGTCTATCGTTATTCTGTCTTCTGGTTCCCCTTACTCGGCTTGTCTCCTGACTATTCTTTGTGTGCTTAGCCCGGCCACTCTAAGGTCCGGTACGGCACTTTGTGTGTGTGTGTGTTGGCGTGTTAGGTTCCCCGAATCGTGACAGTCCATATACAATGTTTTAATAATGCAATACACAAGATCCAGCGCACTCACCTATCCACTAAACAGCAACTTCAATGTTGAAAGATTTTATTTGTTTTTTCAAAAACACCCAATCTAGGCAAAAATAATGGGGGTTTAGTTACATTATATGATCATACAGTGCATAAGCCTGCCACAACGTCAATGTACCCCATCTTTGGCAGGTCCTACACTAACAGCCTAATGTCTGCTCTTATGAGATGAACCTACTTGGGGAAAGAAATTCCATCTGGGGCTCTCTGCAGTACAAGGCTAAATAGGGCCCTGGGATGAGGCACCTGTGACAGGGAGGGGTGCAAAATAATGGTTACGTTGGCTCTTTATACATCTGTGTGCACCGTGTTAGGCTATGTGTGAGTGTGAGTGTGTGTGAAAGGATAAGGTACTGCCTCGCTGTGTGTGTTGTGTGTCATAAATGTACTAGGTTAATAGTAGCGTTTTGTGAGTATGTGTTGAATGTGTACACTGCATGTGTTTGTAAATTCATATGTGCATAAATATGTGAATGTCATTTCTTAGTTTATGATCCATGATTTTTATTACCATTTTTGCCATTTTAATTTTTTGCCAGTGAGGTATAGTTGATACCCCTCTGGGCACAGGATTACCCCTTTAATGTAGGAAGAGCCAAGTTAATGCATTGCAACAAAAACAGAGAATATGAGAACTCTGTCCCTGCATACATTCATAGCAACACAGGAGAGGGAAATATGTATGCAATAAACAGTGTATTAAAGGGTAGAACAAGGACTTCTGGGAGTTGTAGTTCATATGCAATCTCAGTACTTTAGAAATAGCTGGACTGCAATTCAGAGGACCCAGTTCACCCAGCTTATCAATAAACTGCAATCTTTAAGTTTGGATTCCAATACTGTTGAAAGGGTAAGGCAGTGGCTGAGTGACAGGCAACAGAGGGTTGTAGTTAATGGAATATATTCGAAGCTTGGACTTGTCACCAGTGGGGTACCTCAGGGATCTGTACTTGGACCCATTCTCTTTAATATTTTTATTAGTGATATTGCAGAAGGTCTTGATGGTAAGGTATGTCTTTTTGCTGATGATACTAAGATATGTAACAGGGTTGATGTTCCAGGAGGGATAAGCCAAATGGCAAATGATTTAGGTAAACTAGAAAAATGGTCAGAATTGTGGCAACTGACATTTAATGTGGATAAGTGCAAGATAATGCATCTTGGATGTAAAAACCCAAGGGCAGAGTACAGAATATTTGATAGAGTCCTAACCTCAACAATTGAGGAAAGGGATTTAGGGGTGATTATTTCTGATGACTTAAAGGTAGGCAGACAATGTAATAGAGCAGCAGGAAATGCTAGCAGAATGCTTGGTTGTATAGGGAGAGGTATTAGCAGTAGAAAGAGGGAAGTGCTCATGCCATTGTACAGAACACTGGTGAGACCTCACTTGGAGTATTGTACACAGTACTGGACCGTATCTCCAGAAGGATATTGATACCTTAGAGAGGGCTCAGAGAAGGGCTACTAAACTGGTTCATGGATTGCAGGATTAAACTTACCAGGAAAGGTTAAAGGATCTTAACATGTATAGCTTGGAGGAAAGACGAGACGGGGGGGATATGATAGAAACATTTAAATACATAAAGGGAATCAACACAGTAAAGGAGGAGACTATATTTAAAAGAAGAAAAACTACCACAACAAGAGGACATAGTCTTAAATTAGAGGGACAAAGGTTTAAAAATAATATCAGGAAGTATTACTTTACTGAGAGGGTAGTGGATGCATGGAATAGCCTTCCAGCTGAAGTGGTAGAGGTTAACACAGTAAAGGAGTTTAAGCGTGCGTGGGATAGGCATAAGGCTATCCTAACTATAAGATAAGGCTAGGGACTAATCAAAGTATTTAGAAAATTGGGCAGATTAGATGGGCCGAATGGTTCTTATCTGCCGTCACATTCTAGGTTTCAATGTTTCTATGTTTCTATGTTTCATGACATTAGGTACAGCAGTATTTTTTGAGTTAAAAAAGGAAAGGAAGGCTAGGATGAAGGGTTGGGCTTGTGGAGCAAATAAATTCATAACATGCATATTTTTGATGGATTATCTATGATTTACATTAAAAACATAATAAATAAACTCCAGAGTTGGAGACTCACCAAGTGAAAACGTTTTTTTGGATATAAGTGCGAGAACACAGCATCCACAAACATAAAACATCCAGTAACAAACCTGCAAATATCCACCAACATAAAGCATCCACTAACATACAAACATCAACATCCATCAACAAACATAAAACATCCAGTAACATACAAATATGCACTAACAAACATCCACTAACTTACAAACATCCACTTAGATACAAACATACAAACATTCACTAACTTACAAATATTTATCAACATGCAAACATCCACCAACATACAAATATGCACTAACATACAAACATCCACCAACATACAAATATGCACTAACATACAAACATCCACCAACATACATACATAAAAACATCCACTAACTTACAAATAAACACTAACATACATACATCTACAAACATAAAACATCCCCAATATACTTACATCCACTAAATACATATATCCACTAGCCTACTTACACCCACTGACATACATACATCCGCTAACACAGTGTCATGGGAGGTGGTCCGAAGACCGGTACTCCTGTGTGCCTGATGTAGATGATAGGAGTGTCAGCATGGGTATGGACTATCAGGGCCTGGTGCAAGGTAACCACATGCCCTCTGGTGTCGAACACCAGCATTTGTGCGGCCACAAACCAGAACCCTGATGCAGCTTAAGCAGATGCCAGGAGCTAGATGATAAGCTGAGATGTATCCAGTACTAGAAACAAGGTCAGACTAGAATAGACACCAAACAAGAAAACAAGACAAAAGTAGAAAAAACAAGCACCGGAGAAGGATAGAAAGCAGAATCCAGAACATGTACACAATACATAAGGGAAACAATAACAGAACAGGGGCAGGACAGGACATGGGCTGGGAATAAAAAATAAAACAAGACAAGAGATACAAGGCAAAACAAGAGGAGACATAATGAAGTACTATATATATATATATAGTAAACATTGGAGATTTAGACATACATAAATGGCCAAGATGTATGCAGCCCACCACTGCGAAAAAGTACTCCAATTACGGTGGGTCCTAACTGCCTAGATATGCATGACTAAATAAACAATAATAAAACACACAGCACTTACCTGCAAAGAAATGGGCAGAGGACATGAAACCACTGCCAGCAGGACCAGACTGAAACAAAAAGGATTAATGGCAAAGGAACGGGTGTGGCAACACAAAACAAACATTTAAAGGAATCCAGGAAAACCCAGCATAAAGAAAACCAGACATAGGATAGAAAACCAGAAAAAACAAGAAAAACTAGACAAGAATTGTTAAAAGAGTATGAGATACCAGAAGACATGGTCAGACAACAGAACAGAACAGAACAGGTCCTGACACACAGATACATACACTAACATACATACATCTACAAACTCGTTGCCTGACCGTTCCAATACGCACCTCCTTGCGTTCCATTAGTTCCATAAGTTTTAAATATAGGTTTTGCATTTTATGGAGAACCATTAGTCACATGGTTCATTATAAGTTTTTCTTTTAGCTAATGATTTTTTTAATCGAGCAAATTGAGCTGTTATTATGTTATATGAGGTTGCTGATTTTGTTTATGAAGACTTTCCTGGATCCTAGGATGATCACCAAGAGGCGATTCATGATGGAATGCATGGCCATTTTCAGGGACGTCACCAATGGAACGCAGTGCGTATTGGAACGCACTTCCATCTCTCAACAGTCGGACAACGAGTTACAGCTGTGAAGACAGAGCAGGTCAACTAGAATCTCGGAACAGGTGATGGAGGATTTGAATCAGACAAATGGAACACTGCAGAAGCAGGATGCCCACTGGACCACCAATTAACTTTTGGGATTAGATCTATATAAAGGGATGCGTGGGTGGGAGGTATTAGGCTGGTTTTGTAGCATTACTGCTGTGATTGTTTTTAACTTATTGGTCCCCGAGGAAGTCCCTTTATTGGGATGAAACGCATAGGACCTATTGCTATATGCTATATTTAATGTATTTTTAATATCAAATAAAACTACCTGGTTACCTACTATTCAGAGTCCTGTTGGTTCCTGTTGACAGAGGTGACTACAGATCCTGAAAGGAGAGTTTTAGCCCCCCACTTCCATCAGAGGAGGCACCCTTGAAGTGCTTTTAATTCGAAATCTTGTGAGTGCAACCTTATTGCAGTGCATATATTTTTGACCTTACGGTATTACACTATGTTTTGCATGTTTGCTTGTTTCTAGGTTTATCAGCCGCATCCCTATTCTTTGTTTGTATAAAGACCACTACCTGGGAAGTGATCTGAGGGAGGCTGACTTTACATTGCTTGGTTAGTGGTGAAGGATTTTGACACACTCATAAATACAGACAGACACACACACATACATACAGACAGACACACACACACACATACATACATACATACAGACAGACAGACACACACACACACACATACATACATACATACAGACACACACACACACACACACACATACATACATGTAAGCGCGATTGAGCAGGGTCCTCTTCAACCTATTGTTCCTGTAAGTTTATTTGTAATTGTCCTATTTATAGTTAAATCCCCTTTCATAATATTGTAAAGCGCTACGGAATCTGTTGGCGTTATATAAATGGCAATAATAATAATAATAATAATAATACATACATACAGACACACATACCGGCATGGTTCCAGTAGCCATATTGCACATAAACATGTTATATTTAAAGGGATAAAATACCCACTTAGAAGAAAAAGAAAAAGGAGAAAAATGATCATCAGAAATATAAAATATATAAACACACCAGCATACATACATTCACTAACGTACATATATCCGCTAACATCCATCCACTAACATGCTTGTATTGACATACAATACAAGCATCATGATTACAATTCCTAAACTTGTAACTTAATTGCTGCAATAAAACAAGGTACAAGAACATAAAATATGAATAATTTCAATGAAAACATTGAAATCAATATGCTTGCAATTAGTAATTGGCTAATCCAGTGCCATTAAATTAACTCAAATTATAAACCAGATTATCTGCTAACAAACCCCAGCCAGTGCACCGTAGCTACAAGTCAGGGGCTTGTATTGGTATTATTGGACATGCAGTGAGAATTAAAATAAATTACAATACAGCTCTGGTTTGGGTCAATGAACAAGAGATTTTAATAAAATGTAAACATGGAAACCAGGCTTTGTGATGTTAGAATCCATGCAAGATGCTAACACTGTGACAGCACCAAATCAAACCATCAAACAGCCAAATAATCACTGGAAATAGCACAGTTCTTATGAATAAAGTACATATTTAAATGTTATAGCGTAACTTTTAGTATTCTGCTACTCGAGATAACTCAAGAGAAGAGAGAAATAATGGAGGAAAAGAGATGAAAGACAGTATTAAGGAGAAATCCACAAGGCAGCAAACACCATATGGGAGGAGAGGGTGTTGTAACCATGGGGGCCATGTAGTGTGACAATGGTGTGACAATGATGGGGAGAGTCCTGTAGTTGGTCGTTAGCTGTTCCATTTCTCTAATCTCAGTCAGTATATTGTGAAGTTTGATGTGGGATGGTAGTGTTG
This sequence comes from Pelobates cultripes, assembly GCA_933207985.1. Taxonomy (NCBI): domain Eukaryota; kingdom Metazoa; phylum Chordata; class Amphibia; order Anura; family Pelobatidae; genus Pelobates; species Pelobates cultripes. Next base: position 5,123,603 of record OW240924.1, on the reverse strand, counting down.
GATGGTTCCAACATTGGGCTAGAGCCTTTCTGGCAGTCAAGGACACTTTAGACATAAAGCTTATTTTCAGTCCTCCTACAGTAGCACAGTAGAGGAAAAAAGTCCATGTATCAGAGTTTATCTAAAGCTTGGGAAACAGTGTATGTTTTTTTATTTCTTCGACATCTGAGTGATATAATTGACAATAGTCAGTTATTAATTATTAGTCGTTTCTTTGTCTGGTAAACATTCTCTTTATGGTGCCTTTAACAGGTTTATTTCTGATGCTGTAGACAATGGGATTCAGCATTGGTGTAACCGTGGTGTAGAGAAGGGAGATATGTTTGTCTGTTTCAGCAGAGGATGCGGAATGTGGGCGCAGATACATGGACATGATGCTGGTGTAATAGAGACTGACCACAATAAGATGAGATGCGCAGGTCGAAAAAACTTTATGCCGTCCCTCAGAAGAACGGATCGTTAATATTGTGGAAATAATGTGAATATAGGACACTAGTGTTAGCAAAAAGGAACATGTCACAATAATAACAGCAGAGACATACATTGCAATCTTGTTAAAAGAGGTGTCAGCACAGGACAATCGAAAAAAAAGCGGCATCTCACAAAAGTAGTGATTGGTGTGGGATCTGCAAAATGGCAGTTTAAAAGTTAGGACAACATGGGCAAATTTATTTATCACACTTACTGTCCAGCATCCAGCTGTTAGAGAGATGCACAGTTTCTTGCTCATGATAACATTGTAATGTAAGGGTTTACAGATAGCTGCGTATCGGTCGAAGGACATGACTGTCAGCAATAAACATTCTGTTGAACCAAGAACTAAAGATATGAACATCTGAGTTGCACAACCTAACTTGGAAATTTTTTTATCCTCAACTAAAGTGTTTACCAAAATTTGGGGCAATATTGTGGTGGAGAAACAGATGTCAATGAAGGCGAGATTACTGAGGAAGAAATACATTGGGGTCTGGAGCTGAGTATTTAGTTTCACAGCTACAATAAGTAAAGTGTTTCCTACTAGGGTGGCTATGTACATAGACAGAAACAGGGAGAAGAAAATAGCTTGAAGGTTCGGGATGGTCGACAGACCAAGAAGGATGAAATCATTCACAGCCGTCTGGTTGGAGTCTTCCATAAATGCTGTTAAAACAAATTATGTCGTAAATATAATGGGTGACATTGACTGTCCAACAACAATGGATTTTTAAAAATCTTAATAAATATACTAGTCTTAAACTTTGAGCATGACATACCATAAATTAAAATACTGACAGCAATTTATTCACAAGAAAGATATTCATCTATTGTTTCTTTTTTGTTTGGCACCTGTAATAATATTGAGTAATTTTTTTCACTAAGTCATCATGGGGGGAGGGGGGTTACCGTTAAATACTTAAATACACACAATGTGATCTTAGTATTATATGATATGATTAATTAAAATGTAAAGAAAAATACAAACACCAAATCAAAATAGGGCAAAAAACACCATTAAATTATAATAAAAGAAAACAGATATATACATTTCACCTTATTTTTCGTAAATATATTCTCAAAGACTCGGAAAATAATTAACGCACAAATCCCTGAATTTTAAATTATTCCCTCTTTACTCTCGTTAAAAAAATTCAATATTCTTAAATATATTTGTCCAAGTTATGAGATGATGGTAGATTACCTGCTTTTACTTCGAACCACTTCTACATGTGAGCAAACCTTAGTTCTATAATGAGTGTCCTTATATAAGTGATCGGTGTGTATTGATTAGTCCCAGAGTTAGTGAAAGTGTGTTAGTGGGAGCGTGATATGGGAGTTTGGGACTCCCACGGTCTCAATATTATTAATATTTTATTATTTTGGAGTTATAAGCTTCCGTTCTACTAAGACAAATTGGGAAACTTAAAAAACAAACAACAAATAACTCCAACACTGGAATTAAAGTAAAATTACTGTAGAAATAGTTTGTTGTTTCCTGATTCGTGTGACTGTGATAAAATATGTAATTATTACATTTAAAGGAAAAGTAAATATTTTCTTTTACGTTAGTTATTTAGTTGTTTTTTTTTGATAAGTTGCGCTGACTTTGAGAGACACAGAACATGGCATTTAGCGAGACGTTAATATATAGTGTGGATGGCTACTCCGAGGTGCGGACAGATTTTAACTCCATAACTAGTATCATTAAAGAGGAAACTTTTTTTTTAAATCCTTATTCACATTTTACAAGGTTTTGCAGTAAAGGTGCCAACAATGATAATGAGACACCATAACAATTGAGGCAGTAAAACCACACTTTTACTGTATACAACCAGGGGTGATATCCCGATAATATTAGTGTTGTTTACACCATTGCGCACAGCATTGACAGTGGTGGTGTAACGTTCTTCTGTCAGTCTATGCACCCGGTAAGTTACCAACCCTTTCCTTTACCAGAATTTTCAAATAATAATGGTTTCAGAATGAATCTTCAGTGATGTTTGGTGTGTCAGATGTGGAAGTAGGCAAGTCTGAGTATTATGTAAACAGATAGTTAGAGTACGAAGTTAGACAGAGTAAAGTAGAAACGATGGAATCACAACTCCCTGGCCTGGCCCGCTGTCCCCCATTTTCTCTGAGCCAGGTAGTCTAGCCAGGGTAACCATTGCTATGGGTGTTGCATCCCACCCCTACCAGAAAGGCCACCTTGGCATCCACTGCATGAATTTCTTCTATTTTGCTAAACCATTGATCTCTTGATGGTGTGCTTGTGGTCTACCACAAAGCAGGTACAAGGGACTTGAATTCAGTAAATGCTGCAAAACGGATTATTCATACTTGGAAATTGGATGAGGGGTGGCATGTAGGAGCGCATTGTTAAGATCGAAAAACGAGTGATTCGCCATCAATCAGCCAGCGTTTCTCTGACCATTCGCCAATATTAGTTTATACGCGGACAATCCCACATGATGTTCTTAATTTAACTCATGTCCTCTCCACACCTCCAACACAGTGGACACCAATGGATATATCTTATTAAGAGATTCTAGGGTTTGGTACCAGACAGACATTTATCAGTGATTTCCTGTTAAGATTACTTTTTCTACCTACCTTTCCCCTTAATCCATTTCACATACTGTATTACGCTATGTGTATTTCATTTTTTATATTATAGAAATTCTGAACGCACCTTATCGGTATCAGGTTATGTTACATTAACTGTATATGTAATTGTGTATTCTCCCCATATTTTGTGTTTGCATTTTATGGATATTGCGTGTGCTTGTAAGGTACACCAGGGAGAGTACTTTCCCATGTATCTTACATCTATTCTCTGAACACTCGGTTACCAGGCACTGACTGAACGAGAAGGTTTGAGTACAGTGAATTTGTGCTTGTTGGTTTTTCCATTAAAACATTACAAATTACAAATTACAAAGGCACAGGCACAGCCTGCAGTGAGTACGATATAGTCTGTGAGCATAATAATAAGGAACGCTGCACGAATCATACCCCCTATCATGCCCCAATCATATCCATACACATGGAGAATCCGCACGCCAGCTGTAATGCAGAGTATTGTTAGTTCAGGGAATGTTAAGGAGATCAAACTGCGTTATTATCATCTGGCTGGCTGTGATAACCTGCAGAATGACTGGGTGAAGGGAGGATGCAGTTAATAAGAATATTTTTGGGGAGTTGGACTTACACAGGGTTACATGGAATAAACACTCATACACAGCAATCTGATGTCACCAGTGGCAGAACTAATACAGAAAGGAATTTTCAGGTGCCCCCCATAGCACAAGGGTGGCCAAAAGGTAGTTCATCAACTTTCGTACAACTCCTACAATGCTTTGTTGGCTGGGAATTTACCATTTGCCTGTCCTTGCATGACTGTATTTGTGAGCCTTGTCTGTGAATTTGAATGTAAGCATATTTTTTTATAGAGTAGATGTGAGAATGTAGGTGTGTCTTTGTTTTAAGTGTTAGTGTTTGGATGCAGCTTGTGAATGCGTTTGACATTTACTGTACCCACACATATTATATACTGTGTTTCTGGCCATTAAATGGTCTTTATACCATTATTTTCATCATATCATATAATTTACTAAAAAATAAATGATAAAATATGATGACATTTCCTTAAAAAACACACTTTTTCTAACTTTGACCCCCAAAATCTGTTACCCATCTACAACCGCCAAAAAACACCTATGCTAAATAGTTTCTAAATTTTGTCCTGAGTTTAGAAATATGTTAACAAGGTTTTTAGCTTTTTCTTGGAAAGTTATAGGTACTTTGCTCTTTGTTTCATGTTCCACTTTTTGGAGACTTGGATGCTGTCAGGAGATTGTATTTTTGAAGTCTGAGATTTATAAATTATCCGGTAAACAAACTGGCTGGAACTGTTGCAAAGCCACTGCCACAGAGATGTACTAGGAATGGCAGAATGATTACTGTAGGATCTGGTAGACTTAGAGTTGATAAAAGGCATATTGCACAGTCTGTTGCTCTACATAATTCATTTTCAGCACTTTCAGAGTATAATGGTGTTATGGAGACAGGCTCAGGTACCAGGTGTAGTGGTGATATGGACACAGGCTCAGGCACTAAATGTAGTGCTTGTAGCGGGCCGGCTGACAACCCGGCCGGTTGTCCCTGCTCAGCCACGTTGTGTCCAAGGAAGAGAATCAGTTATCATACATAGAGACCCATTTCCCACCCAGTAACTGGATGACATAAAGTCCTAGGGGTACAACAAGAACTTTATTGGCCACACTCGGCTTTATACTTTCCCCATGCAAGGGGTGGAACATTCACAATGACAATGTCCCCTTCCAAGGTCCTCCCCCTTCCGGGGGTTGCACAATGGAACCTGAACCCCAGTCCCTTTGTCCCCTGTTCCCGCCACTAAGTGTCCCCTCCCAGGGTCCTCCCCCTCCCAGGGGCCTGTGCGTGTAACAGGAACTCTAGTCCTTTTGGCCCCAGTTCCCACCACCCATCCTCAGGGTTTCCTACCTCTGGTGGCCAGGGGTCTTTATCCCATGAGCCTCTTTACCTGGGAGCTTCCTGCCTCTGTTACTCCCAGCCACAGAAATCTCGCCAAACCGCCATTGTCCCCAAGGAATGTCCCCACCAATCTCAAGGACCCCTAGAACGGTAATCAGGCGTTCTGGATGGCGTTTGTCTAACGAACGAGCTGCCACCCACGGTCAGTGAGGTTTGCATTTTTAACACCTCGTTAGTGAGGTGTGAACGTTCTACCTAAACATTCTAAATGGGGATCCAAGTTCGGGAGGCGAATGGAACCTATTCGTATGAGCTCTCCCGAATGGGGAGCAGGTCAAACACATGAATACAGCACAATACAGGGGAAAACATGGGAAATATCACACAGCAATTCACGAACAGGTGGCTGTCCCACCACAGTGGTGTTATTAAGACAAGCTCAGGCACCGAGTGTAGTGGTGTTGTTGAGACAGGCTCAGGCACTGAGTGTAGTTGTTGTAGCAGATTGCATTGGGCTGTCTAAAACATTTTGAGTTACAATGTGCTTTTGTTTAATTTCTTGCTATGTGTATCTATATTGTATGCAGCATTTGACTGATTGTTCGGTAAAATCACTCTACACCATACGAATGAAAATACCGAACAGGGAGAATTGTGCCCCCTGTTTACCACTTAATTAATTGTAACCACAGGCTAATTGGCAATTGACTAAATACTCGTGTGGGTTTTCTGGGTGGCCGCTGTTCGGCATATGAACGTGTGGCAGCGGCCATCTTGCATACGAATGCTATTTGGTCGTCGAGTGTCTGGAATCGAAATCAGACACTCGATTACCTGAACACTGCTGAGACCTCCAGAGCTTTGTAATTACCGAACTGAACAACCAGCCAGCCCATCATTCGGTTGAATGAATCTCCCGAACAAGGAGATTCAGACGAACCCCAGCTCAGCCCTGGATGGCAATGATTTTCATGCTTTTTATCTCCCGAACAAAGACCGACCGCAAGGCCAAAACACATGGAAGTGTTTTTGGCTACTGCCTTGTGTGTGGTTGGTTAAATAACTACATCCACCTAACTCCCGAACCCCTGGTCCGATCTGGGTGATCTTTTAATATGTTGCTCACCCAGATCAGGGCTACCAGGGGCTATAGAACGTATAATTGTATCTAGCATATTTGGGGTACATCTGAAAACAGGATAAAACTATATACTGTATAAGTGGATTATGTGTCATACTGAGGGGAGAAGATGTGTGGGAGGTAACTGGTAAATGATTGGTCACTGTACTAATTATTGTGGGTACCTCCCTTGCATGGGAGAAATGCTTAAAAGAAGGATGTGTGGAATAAAAGTTCAGTTCTGCTCCTGATGCTGTGTGTCGTCCAGTCATTGGGAAGGTGATTGGATATTCTTGGATTACTCTATTTACTGTGGATACTATTCTCTTGGATTTTAATACTTGTTCCTGAGCCTCAGTTGGATTACCAGTGGAAATAGTCTGTGAGAGACCAGCTCTCCGCTACAGTGGTGTTGTAGAGACATTCTCAGGCAGCGAGTGTAGTGGTATTATGGAGAGAGGCTTGGAGACTATGGTGAGGCCTAATAGAAAGCAGTTGTTGGGGGATTCCATTATAAGAGGTGTTGAGATGGACAATGGTGGACTTGTGAGGTGTCTTCCTGGAGCTACTGCTCACAGAGACAGGAGACGTATTTGTAATATCGGTAAGCGAGCAAAGCAGGAAGGGGAATTGGATGCACTTGTCCATCTAGGGACAAATGACTTGGCTTGCAATAAGGTTTCAGAGGTTAAGGAAGCTTTTAGTGTTTTTGCCAATGATATACGGCAGGTTGCTTCCACACTGTCATTCTCTGAAGTTCTGCCTGTGCATAACACTCAGAACGACAGGCGGATGCGTATTAGGGACTTTAATTTGTGGCTTGGTGAATGGTGTCGGGAGCAAGGATTTGGCTTTATTTCTCATGGTAGCTCTGTTTGGAGTGGAAATAAACTGTACAAAAAAGATGGTTTTCATCTCCCTCAGAAGGGAACAAATGTTCTCAGTGAGCAGTTCAGAGGTTTTGCTAGGATGTATTTAAACTAGGAGGGGGGGGGGCAAAAGGGTGATAAAACATCAATCAAATTGCCCCCCAAAACAAGGACAGAAGGTGCCTGTAGCAAGTGTGTTAAAAAATGACAAGCTTAGAGTCATGTCTACAAATGCTCACAGTTTAGGGAATAAGATCCATGAACTTGTGGCAATAATGGCAACTGACGAAGCCTATCCAATGAGAAACGCGTTAAGTGTATTGTTTATAACTTTTTAAATCACTATTTTATTTTATTATATTGTATTACTTTTATTATTTTTTTTAATATTAAAGTCATTTTTTAATTGGACTTACCTTTGCTGCTGTTGGATTGTTTGGACCTATACCCTTGGTGGGGATCATACCACCCAAGTGCATTGGATTGAGCAAACATGCTCTTTAGCATGTGAGTAGGTTTAACTTATTTATTTCTGCTTACACTCCTTTTTACGGTGCACACTGTTGTGGTTCTATTTGTTTATCTCCACATATAAATTAACAGAAGAATTTATATTTACACCTGTATCCTTCAGTGGGGATCATACCATCTCAAGCACTCTCATCAGAGGAGCCAGGTTTTATGGCTCCATTACACATGAGTACACATTTTATAGTTTTTACCTACCCTTACTTCATAGCTCTACATACTTCACCATGTACAATTTTTATTTGTTTAATTTTTATGAGGATACCCCCTACTATAATTCAAAGAATCACCTCTACACTTGATCCATAGGAAGGGATATTCTGCCCAGGAGCATACACTGGAGCTATATTGAAGCTGCAGGAAAGTGTGAGTGTACATCTTTTATTTGACGCAATGTCTCACGTGTAAAACAGTACCCTCTATGTACAGGTTTTATGGTGTTTTGGGAAGTTACAGGATCAAAATTAGCATGTAAAATTTTTCATTTTTTTCACATTGAAATTGGCCAGATTGGTAGACAACCCAAGGTATTGCAAATGGGGTACAGGGCCGGACTGGCCCACAGGGATGCCGGGAAATTTCCCGGTGGGCCGTCGGCACCTGGGGCCGGGAAGGCAGCTGGCTCACCTGCGGCCGCAGAGGGAGCTCCATTGGCGGCCGCAGGGGGAGCTGGCTGTTCTGTCTTGGGACGTGGGACCGGATAAGAACAGGACGGTAATTATGGTGTCTGGAGAAGTGCTTGAAGCCCTCGGTAAGCCCTTGGTAAGCACAAGGAGCATCCGTCGGCACTGCTGGCTCTCCTACTTCCCCACTCCACCGTCTAGTCTGCCAGGCTCTCGCAGTAAACTGGAAGTGCCCTAAATTCACTTCCTCCCAGCATTGCCAATCTGACAGGGCACCACGGCTAGACCCCTGACCAAAAATGCCCATCAGGTGACTCCAACAGTGAGGGACATCCGATGGGCCCCCTGTAGCTTCCCTGCACTGGTACCTTTGGATGTCACTGTAATAATATGTTCCTTGGTTTGCAGGTAGGGAGGTAGGTAATACTATAGAAACGGGTAGGGTTTTAGAGAAGACTATGGAGGTAGACAATACACGAGGAGATAACCTGTTATTGATCCGAGGTTACTGCAGTGCCTAGTCAGTGCCGCTATTCCAGTGCCTTTGTCATTGAGACTAATGAGGTAGTTAGATTTCTGCAGCCTATAACCACTGCAAGTGCCACTTACACCAATTTTGATTCACTGGTGTAGATTTATTTATTTTTCTGGTTTATGTTATTTTTCTTGTGAGAGGTAGATTATTTGATTTAAAGTGTGCTTTAGTGCCACTTCTTGTGCTTTGCACATTGTAACACATTGCAACATAGTGAATGCTGCGCTGAGTATGGTAGGTATTTGTTTATACCTCTTTGCAATAATACAAAAAAACATTTGTGTAATGTGTTTAGTCCAGTGTGTGCAGTACACTTTGTGCTGTGGGCTGTGTAGTGTTTCCTAACCCCTTCAATACCTGGGCTTTTTATTTTTATGTCTTTTGCCGTAGAAGATCTAGTCCATAAAGCCTCACAATCCCTCATTTATATTATAGTTAGAATTACCTGCCTGTAGAGGATTACATTTCTCTGCCAGAAGCCACTAGTTATTGATTTAATGAATGCAATTTTTGTGAAAATATCAGCTCACTGTTTCAAAACAGTACAGAAAGTTTAAATGGGTCATCCCATTCTTACAGCCTGGGAGGGGTGAAGAGTGACTTGACTCTACCATATTACTGTCAACATTACATTAGCAGTTCAGAGACTGATAAAGATTGCTATAGCAGTTTTAAGCACTTTTATTTTAGAAATATATGATTTAATTGTATTTAGTGTATGTGGGCATTATACTCAATGCAGACATTAGGTTTACATTCTATTACCATTTTCAATAAACCGCACTGTTAATAACACCTTCAGGGTCCTTAAAAATATCTATAAGCAAGGTTTTTGACTATTTTTATTTATATATTTTTGTCGTACATACTCTATGTAAAAAACATTGCAGTTTTATTTAATGCTAATATTTCAAACACTGTGGGAAATATTGCAATACAAAGGACAATGTATTCAATCTAAAGCTTTTACTTTCCCAAACATTTTTTTTTTATAAAGAATGAACAAATAAGTGAAAAATAAAAATTGTGTAACTTTTTAAATGTTTTCATCTTAGGCTTGTCTGCAAAGCAAGCTATGGACAAATGTGCTGTGTTATGATATGTTTATATGCTAGCTGTACATCCTCACCTAAAATAAATATCATGCTAATATCGTTTCAATCAAAAAGTGCTGGTAGTGAAGGGGTTAAAGTCAAACACAATAACATTAAAGCAGTAAATCCACCAAGCAGCAACCCATTTTAACACACAAACATCTATTTTGGCTCAATAAATTTGTGCTACTTTACACAACACACATTTATATTCCCATTTACATTATACAAAAAGAAACCATGCATTATCAATGATACGTCTTAACTTCAAGAAGAGATCAACGGAGGGTAAAGATAATATTTTATTATCTGAAGATTTTCCTGGTAAATATTCTCTTTATGGTGCCTTTAACAGGTTTATTTCTGATGCTGTAGACAATGGGATTCAGCAGTGGAGTAACCGTGGTGTAGAGAAGGGAGATATGTTTGTCT
>OW240924.1:5090275-5113313 GCA_933207985.1 Pelobates cultripes | reverse complement strand
TGTGTGTGTGTTAGGGTGCTGTGTGTGTGTGTGTGTGTGTGAGGGTGATGTGTAGTAGGGTGCTGTGTGAGGGTGTTAGGGTGCTGTGTGTGTGTGTGTGAGGGTGCTGTGTTTTAGGGTGCTGTGTGAGGGTGTTAGGATTGTGTGTTGGGGGGAGGCAGGCCAATATTAATTTATTTTTATAATATATATATATATTTTTAAACAGACATTATACCCCCCCCCCCCCACTTCTTAACTGTAGCCTGGGAGAGGGCAGTTTTGCCATCCCTGGTGGTCCTCGTGATAAGTGAACTCTAGCCCTTTGGGGCTAGAGTTCACTCTCGCGAGACCAGGCCGGTTGCCATGGCAGCGGTCTGGATCTCACGAGATAAACCCGGCAGAGCGACAAGTTAGAGCTCCGCCGGGTCCTTCTCTGCTGGCTGGCTGTCTTCCTCCCTCTCTCCCCGCCGGCGGCCACGTTTGACAGCATGTGTGTAATGACATGAAGGGGTGCTGCCCTGGAACAGCACTGTCACTTTAAATGTGGGAACCAATACAGCAAAGAAATAAAGGCCAAGACACAAATGAATAGGTTAAATCATGATATATATATATTTACAGAGAACCAAAAGACAAAACAAAACAATATACATACACAATGCCACAAAATATATACAATAAATCAGAATAAGCACGAATCGTGCAGGAAACGTATACTGAAACAGTCCTTTGGTATAAGGGCAGGATTGGGCAGTTACCACGAGTAGCAGGTAGGAGGTAGGTAGGGCACAGATCTAGAGTCACAAGACTAATATACTGGCACCAGGAAGCAAGATCAGAAGCAGAATAAATGAACAAGGCTGCAGGGTCAGGATCAGAGAACACGGAACCAGAACACAGGATCGGAGGGCACAGGAACGAAGGACCAGCAGGACACAGGACTAAGGAACAGTATGCAGGATCAAGGAGCCAGGAGCCAGGAGCCAGAATCACAGGGAACCAGGAACCAGGGAAACAGGAGACAAGAGACAATGATCTGGCAAGAAAAATTAAAAACTAAATAATAAAAAATATATATAAGGTGTATTAAAAGATGATTGGTACAGTAAAAGGTGACCAAAAAATCTTTACTAGAATAGAATACACAATATATGTTTCCACAAACGCGTTTCGCCAACAAGGCTTCTTCAATATGGAATTGAACATGATACATGGCAGGGTTACTTTAAATAAGGGTACAATGTATTGATAGATAGATAGATAGATAGACAGACTATAGATAGATAGATAGATAGATAGAGAGATAGAGAGATAGATAGAGAGATAGATAGACAGAAAGATAGATAGATAGATAGATAGATAGATAGATAGAGAGATAGATAGATAGATAGAGAGATAGATAGAGAGATAGATAGATAGATAGAGAGATAGATAGAGATAGAGATAGAGAGATAGAGAGATAGAGAGATAGAGAGATAGATAGAGAGATAGATAGAGATAGAGATAGAGAGATAGAGAGATAGATAGATAGATAGAGAGAGAGAGAGAGAGATAGATAGATAGACAGAGATAGATAGATAGATAGATAGATATAGATAGATATATAGATAGACAGACAGACAGATAGATAGATAGAGAGAGAGAGAGAGATAGATAGATAGATAGATAGAAAGAAAGAAAGATAGAGAGATAGAGAGATAGAGAGATAGATAGAGATAGAGATAGAGAGATAGATAGATAGATAGATAGATAGAGATAGAGAGAGATAGATAGATAGATAGATAGATAGACAGAGATAGATAGATAGATAGATAGATATAGATAGATATATAGATAGACAGACAGACAGATAGATAGAGAGAGAGATAGATAGATAGATAGATAGATAGATAGATAGATAGATAGAAAGATAGATAGACAGACATAGATAGATAGATATAGATAGATATATAGATAGACAGACAGACAGACAGATAGATAGATAGATAGAGAGAGAGAGAGAGAGAGATAGATAGATAGATAGATAGATAGATAGATAGATAGATAGAAAGATAGAAAGATAGATAGACAGACATAGATAGATAGATAGATAGAGATAGATAGATAGATAGATAGATATACAGAGATAGATAGATAGATAGATAATGGATAGACAGACAGATAGACTCAAAGAAAAAAAGCAATAGAATTGTAGTACACATTTAAAAATGTAGAAAAAATAATTTAATCACTTACATGTAAATATAAAACAATGGATGTATTCTCACTGTCACCACCAGGACCAGGGTGTATTCCTGGTCCTGGTGGTGACACTGTCACCCCTGGTGGTGACAGTGAGAATACATCCATTGTTTTATATTTACATGTAAGTGATTAAATTATTTTTTCTACATTTTTAAATGTGTACTACAATTCTATTGCTTTTTTTCTTTGAGCACACACCTTTCAGCTGATTCATGAGAGTTTAAAAGTGGTGGAAGAATTTTTCCTGGAAAGACATTTATGCTGAAAAAAAGAAATTTATTTTCAAGGCATTCTTATTTAAACGAAAGTGTGAGTGGCCATTTGTGATTCATACACTTGGTTTATTCATACAAACAGTTATGCGCTATGCATTGTTCTTGTTATTTATTTAGCAGATCATCCCCTATTTTTCTGAAACATATCAGACTGGTCCCACCCATACGGGCAGTCCAGATCTGAAATGCACGAGAGATACAGCAACCCCAGACGATCGTTTCAGCCTTGTTAGGCATCATCATACTCAAAAAGTAGATATCCAGTCTTAAGGTTTGCAAAGCATCATGGGAGTTGTAGTCCTATAACAGCTGGGGATCTATCGTTCAGCCAGGTCCTGCACTACAGGCATTTATAGATATTATTTCTTTAGAGCAGGTGCTATATAAATAATGTATCTCTGTAGCCTTGAGCTGTGGAGCTGCATGCCACGGTCACTGACCACAAACCACATTTCATATAGAGTTTATTTTCTATTCCATTCTATGCACACTCATTGCAGCTACTTACAGACAGGATATTGCCTTCAAACCCAAATCTTTCCACTCAGTACCCACATCCAAGCACCTTCAACGTCTTTCTAAATGACCGAGAGGAATCTGACACCATGTTCAATGTATTATTTAGACAGGTATCTGTCACAGATCTAGTGGATTCAGAGAAAGGCATATCTTGCCTTGGCACTCAATGCACTGGCTTTGTGGCTGGGGCTGATGGGAGTTAGAGTAGGCTTCTTATATATGTAAGTGTGGTATATGATTAGAACCTGATGTCTCCAGCAGCTCTTGTAAATTCCTTTGTTCTAGTTGTTATAAAGGGATAAAGGTGCGTTTCCAGCATGGGGAGATAACGTCGTCAGGGGATGGGGCTGGATCTAGAGAGCAAGGAGTCTGGATGAGAAGATTGACTCACACATTACACAATGAATGCCCTGTCTGAGTCTCACTCTCGAGTAATGATGTCCTACTGAACCTGGTGGTTTGCTCAATTATGGCTCTCGATGACGCAGACCAAAGGATCTCATTGCTGGGTCATCCCTGGTATCCTGACTGAACAGAAAGACAAAGACACCAGAACTTGGAACCTTAGAAACTCGGCACCATTTTCTTCAGTCAAGGTCTTTAAAAACCCACTGTTTTAAAAACGTTTTGTATCTAACAAAATATCTAACCAATCAAAAGTGTAACAGAAAAAACAAACTTGGGGCTGTAGTGGACCTGCCACCATGTATGACGAAAAGATCTCGATTTATGTGATACTGTAATATACTTTATTCAAGATATGCTTCAAATGGGTCTTGAGACGATAACCATGTCAATGATCACAGTGAGGCCTATGCTGCCATCTGTTTACTAGTTTGGAAAGCATATCAATTAAAGGACCACTATAGTCCAGGAAAACATACTCAGCTTCCTGGCACTATAGCGCCCCCACCCTCAGGGCCCCCCTCCCGCCGGGCTCTAGGGGGGAGGAAGGGGTTAAATTTACCTCTTTCTCCAGCACCGGGCGGGGGACTCTCCTCCTCTTCTCCTCCTCCTTCACAATGCTTTCCTATGGACGCTGGGTGCTCTCACTGTGACAATCACAGTGAGAAGCGTGGAAGCGCCTATAGCGGCTGTCAATGAGACAACCACTAGAGGCTGGATTAACCCTAACATAAACATTTTCTATGAAACTGCTATGATTATAGAAAAAAGGGTTAGCCCTAGCTGGACCTGGCACCCAGACCACTTCATTAAGCTGTAGTGGTCTGGGTGCCTATAGTGGTCCTTTAAATTGTTAAGAGTGTTCCGTCCCCGCACCTTGGTAACCCACCCTGCTTCTTCTCCTGCAACTGTGTCATCCAACAAACTAATCTATCACTGTAAACTATTCTAGTAACCTACTTTTCCCTACATGAAATACATTCTACCCTTAACTTGTGTCACTTCATCCCATTCCCTCTAGAATATAAATTTGTTTGAGCCCTCAATGCCATCTGTTCCTATGCGTCCAACTCCTCTTGTTACGAATACGTATCTGTTAGTCCGACCATTGTACAGCGCTACGGATTTGTTTGCACATTGTAAATAAAAATAACAATGATTTGCTGATGGCAGCCAGTCGTGCAATACGACATCTAAACATCACAGAAACCAGAAGCACCCAAGGACACAAATGGATGGCTGGGCTGCAGAGGAAATCAGAAAATCAGGATGGACTGGGAGGTCAGATTATCACAGATTGTTTTGTGACGGTAAAATGAGTTACCTCGCCCTGGATGTTAAGATATGGGAGACTTGTTATGGGTTTGTCTCTGCAGGTCGGTATTCTATGTAGTTCCATAAATCAGAAATCCTGAATACAGGGTGTCACTAACTAATTTCAAGTAGGGATGTGCATGGGCAAAAAAAATTGTTTTGGTTCGTTTCGGAAATTCGTGTAAGTGAAAAAAGCGATAGGGGTGGAGTTAGGGTAGGGTTAGGGGTAGAGATAGGGTTAAGTGCCTGGACTGCCACCACAACCACTTACACATGTATAGGGCTCCCAGTGCCTGGAATTAGCTTATTGGTCTAGATTCCGGTCATCATTCACATCATTTCCCTCCCTCTCTTGTTTTGCCACTTTTCAGAAATCCAAAACACTTAGGAACTTCGGCAATTCGGGACTTTGGCAATTTGGTTCGGTTCACCACTTCCGAGCTACCAGACTTTGGCACTTCGGACATTCGGAACAAAACAAATCGCACATGTCTAATCTCAAGTGGCTTTAAACTTAACCGTATAGGGGACGATAGGTGGGAAATTCTAGTTTAATAGAAAATCTACAGAAATAACAGCTGCATCTCTCATCATCAAACTAAACTTAACTGAACCAACATCAGTCAAAGAAGCTGAATACAATTCCTGCGGAGCAAGAAAACAGAACATATCTAATATAAAGGAGCAGCTCGGTAACAATATCTTACCAGCGTATATATTTTCTATAACTCATTGTATTAAAATAAATGCAAAAACCTTGTATGTACGTAGTGGGGAATCGCGATGCAGCCTAGCACAAATCTAAACTTATTTACCCCCCCAATAATGACAGACCACTTAGTATGGATGAATAGGCCACAGCATTTATTATCACAAACTAAATTACTGCAGAACACATCCATAACTTTATTTATTAAATCTCTTCTTTTTCTGTAACCAAAACGTTAGACATAAATAAGCATAAATTAACATATATACATATATAACTCCACACATAGTGTTATACAGTGACCCAAGCGTCCTTGCCAATAAACATACAGTGGTTCCTAATCACCACTTCCTCTCACCTCCCCCCTCGTCATAAAATCATATCTTTCCAATGCCCGCCATCACCCGACCTTATCCACGCTCGATGGGCACAACACCTCAGGTAACCTAAAGTGTTAACCCTTTGAAGCAGGGGAGGTTGAGACCTTAAAAACTTGTTCATCTCATTCCATATACTTAAACGTAACCCCCTCAAACTTAATTGGCAAGGACATACCCCCGGCTAGCTGTGACGAAATATACCAATAGGGCGGGCGGGAGGGAAGCTGTTTGCTGGCCCGAATCCCAAGTGGCACTGAGGTAAGACCTCCCCCACACTAACTTACACAGAACATAATCCCACCCACACACTCTTTCCCAACCAATCCCATGCATCTATCCCCACACTCCTACATGTGCCCTTGTCCGCTTAGCTGCGCTATCTCCCCAGGGCCTTAACTGTGTTTGTAAATGATTTTAAACTTTCCCCTCACATTTACAGAATACAGTACTATTTGATAAACATATTTTACAAATATCTGCTGTGTTATTATGTGTTTCTGGACTTTGCGGTGTGGTGGGTGTTGAGGTCATGTTAGTATAGAATCAGATCACTCTTCACATGACAGCTGTCAACTGGATTCAGCACTCAATATCATTGACTGATGGCAGGTCCACTATTGACTGATGTCAGTTTTTAATCGGTGCTGAGAGACGGAATGAAGATCTAGCTGTGCGTACATAATGACATCCTACAAATAAATATAAAAAATATTACAAATAAGCAGTGGAAGAATTGTTCTGTGCAATAAGTGGTGTTTAAAACAGATTACCTGGAACGCATCCACATTGTTCTTTACGAGTCTACATGGTAGACTTATTTCTGTTTCATTGTAGTAATATCGCAGTCATTTTGCAAAGTTCTTTTATTTTTTCTCTATTGATAATCTATATTGGTATGCTGGGAAATCCTTGCGGATGTTGAATGTTTAATTTAGATAGTTTTATTTATAAACAGATGGATATGTTCTCTCTTTAGTCAGAATCGGATCAGTCATAGTAAACTGTCTTAAGTCAGGGGCAAAATGATCAAAGATCATGATTCAGAGACAAAATATCCTGAGTCAGACATAGAACTGTTATTAGACAGTAGTAGATCTACGATGAGCCAGAAATAACACGAGTCAGGAACAGAGCTATCCTCAGTCAGAACTCAAACAGTTATCAGACAGTGAAAATGTCAATGATTGATGTGACTCCTTGCAGCCACTAGTGGAACTATCACTTATAAGAAGTGACCAAAAGTAGTGAGTCAAAAGTAGAATGGGCATCAGTCAATAGTGGACCTGCCATCAGTCAATAGTGGACCTGCCATCAGTCAATAATGAAGAAGTCATCAGTCAATAATGAAACAGTCACCAGTTAGAAGTAGAATGGTTATCAGTCAATAATGAAAAAGTCATACTATCAATGAACTGTGTAACCATAAAATGTATTGTGATCACGATTTTATCACTTGTTTTCTATGTTGGGTGATTCACATGACATGACTTATTTTTAGTGTTGTTGCTTGCTCAATATTATATTAATTCTCCAGACCTATTGAGCTATTTCAGTCTATATAATGTCTTTGTTATTATTAAATAAAGAGAAATCTCCTGGGATAAGTTTAGGTCATTGCTGTCATATTTTTTTCACAGATATTTGGCATCCTCACTCAGTGTTATGTTCCCAGGGCAGGCCCGTTAATTGACCACTGTGGAGCCACTGCTCCAGGCGGCACTATGACAGTCATCATCTCAAACAGAAGTTCCTAACCCATGGCGGCGGTGCAGCTGCACCACACGGGTTGGGAACTTGTGTGAGGGTCCATTGGGTGGGCATATGCAATGAGAGGCCCGGTCATGTGCTGTGCTGCTTTAACATTGTGACCAGCCCCCTTCTATCCACAGGGAGAGCTGGGAGGAAGTGACAGCCTCTCACTTCCTCCCAGCTCACGCAGAGCCAGTCCTACGGGAGGAGGGGGCCACAAGGATGGGGCCGAACCAGGAGAGCAGGCCCGCAAATCCCACCAACCACAGCCAGCAGAAAGTAAGAAACTGCTTGGTGGCTTATGTTTTTTAATTGGTGTATCTGTGTGTTTGTTTGTATGTGTTTGTATCTGTCTCTGTGTAGTGTGCGTATCTGTATGTGTCAGTGTCTGTATTTTTCAGTGTCTGTATGTGTATGTGTGTCTGATTGTATGTATGCCTGTGTATCTGCAGGAGTATCAGTTTGTGTGTACATCTGTATGTATGCCAATATCTGCATGTGTGTCCGTGTTTGATACATATACTGACACACATGCAAATGCACAGACACACATGCAGTTGCACAGACACACTGATACACATGCAGATATACAGACACACAGATACAAACACTGACACACATGCAGATACATAGACCAACAGATACAATCACTGACACATATACAGATACAGACACACAGATACAAACACTTACACACATGCAGATACACAGACAGTGTATAGGTAAGTGTATTGGCTGCAGCGCACACACAGACACATGCTACATCCCCAGCACACACACAGACACACACATACTACATCCCAAGCACACACATATACACACACTTCATCCTCAGCACACATAGAGACACACACTTAATCCCCAGGACACACACAGACGCAAACTTCATCCACAGAAAACACACAGACATATATCATCCGAGGCACACAGTTAGACACACACCTCATTCCCAGTACAGACACACGTTTTATTCCCAGCACATACAAATAGAGTCACTAGCATTGCAGAAACATATATGTTTGGTTTTTTGGGGGGAGGCAGCATTTCATTCTTGGACCCAGGCAGCACAATGTCTTTGGCCGGCCCTGTATGCAGGGGCGGACTGACTGGTCGGGCACTTCGGACATGGTCCGAGGGCCGTGCCAGGAGGGGGGCCTGCCGCCAGGGGGCCCGGACTGCACAGGTAATCCTCTGCATGCCCGGGCCCCCCAGCCCTTCCATCTGTATATATATATATATAGGTTAAAAAATAACCGGCACTCATGGTTTTCTCAAGTAATATCACTTTTATTCCGAGTATCGACGTTTCAGCTCCTCAAAGAGCTTTCATCAGGACATAAAGCAAATACAAAATGAACAAAGCTTATATAGGAAACAAATAATAAGTGTACTTACAACACAGGTGGTCCTCACTCTTTCCCGCCGCCAGACTCGCACCGGTCGCCAATGCGGAAGTGAATTCACTTCCGGGTGCCTGTCACGTGAGCGGAGAAAAAGAGTTTTAATTGGTGCAGAAAGCCTAGTTTCTGGGTAGCTGGAGACTAGCCTGTCTCCTAAGAACCTCCCATTTCTACGGGCGCCACTGCAGACCAAAAACAAAAATCCTCCAAAATATATCACGTCACCATGGCAACCGGGCAACAGCCCAAGCGGCAAGAAAGGGGGGGATCCAACAGGGGACACCATGAGAAGACATGTAACATAATTAAATGTAATTCAAAACTATAGCACTACTTAGGGACTGAGTGCACTATTGATATGTATAAGTAATACTTATACATATCAATAGTGCACTCAGTCCCTTTTTTAACTGTGATACTATAAGCTATCTGATCAAATTTTTAAATTGAAATTGACATTTGTCCTCTAATGAGTTGGAGTCATCTAGAAGGAATCCATACTTGTCTTACGTTTTATTAGAAAGGATGATAAAAATCTATACATTGTAAGCAGTCTCCTCAATTTGATTAGCAGCAAGTGAAAAATTATCTCCTAAGTGTTCTCCTGGGTAACAGATAATAAAGCCTGTATAAGTCACTGTGCAATAATAAAGATGGTCCTTTTATATTTATGTTGTGCTGTGGTTATTTAATGAGGAAAAGCAAAAAAAAGAGGCAAAGGCAGGAAAATGCTACAAATATAAAGCAATCTTTATCAAACATGACACACCCTGAAAATAATAATAATAATAATATTAATAAGTCTATTCCTTGAATAAAAGACTATAAGCCGTAATATACTTACAAAATAGCAAACTTATAAGATCATTAGGGGCTAACAGTGGTCAAAATTTGTGGTCAAAATTTAAGAGTACTGGCTCTATGAATGATCACGGTGCATATAGACAATGGCGAAATATATGCACAAAACAGACAAAACTGGCCAAGGCCCAATATTTCTATGAAAATCTGAACAGTAACATCTCAAACCCTAGAAACTTTTGGAAAGTCATAAATAAACTACAAACTCCCCCAATCCACTCCCAACCCTCCACTGTCAAAGTGGGTAACCAAACCCTGCAACTTCCCTTAGATGTGGCAAATGCCTTTAACAATTATTTTGTCGGATGCTCTACTGCCCTGATTGCCAAGCTAATAAATGACACGCATCCTGAAACTACAAATGTGGATCAGGCCCCACTAAATTTGCAAAGGCCCAATATAGATAAGTTTAATTTTAGACCTGTACCTGTTAGTGTCATTAAAAAACATCTTAATAATCTAAAAATGAAAAACCAGTCCGGACCTGATCAAATCCCAGCAATGCTGTTGAAGCTCAGTGCGCCGGCAATTGCTAAACCCGTCTCAACTCTAATTAACGAATCATTGGTGTCTGGATACATACCCAAACTTTGGAAGACTGCGAGAGTAGTGCCTATCCATAAAAGTGGTGACACTACTTTGGTTTCTAACTATCGCCCAATATCATTGCTCCCTGTATTGTCAAAAATCTTAGAAAAATGTGTCCATACACAAATTTGTGAGTACTACCAACAATTAAACTATCTGACCCCTGATCAATCGGGCTTTCGCCAGAATCACTCCACTACAACTGCCCTCCTAAAAGTTTGCAATGACATCCAAACTGGCATGGAACAAGGAGCCCTAACTGGAGCTATTTTCCTTGATTTTGCTAAGGCCTTTGACACAGTAGACCATGACATTCTACTGCACAAACTCGAAAACTCAGGTATTGGTGATCATTCTTTAAACTGGTTTCGATCGTATGTATCGGATCGCTCGCAATATGTGTCCATTTCTGACAGTGACTCCCTCCCTCTCCCGGTCACGTGTGGTGTTCCCCAGGGTTCCATTCTCGGCCCCCTACTATTTACATTATTTATAAATGATCTGCCTAATGTCTGCCAATCCTCAAATGTACACATGTACGCAGATGACACGGTAATCTATGCGAGCAAATCCAATCTACCTCAACTTGAGGTTTTGCTCCAAGACCAGTTTACAGAGGTAGAAAAGTGGATCGCAAAAAACAAACTCTTCCTGAACACTGACAAAACTGTCACAATGATCTTTGGAACAGTACCTAAATTACACAAATTACACAATCCCCACCTATCCATCAAAACAAATTCAAATGGCACACTGACCGCAGTCCACTCTTTCAAATACTTGGGTATGATATTAGACCCCAATCTATCTTTTGGCCTGCACATAGAAAAGCTTGCATCTAAACTTTATCCAAAATTAGGTGCCCTGTACAGAAACAAAGCCTGCCTAAGCCCTACAGTAAAGGAAAAGATTGTACAGCAAATGCTTATGCCAATCATTGATTATGGGGATGTAGTATATGCGTCTGCATCGCAATCCCACATTAATAAACTCAACACATTGTATAACTCGTTCTGCAGATTTGTGCTACAATGTAATTACAGGACCCATCATTGTGACATGCTAAAGGAACTAAACTGGCTGTCGCTGGAATCCAGACGCACCCTTCATCTTTCCAGCCTTGTTTTTAAGAGCTTTTCTGGTAAACTCACACCCTACCTGAACAAAATGCTTTCCCCAGCTGTTCCCACTTTCTATAACCTCCGATCCAGTACAAGCACTTTACTTAGTCTACCTCAATACAAAAAGAAAGCGGCCCAATCCTCCTTCTCCTACAGAGCACCGCAATTGTGGAACGACCTCCCGCACAATTTAAAATCTTCCCTAAGCCTAAAGTCTTTTAAGAGATCCCTCTCTACATACCTCAAAACAGAATGCACGTGTCATGGTTGATTATATATTTCCTGCCTGTTCTATGTTAAATTTTGTATATATTGTGTATTAATATTGTTTTTGTATTTTGTTGTACCTAATGTAACAATGCAATGATTTGTGGACCCAGGACATACTTGAAAACGAGAGAAATCTCAATGTATCTTTCCTGGTAAAATATTTTATAAATAAATAAATAAATAAATAAATAAATAACAGGGCAAAGTGAGTAAATGTGAGAGGAAAGCAGTGAAATTTCTTATACGTATTGAGTCCAGCAGCGACTATAACAATAATTAAGGTTGTAAATAAAACATATATAATCCCGCTGCTGACTCAGACTTAAGCGATGAGAGTAGATGGAGGTGTATAGGTTGGGAAGGATCCTTATAGTGACTTCAGCTTGTCTAAACGTGAGCCTACTATAGTGATGAATAAAGGAGCCTAACCAACATAAATGAACAGAAAGCTTTAGACTACTTTGGAATGTGCCTACATTACCAATAGTAATAGGCCTCTCAGTTGAAGCAGACAAAAAACAAAGAAAAACGGAAACTTAATAAAGTGTTATGTGCTACCCATACATTGAAAAGTGAACACAAAGCACAAAAAGTCAAAAAAGTCAGTTTTGGTGAATACACACAGCTTCACTTTAATCCCTTAAGGACCAAACTTCTGGACTAAAAGGGAATCATGACATGTCACACATGTCACGTGTCCTAAGGGGTTAAATAAGTGACATAATGGGACTTCAAGAGTACGATGATAAATGTAAAATATTATATAAGAAAAGCTTTGCATGCTGAAAACAAGATGGTGGGAGCATGGTTGCGTTAAAGCAGCTGTGCTTCTATAGTGACCTCAGTCCATCTCCTCCCTTTCGTGATTGCTGATGGTATGTATGTACATTGGGATACAGCTAAGGTATATGTATATCTATGCTCTAATACTTGTCATTCTTCTCATTCATATTGTATTATTCATTTCTCTACACACAACTCTCTGCCCTCTCTGTAGAGGCTGCCTTGGCACATTTTGACAGATCTTGACAGATGTCCATAACATTTGATTATACTATTGAAACCGAACATTACTGGGAGACATGTCTGCCATTTCTTCCCCCATAATCCATCTAGTAAGGTGTCTCCACCTTCCATTTCACTGTCTGGCTACTCACTAAAGAGAGAATTCAAGGCCAATGTAGCTGGACTGGAAATAGCTGAATTACAGAATATTTGGTTAAATTGATCTAAAGTTAGATTTCCACTATGAAATCACTTTGCATTCTCTCTAAAATTACTTTGTGTGTGTGTGTGTGCCTGTATTTCTCTGTGTCTATAACTGTTTGCATGTGTAACTGTGGTTTGTATATATGTTAGTCCCCACGACAGTCCATTTGTTAGACCCTATTCTAGTTACAATGTCAGTTCCTAAGTTATTCCATATGTTAGTGCCTGTGTTAGTTCCTGTGATAGTCCCTATGTTATTCATGTTTAGTCCATGTGAAAGTCCCTGTGTTAGTGCCTGTGTTAGTGCCTGTGTTATTCCTTTGCTAGTGCATGTGTAAGCCCCTGTGCTAGGGCCTGTGTTAACCCATGTGTTGCTCCCTGTGTTAATGCCTGCATTAGTCCCTATGTTAGTCCCTGTGTTAGTCCCTGGGTTCTTCCTGTGTTAATTCTTTGTTAGTGCCTCTGTTAGCCCCTGTGTTAGTGTCTGTGTTAGATCCTTGGTTAGTCCCTCTGAGTGCCTGTGTGAGTCCCTATGTTAGTTCATGTGTTAGTTCTTATGGTAGTGTCTGTATTGCCTGTGTTAGTCCCTGTGTTAGTCCCTGTGTTAGTCCCTGTGTTAGTTCCTATCTTAGTCCCTGTGTTAGTTCCTGTGGTAGTTCCTATGGTAGTGTCTGTATTGCCTGTGTTAGTGCCTATGTTAGTCCCTGTGTTAGTTCCTGTGTTAGTCCCTGTGGTAGTTCCTGTGGTAGTTCCTATGGTAGTGTCTGTATTGCCTGTGTTAGTGCCCATGTTAGTACCTGTGTTAGTCCCTTTGTTAGTTCTTGTGGTCTTCCTGTGGTAGTGTCTCTATTGTCTGTGTTAGTGCCTGTGTTAGTGCCTGTGGTAGCTCCTGTGTTAGTTCCTGTGGTAGTGTCTCTATTGTCTGTGTTAGTTCCTGTGTTAGTGCCTGTGTTACTTCCTATGGTAGTGTCTGTATTGCCTGTGTTAGTTCCTGTGTTAGTCCCTGTGTTAGTTCCTGTGTTAGTCCCTGTGGTAGTTCCTGTGGTAGTTCCTATGGTAGTGTCTGTATTGCCTGTGTTAGTGCCTATGTTAGTACCTGTGTTAGTTCCTGTGTTAGTCCCTGTGTTAGTTCCTGTGTTAGTCCCTGTGGTAGTTCCTGTGGTAGTTCCTATGGTAGTGTCTGTATTGCCTGTGTTAGTGCCTATGTTAGTACCTGTGTTAGTCCCTGTGTTAGTTCTTGTGGTCTTCCTGTGGTAGTGTCTCTATTGTCTGTGTTAGTGCCTGTGTTAGTGCCTATGTTAGTACCTGTGTTAGTGCCTGTGGTAGCTCCTGTGTTAGTTCCTGTGGTAGTGTCTGTATTGCCTGTGTTAGTGCCTGTGTTAGTGCCTATGTTAGTACCCATGTTAGTCCCTGTGTTAGTTCCTGTGTTAGTGCCTGTGTTACTTCCTATGGTAGTGTCTGTATTGCCTGTGTTAGTCCCTGTGTTAGTCCCTAAGTTAGTACCTGTGTTAGTGCCTGTGGTAGCTCCTGTGTTAGTTCCTATGGTAGTGTCTGTATTGCCTGTGTTAGTGCCTATGTTAGTACCTGTGTTAGTCCCTGTGTTAGTCCCTGTGGTCTTCCTGTGGTAGTGTCTCTATTGTCTGTGTTAGTGCCTATGTTAGTACCTGTGTTAGTGCCTGAGGTAGCTCCTGTGTTAGTTCCTGTGGTAGTGTCTGTATTGCCTGTGTTAGTGCCTGTGTTAGTGCCTATGTTAGTACCCATGTTAGTCCCTGTGTTAGTTCCTGTTTTCTTCCTGTGTTATTCCTTTGTAAGTGTATGTGTAAGCCCCTGTGCTAGTGCCTGTGTTAGCCCATGTGTTGCTCCCTGTGTTAATGCCTGCGTTAGTCCCTATGTTAGTCCCTGTGCTAGTCCCTGTGTTTGTTCCTGTGTTAGTTCATGTGGTAGTGTCTGTATTGCCTGTGTTAGTGCCTGTGTTAGTGCCTTTGTTAGTACCTGTGTTAGTCCCTGTGTTAGTTCTTGTGGTCTTCCTGTGGTAGTGTCTCTATTGTCTGTGTTAGTGCCTGTGTTAGTGCCTATGTTGGTACCTGTGTTGGTGCCTATGTTAGTACCCATGTTAGTCCCTGTGTTAGTTCCTGTTTTCTTCCTGTGTTATTCCTTTGTAAGTGTATGTGTAAGCCCCTGTGCTAGTGCCTGTGTTAGCCCATGTGTTGCTCCCTGTGTTAATGCCTGCGTTAGTCCCTATGTTAGTCCCTGTGCTAGTCCCTGTGTTTGTTCCTGTGTTAGTTCATGTGGTAGTGTCTGTATTGCCTGTGTTAGTGCCTGTGTTAGTGCCTATGTTGGTACCTGTGTTGGTGCCTGTGTTAGTGCCTATGTTAGTCATTGTAAAAAAACACTGTGTTAGACCCTATGTTAGTCCCTGTGTTAGTCCCTGTGGTAGTTCCTGTGGTAGTTCCTATGGTAGTGTCTGTATTGCCTGTGTTATTGCCTATGTTAGTACCTGTGTTAGTTCCTGTGGTCTTCCTGTGGTAGTGTCTCTATTGTCTGTGTTAGTGCCTTTGTTAGTGCCTATGTTAGTACCTGTGTTAGTGCCTGTGTTAGTGCCTGTGGTAGCTCCTGTGTTAGTTCCTGTGGTAGTGTCTGTATTGCCTGTGTTAGTGCCTATGTTAGTACCCATGTTAGTCCCTGTGTTAGTTCCTGTGTTCTTCCTGTGTTATTCCCTTGTAAGTGTATGTGTTAGCACCTGTGCTAGTGCCTGTGTTAGCCCATGTGTTGCTCCCTGTGTTAATGCCTGCGTTAGTCCCTATGTTAGTCCCTGTGCTAGTCCCTGTGTTTGTTCCTGTGGTAGTGCCTGTGGTAGCTCCTGTGTTAGTTCCTGTGGTAGTGTCTGTATTGCCTGTGTTAGTGCCTGTGTTAGTGCCTATGTTAGTACCCATGTTAGTCCCTGTGTTAGTTCCTGTGTTAGTTCCTGTGTTAGTGCCTGTGTTACTTCCTATGGTAGTGTCTGTATTGCCTGTGTTAGTCCCTGTGTTAGTCCCTGTGTTAGTACCTGTGTTAGTGCCTGTGGTAGCTCCTGTGTTAGTTCCTATGGTAGTGTCTGTATTGCCTGTGTTAGTGCCTTTGTTAGTACCTGTGTTAGTACCTGTGTTAGTTCTTGTGGTCTTCCTGTGGTAGTGTCTCTATTGTCTGTGTTAGTGCCTGTGTTAGTGCCTGTGTTACTTCCTATGGTAGTGTCTGTATTGCCTGTGTTAGTCCCTGTGTTAGTCCCTGTGTTAGTACCTGTGTTAGTGCCTGTGGTAGCTCCTGTGTTAGTTCCTATGGTAGTGTCTGTATTGCCTGTGTTAGTGCCTTTGTTAGTACCTGTGTTAGTCCCTGTGTTAGTTCTTGTGGTCTTCCTGTGGTAGTGTCTCTATTGTCTGTGTTAGTGCCTGTGTTAGTGCCTGTGTTACTTCCTATGGTAGTGTCTGTATTGCCTGTGTTAGTACCTGTGTTAGTCCCTGTGTTAGTCCCTGTGTTAGTACCTGTGTTAGTGCCTGTGGTAGCTCCTGTGTTAGTTCCTATGGTAGTGTCTGTATTGCCTGTGTTAGTGCCTTTGTTAGTACCTGTGTTAGTCCCTGTGTTAGTTCTTGTGGTCTTCCTGTGGTAGTGTCTCTATTGTCTGTGTTAGTGCCTGTGTTAGTGCCTATGTTAGTACCTGTGTTAGTCCCTGTGTTAGTTCCTGTGGTAGTTCCTGTGGTAGTGTCTGTATTGCCTGTGTTAGTGCCTATGTTAGTACCCATGTTAGTCCCTGTGTTAGTTCCTGTGTTCTTCCTGTGTTATTCCCTTGTAAGTGTATGTGTTAGCACCTGTGCTAGTGCCTGTGTTAACCCATGTGTTGCTCCCTGTGTTAATGCCTGCGTTAGTCCCTATGTTAGTCCCTATGTTAGTCCCTGTGCTAGTCCCTGTGTTAGTTCCTGTGTTAGTTCCTGTGGTAGTGTCTGTATTGCCTGTGTTAGTGCCTGTGTTAGTCCCTGTGTTCTTCCTGTTTTAATTCTTTGTTAGTGCCTGCTTAAGTCCCTGTGTTAGTGCCTGCATTAGTCCCTGTGTTATTCCTTTGTTAGTGCATGTGTAAGCCCCCGTGCTAGTGCCTGTGTAAGTCCCTGTTTTAGTCCCTGAGTTCTTCCAGGATTCTTCCTTTGTCAGTGCCTCTGTTAGCCCCTGTGTTAGTGTCTGTGTTAGATCCTTGGTTAGTCCATCTGAGTGTCTGTGTGAGTCCCTGTGTTAGTTCCTGTGATATCCCTTTGTCAGTGCCTGTGTTAGCCCCTATGTTCTTCCTTTGTCAGTCCCCATGTTAGTTCCTTGGTAATTCCTTCTGTGAGTACCTGTGTTAGCCCCTGTGCTAGTGCCTGTAAAAAACCCTATGTTAGTCCCTGTGATCTTCCAGTGTTATTCCTTTGTCAGTGTCTGTGTAAGTCCTGTGTTATTCCCTATGTTAGCCCCAGTATTAGTGCCTATGTTAGTTCCTGAGTTAGTCTCTGTATTTTTCCTGTGTTAATTCTTTGGTAGTGCCTGTGTTAGCCCCCGTATTAGTGCCTATGTTAGTCTTTGTGTTCTTCCTTTGTTAGCCCCTGTGTTAATGCCACGGTTCTCACCGTGACATCCAGACTGCCAGACGTGGTCGTTCCAGAAGTGCCCAACAGGGGATTTGAGCCTTATGCATCCCAAGTCTGCACTGCTGCCTCGAAGCCACTATTCAGTTCATGTTTCTGCCCTGTGGATCCCAGTGGTTCGCACTTATCAATCTCAGACCACCTGAAGCGGATGGCCCAATTAGCCAGGTATAAGACACTGCCTCTCCCTGAGGGCAGTGTCAGTTCATTGACTCTGGTTCCTGTCTTAGTATTCGTGATTCCAGTGTTCTCCAGTTGGCTCCTGACCTTGGCTTTCTTACCGCGTATCCTGACTTCTGGCATCCTCTGACTTTGGCTTACCCTTGACGATTCTCCTGCTTGTGTCCTTACCTGTACCGCAACTTGGAGCAATATACTGCACAGCCCCCGTGCACAGACTTATAGGCCAGGTGAATTCTTACCTGACCACCTTGGCCTGTGTTTAATTGCAAGGGTGAGCATAAATCTCTGCCTACCAGACTCCCAACTAAGGTAAGCCATGACAGTTAGCCCCTGTGTTAGTCCATGAGTTAGTCCCTGTGTTCTTCCTGTGTTATTCCTTTCTCGGTGCATCTGTTAAGCCCTGTGTTAGTGTCTTTGTTAGTTCGTTGGTTATTCCCTCTGTGAGTGCCTGTGTGATCCTTGTGCTAGTGCCTGTGTTAGTGCTTTTGTTAGCCCCCATGTTAGTGCCTCTGTGTTAGTCCCTGTGGTGGCTTTGCCCCCCCCCCACCACAAGCTCCTGGAAGAACTTACTAGTTAACCACCTACTTCAGAACTATGGGCCCTGATAAAAGACCGCTAAAAGACATTGGTTTGTGGGATTCCCTTGGACTGTTTGGGAACCGAAAAATCACCCAAACTGTGGACCACCTCTGAACTTATTGACACTTGTTAATCTCTGCTGACACTTCCATCTGTGTGGGTTCTGATGGTGCGGCTGGGTGACCGCTATACTTATGACCGAACAAGTGGGAACTGTGTTGGCGACCATCTTCTTCACGACAATACAGGCAGCGGTGTTCGGGCGTCGATCGCATGGAACTAAAATCGGACACTGAAACTCCCGAACACTGCTGAAATTTGACGAACGCTTGCTTCTCCCCCACACATGTCAGGAGACCATTTGGTGTGTTTGTTTGTAGGAACCATACAAACAAACGCTACCCATCAGCCAGAGTGTGGGTTCGGTATTTCATTCGCATGGAACTCCTGAAGTTGACCGGCCGCTACCACTGAATCCCTGGAACTGTTTTGGGCCTCGGCTCTTGTTTGGGTGATATGCGGTTACCCCTTCAGCAATACTTCAGCAATACTATAATCACTGTGCAGCAATACTATAATCACTGGCAGCTATAATCACTCTGGAGTTCTCACAACTAGGAAGGGGCGACCATAGGCGGTAGACACCCATCTTCAGGAGGGTATACTGCCACAGTCCTTCTGTTAGTCCTTCTGTTAGTCCTTCTGTTAGTCCCTGTGTTAGTTCCTGAGTTAGTCCCTGTGTTATTTATTTGTCAGCCCCTGTGTTAGTCCTTGTGTTGTTCTTGCGTTTTAACTTTGTTAGTGCCTGTGTTAGCCCCCATGTAAGTGCTTGTGTTAGTGCCTGTGTTAGTGCCTGTGTTATTTCTTTGTTATTCCCTATGTTAGCCCCTGTGTTAGTGCCTGTGTTAGTGCCTGTGTTATTTCTTTGTTATTCCCTATGTTAGCCCCTGTCTTAGTGCCTGTGTTAGTGTATGTGTTTGTCCCAGTTTGGGTAATTTAGCCTCGGTTCTCTTCTTCAGATTTCAAATTGATACAATTTGGAAATTAGCAAATAACCTCTTCTAGCTGTATTTTACCAATCATATTATTAAACTACATTTTCTTTTTTCTCTCTCCTTTTCCCTTGAGAACCCTGAACCCTCTCCTTATAACGAAAAAATCGACACATGCAGTGGTTTATGAATGCTTCTTTTTAATTATAGAACGTGCACATTTATGATAATGTTGTCTATGCTAACTAAACAAGGAAATAATCACTCAGGCAATTGGTAAGAAATACACTAAGGTTACATATGGGACAGAGAAGGTATATGATAAGTTTATATATCACATAGAGAAGTTATATGATAAGTTTATATATTGGACAGATAAGGTGTATGATGAGTTTATATATCGGACAGAGAAGTTATATGAGAAGTTTATATATCGGACAGAGAAGGCATATGATAAGTTTATATATCGGACAGAGAAGGTATATGATAAGTTTATATATCGTACAGAGAAGGTATATGATAAGTTTATATATCACATAGAGAAGTTATATGATAAGTTTATATATCTGACAGAGAAGGTATATGATAAGTTTATATATCGGACAGAGAAGTTATATGAGAAGTTTATATATCGGACAGAGAAGGTATATGATAAGTTTATATATCGGACAGAGAAGGCATATGATAAGTTTATATATCGTACAGAGAAGGTATCTGATGAGTTTATATATCGGACAGAGAAGGTATATGATAAGTTTATATATCACATAGAGAAGTTATATGAGAAGTTTATATATCGGACAGAGAAGGTATATGATAAGTTTATATATCGGACAGAGAAGGTATATGATAAGTTTATATATCGGACAGAGAAGGCATATGATAAGTTTATATATCGTACAGAGAAGGTATCTGATGAGTTTATATATCGGACAGAGAAGGTATATGATAAGTTTATATATCGGACAGAGAAGGTATATGATAAGTTTATATATCACATAGAGAAGTTATATGATAAGTTTATATATTGGACAGATAAGGTGTATGATGAGTTTATATATCGGACAGAGAAGTTATATGAGAAGTTTATATATCGGACAGAGAAGTTATATGAGAAGTTTATATATCGGACAGAGAAGGTATATGATAAGTTTATATATCGGACAGAGAAGTTATATGAGAAGTTTATATATCGGACAGAGAAGGTATATGATAAGTTTATATATCGGACAGAGAAGGTATATGATAAGTTTATATATCGGACAGAGAAGGTATATGATAAGTTTATATATCGTACAGAGAAGGTATCTGATGAGTTTATATATCGGACAGAGAAGGTATATGATAAGTTTATATATCACATAGAGAAGTTATATGATAAGTTTATATATCGGACAGAGAAGTTATATGAGAAGTTTATATATCGGACAGAGAAGGTATATGATAAGTTTATATATCGGACAGAGAAGTTATATGAGAAGTTTATATATCGGACAGAGAAGTCATATGAAAAGTTTATATATCGGACAGAGAAGGTATATGATAAGTTTATATATTGGACAGAGAAGGTATATGATAAGTTTATATATCGGACAGAGAAGGTATATGATAAGTTTATATATCGGATAGAGAAGTTATATGATAAGTTTATATATATCGGACAGAGAAGGTATATGATAAGTTTATATATCGGACAGAGAAGGTATATGATAAGTTTATATATCGGACAGAGAAGTTATATGATAAGTTTATATATCGGACAGAGAAGGTATATGAAAAGTTTACATATCGAACAGAGAAGGTATATGATAAGTTTATATATCACACAGAGAAGTTATATGATAAGTTTATATATCGGACAGAGAAGTTATATGAGAAGTTTATATATCGGACCGAGAAGTCATATGAAAAGTTTATATATCGGACAGAGAAGGTATATGATAAGTTTATATATTGGACAGAGAAGGTATATGATAAGTTTATATATCGGACAGAGAAGGTATATGATAAGTTTATATATCGGATAGAGAAGTTATATGATAAGTTTATATATCGGACAGAGAAGGTATATGATAAGTTTATATATCGGACAGAGAAGGTATATGAAAAGTTTATATATCGGACAGAGAAGTTATATGATAAGTTTATATATCGGACAGAGAAGGTATATGAAAAGTTTACATATCGAACAGAGAAGTCATATGATAAGTTTATATATCGGACAGAGGAGGTATATAATGAGTTTATATATCGGACAGAGAAGGTATATGATAAGTTTATATATCACACAGAGAAGTTATATGATAAGTTTATATATCGGATAGAGAAGGTATATAATGAGTTTATATATCGGACAGAGGAGGTATATAATGAGTTTATATATCGGACAGAGAAGTTATATGAGAAGTTTATATATCACACAGAGAAGTTATATGATAAGTTTATATATCGGACAGAGAAGGTATATGATAAGTTTATATATCGGACAGATAAGTTATATTATAAGTTTATATATATGGGACAAAGAAGGTATAATGGGCCACTTCTGTTTTTATAAGCTATTTATACATTGTGGTTTACACCTCTCTCTTTGTCTTCATGGAGCTTAAGAAACAGGATGTCGTACTTAGTAACAAAACATTTTAATGTGAATTCAGTTAAAACCACATTCTGGCAGCAAGCTACAGCGACCAGTGATACAGGAGGGGCAGTGTTAACCCCTTAATGGTCAATTATATTGTATATACTGCCGGATTTATTGAGAGTTGTCTAGACTTTCATTATTAGGGAGTTCATTTTGAAGAAATAATAGGCAATATATTCACATTTAACCCCTTAAGGACAGAGCTTCAGAAGCTTGTCTTACCTTTAAGGACACAAGCCTATTTTGCATTTTTTGCTGTTTGTGTTCAAATGCAATTTGCCTCTCTGTCATTTATTGCACCAACACATTTTATACATCGTTCTTTAGAGGGCAAACAGGGCTTTAATCATTTGCTGTCACATATACATAGATACATTCTCATTAATTATAAAAAACTGCCAAAAATTAACAAAAATTATTTTTGTTCACAGTTTTGGCAATTATAGCGTGTGCATAATATACCCAGCTTAGAAAAAGTAATTCAAAATAAATTCATTTATGTGTCTTGTATTATAGAGTACATCATATTTATAGGATTTTAGCTCATTTTGAAAGTTACAGGTCACAAAATACAAGGACTAAAATAAAA
This sequence comes from Pelobates cultripes, assembly GCA_933207985.1. Lineage (NCBI taxonomy): Eukaryota > Metazoa > Chordata > Amphibia > Anura > Pelobatidae > Pelobates > Pelobates cultripes. The sequence continues at coordinate 5,090,654 of OW240924.1, read as the reverse complement.
TATCAACTATTGACCGAATTTGACGTGCCTATGTCTCATTTTAGGGTATTATAGCAGTGTGACTGTTCAAATAACCCCACAAAGGGCTTTCATTTGATAAAGCAGGCACCCCAGGGTATCTTACATGGTGTATATTGTGCCTTAACTTGTCACCATTTTTTTCACCAATTTATGTCAATGTTTGTGGTGAGGGGGAAAAAATAGCATTTTTATATATATGTTGCATTTTTGCCGAGTATTTCTTACACTTAATATGTACCCCTGTCATAAAAAAACAAACAAATTATTTCTTAGTTACATCTTCCAAATGAAACAATATGCCCAATGTATGACGTAGACACTATTTTGTAAAGTTACAGTGCTGTGAAAGAGACGTGAC
>OW240924.1:5029859-5072233 GCA_933207985.1 Pelobates cultripes | reverse complement strand
CAGTTTGCCCAGAAGAGGATGCAATTTACTAAACTTATTTAACCTCAATTTAAAAATATTATAGTAGGTGACTTTAATATTGACTATTTTAAATCTGCCATATGATATAGAAGCTATGGTTTCCTTACTTACCATCGCTCAATAGTCGAGCCTTTGCATACATCTACTCCAAATTCAAATATTCCAAAAATATTAGAACTTTGTGAATTTCAAGGCTTAGGCCAAAATTAGCTCAACTGGTAATGTGTCCAGGTTAGCTATCTTTATTAGAAATTCATTTTGAATTCCTGAATGTTGAGCGGACACCTGGATGTTTGGGGCCTTAAATAGCAATAAGGGGGGGACCTACTGTCCTCCCCCCCCGGCCCCCACCCCTGAGTGGTGGGTGGGGGCCATAAATAAAAATTGGGGGGTTATTCTGGATTTTTATTTGGCCTTTTTTGGGGCTGAAAAAAGAAGATTTTAGAAGAAATAAGACATCAAATGGTAAGTCTATTTTTTTTACAGGTATTTAGACAAGGGTCCCCCCTCATTATTTTTAGGATGAGGGGTGTAGGCAGGGAGAATTTTTTGAGGGGAAGGGAGGGTGACTAGGGGTTTGGGGACCCCTAGTCACCTGGTGGGGGTAAATTTTGATTTAGGTCCCCCCCTTATTGTTATTAAGGGGGCCCCCACCGGGCCCCCACCGGGCCCCCACCTGTCGCTTATGGGTGGGGGCAGGGGGAGGAAAATAGGTCCCCCCCCTTATTTTACTTTAGGGCCCTCACCTGCCATTCTGGGGTGGCGGTCAGGGGGGCAATAGGTCCCCCCTTCAGGTTAGAAGCCCCCACTCACGCGGCATGGGTGGGGGCTCGGGAGGGGGGACGTGTTTTTTTTTTACAGTTTTATTATTTTATTTTTTTTAAAGTGAGCAGCCACTTATTTCTACACTTAGTTCCTTAAGTACTCATGGATGAATACCATCAGGCCCCTGAGCTTTGTTTATATTAACTGTATTTAGTTGCTGCAGCACCTTGTCTTGAGTTATCCAATTACAATTTATTCTGCAAGTTTTTAGCAGCAATCATTTGCACATCTATTGCCATGGGTTCTTCCTTAATATATACTGAGGAGATATAGTTATTTAAAATGTCTGCCTTTTCAGCTCCTATATACCTCTAGAATTCCACAAATGTTTATATTTTTAGTTTAAACTGATTAAAGTACTTTATATTTTGCTTTCCACTCCACTTGTGTTTATTGCCCACTGTACGTTAGGTTTTTTTTTTTAGTTATCCGTTTATTAATTTGGGGTTTATGTTAGGATTTGCCTATAGTGAGATACCTTGTCACAACAACAATCTTCCATCTCATTGTCATTAGGTCAGATAACTTGTTGCTTTGTTCCATCAGATCCTGGTGTGATTGCTTTTCTAATATAATTTTATGTAAGATTTTGTTTTCTTACCTTTTTCGTGTGCATACTTACTGTAGTGGCACCCCGGTAAAGTGAGGGTTTTTTGCCGCCAGGAGATGTCCTTTCTCCCCTGTTGGGAGAGGGAGGCTGTAGAGTAGAGCAAGTGATAATAGGACAAGCCCAAGGCAGGGATTGCAGCAGGTGTAGCTTTTCCCTACAAGCACGAGGCGAAGCTCTGTGTTGAGGGTAAATCAGGAACTGAAGGTTAAAGGACCACTATAGTGCCAGGAAAACATACTCGTTTTCCTGGCACTATAGTGCCCTGAGGGTGCCCCCACCCTCAGGGACCCCCTCCCGCCCGGCTCTGGAAGGGGGAAAGGGGTAATAACTTGCCTTTTTCCAGCGCTGGGCGGAGAGCTCTCCTCCTCCTCTCCGCCTCCGTTACGCCCCGCCGGCTGAATGCGCACGCGCGGCAAGAGCTGCGCGCGCATTCAGCCCGTCGCATAGGAAAGCATTTACAATGCTTTTCTATGGACGCTGGCGTGCTCTCACTGTGAAAATCACAGTGAGAAGCACGCAAGCGCCTCTAGTGGCTGTCAGTGAGACAGCCACTAGAGGATTAGGGGGAAGGCTTAACCCATTCATAATTATAGCAGTTTCTCTGAAACTGCTATAATTATGAAAAATGGGTTAACCCTAGAAGGACCTGGCACCCAGACCACTTCATTAAGCTGAAGTGGTCTGGGTGCCTAGAGTGGTCCTTTAATTTGGGGACTACTAGTCACCTGGTGTGGGGGGATTTTTATTTATGGCCCCCACCCACCGCTCAGACATTAGACATTAGGTCCCCCTCTTATTGTTATTTAGGGCCCTCCCCGCTGCACAGGGGTGGTTGGTGAGGGGGGAGGACATTAGGTCCCCCCCAATTTTTATGTATGCCCTCCACTCACCACTCAGGGGTGGAGGACAGGGGGAGAGGACATTAGGTCCCCTCCCCAATTTTTATTTATGGCCCTAACCTACAGTTCAGGGGTGGGGTCAGGGGGGAGGACAGTAGGTCCCCCCTTATTGTTATTTGGGGCCCCACCCACCGCACAGGGGTGGGGGCTGGGGGGGAGGACAGTAGGTCCCCCCCTTATTGTTATTTAGGGCCCCCACCCCACTTTAGTTGTGCATCGCAGGTTGGGGCTCAGGAGGTTTTTTTTTTTTAATAGGCACGTCCCTACTAGCGGTATATTGAGTAGGGGCATAATTTACTAATACTAAGTGACCAGCTTTTATAGAGGCTGGGTCACATGCTGCACTGGCCAATCACAGCCATGCCATTAGTAGGGCACACGAGTCAAACGCTTGTTGATTGGCTGCACTGTGGCCTTTTAAAACGCGTCATTAAATCGCCGAACTCCAACCCGAACATACAGTGATATGTCCATGTTCGGGTCCGGGGTCCAAAAAAGTTAATGTTCGGTACGAACCCGAACTTTTCGGTTCGGGTTCGCTCAACTCTATTCCTGACAATTCAAACATGAAAAATTTAGATTGTGTACCTTCAACAATGTAAATGTTTGAGTATCCGTGAAACATAACCCATGTATCCAACGTTACAATGATTTCTACTTTTAATAGAATTTGATAGTGATTGAGAATAAATAACATTTACATTTTAGTGCTTACCAGTAACCAGTAACTTTTCTAAAATGTAGATAATCTCCTTAAAACTGTACTAAAATCAATGTGAAATGTCTGTTGTATTTGGGTAATATTTTAACTTTGTATTAATTTGCAGATTTGTGAGAGTTTTAGGTGGTGTGATCATTCTACAATTAGGACAGTCTCTGTACAAGCAATGGTTACAATCTAAAAACCTCTTGATATGTGAGTTTGCAGTGATTTAAAGGGACACTATAGTCACCTGAACAACTTTAGCTTAATGAAGCAGTTTTGGTGTATAGTACATGCCCCTGCAGCCTCACTGCTCAATTCTCTGCCATTCATTACACACCAGTGAGAGTTCACTTGAGGTTTCAAGATTTTTATGGATTGCACTATGAGGGCTGTTTGTATATTGATTTTAAGTGAACTTTAGGACAGATATCGCTATTCCCTCTGGACAGATAAATGTTTCCAACCAGGGGGCAGTCTAGTGTATGGTTTTATATTAGTTTGTCTTCAACGATCCCACCAACGCAAACACATGGATCACTACATATTGGCTCTACCACAGTCCAAAATAAGCCAACATGCACCACCAGCAGAAATCACATATTATCCTACCCACAATAAATGGTGCCCAGTTGCGGTCTTAGATTCATACCATCAGAACCCTACCTCACTACAATCACAACCATTATTTGTATTACAAGGCTCAATACTTACTACCACTACTTTCATGAGATATGTCAGATCTCTGTTAACCCAGCTAGGTCTCAACCCTTCTACCTACTCGGGTCACTCCTTCCGTATAGGGGCGGCCTCCACAGCCTCGAGCGCCAACATACCAGTACATATTATAAAATCACTGGGGTGATGGAAATCTTCTGCTTACACTAGATACATACCCAAACCGGTACAGGAAATAAGAAATGCATTTAAGGAAATTTCTGGTTAAATTGTATGTATTTGTTGACTGAATTAAATCTTTGATTATTCACTTTTGCACTCTTTATTTACTGGCCTACCTTATCGTCGGTCCCAGCACACCACAACCGACTTGCTCTTTTACACTATCCTACGCTTGTACTAGAACCTTACTCCATTTACGGCTATGTGCCCCTAACACAAGTATTAAGGCCATTTGGCCTGTTATTATGGGAGGGGCTTATAGTTATACACATACCTATATAAGGAACACCCCTTACCTGTCTCCATGCCGTTCAGCATCCGAATGACCCTCCCACCACTCCACATTTTCAACGCCTTTTCTATCTTTCTATTTAATTTTCTTTTCTTACTCCTTGGTGGGCCCTCTTTATTTACAGGCCTACCGTATTGTCGGTCCCAGCACACCACAACCGACTTGCTCTTTTATACTATCCTACGCTTGTAGTAGAACCTTACTCCATATACGGCTATATGCCCCTAACACAAATATATATTATTTTTTTTTCCCTTTCCTTCTATAACAAAATCTATCATTTATTGAGTAAATTTACAATCCCTGTAAATAGAACTTGTTTGGATAATCTGTACATTGGAAAAGTTAGGTTCCTAAATTATGTCAATAACTCAAATGTAAATTAAGATCAGGTGGAATAGCCGGGTGCATGTGTGTTGTTTACGTGGGGAAGACATGGCAGCATTGTGGGAAGAAGGCTGGTGGAAGTAGTGTTATGTACTGGGTAATGTTCTGATTTGAAACCTTGGTCCTGGCATTCATTTTTATGTTACTTTGACATGTACCACCTACCTAGAGATTGTTGCTGATCACGCACACATCTTCATTGCAGCCGTGTTCTCTGATCGCAGTGGCCTCTTTCAGCAGGATAATGCACCCGGCCATACTGCAAAAACTGTTCAGGGATGGTTTGAGGAACATAAAAAAGAGCTGACGGTGTTGCCTTGGTCTTCACATTTCCCAGATCTCAATCCTATTGAGCATCTGTGGGGTTTGCTGGAACAACAAATCCAATGGGAACGCATAGGACTTATAAGATAATGTCTTGGTGCTAGATACCACAGGACACGTTCAAACGTCTAGTGGACGTGCCTCGATGCATCAGAGCTGTTTTGGCAGCACTAGGGGGACCTACATGATATTAGGCAGATGGCTTTAATGTTGTGGCTGATTAGTGTATAGCCCTATTTTTACCAGTAGGGATAAAAAGTAAAATAATATTCAGAAATATAAAATATTGGGGCAGGGACAGGAAATGTCCAAGCCATGTAGAGTTTGACAAGAATTTAGCAAAATTTGCCATTTCTATGTCTCCAAAAAGAGGATTATGTACAAACAAATGTTTATTTTATATTCTGGAAACAATGGAGATGATTATTAATATATAACAATATATTTGCTTGTAATAATTGCTGCACCATACCACCCATAAAACTACTTAATATTATTATTATTTTCTCCTTGACTTCCCCTCTTGTTCTCAGACAGTTCCACCCCAGAGAGCTAAGTTCATCTGCTGGGTCCATCCCAGACTCTCCACCCTAACACCTCTGTCCAGCTGGCATGTGTGGTACGTGACGCTCGGCACATGGTCCGTATGATCTGGAACATCTCTGGGATCCATCACACGGGCAGGATGGTCACTATGGAAAATCCCAATGAGACCTGGACTTTCCTTAACCGCATCTTAATTCCTAGAGACACCTGGGATCGAGGGAAGAGTCTGTCATGTGACGTCTGGTTTAATTCCGCTGCTGTCCACGTCTACAGGAAAATACCAGAATCAGGTAATTCAAGACATGTGTAAACAATGTTTATTAGCTACTAACAGAATACATAGAAAGTGCTGGGAATACGGAAAAACACTCGGCCGAAACAAATGGTGGAATTGTGTTCCTATCAATGTTCTGCAAAATATATAAGTAATATTTATATTATTATATTTATAATATTTTTATTGTGTATATACTTTGCAGTAAACTAATTGGTTATTTTTTTTAGCAATGTGATGGTCAAAATTCATCCAAACCAAAACAACACGTGAAATAATTCCAAATCGGCTAGCTGAAATGTTTTTTTCCCGAAACAGCAAATGCAAGTATATATAAACTCAGCTTACCTCCATTGATAGAGTTTCTACCATTTTAAATATCAATCAATGTTTCAAACAGAGCTAGTCATTTAGCGTTGTGGGGTGCTTTCATTGTGGCTCCCAATGAGAGAAGAGGATGGAGTTCCTGGTCTATGAATAACTGTTTATTAAATACCCATACTGTTTAAGAACTCATTTATCTGATGATAGTAGTGGTTTATTTGGCAGTCAGGGTGTGAGTATACACATTAGTCACACTCATAGAATGGTATGATAGTAAACTACACTGGGCTTCGTATGTCATTGATCACGCACCCGGGAAGTGGCTCTCAATGAATTACCTCTTCTCTGGGCAGGGATGTGGCATATAACAGCGCTAGCTCTGTGTTATCCTACAAACACTGGCACTATTCTTACCACACAGCACGGACCATTCATGGTAGGACTGCCTCATATTTTATAATTGTTTATTAAAAACTCTGAAAGACATAATCAGATCAAATGGATATAACATCCATCTATTATATTTTTTTATTTTTTTTTGCCTCACAGTATTGATCCATATATAGTGCCTTTTTATCTATTACGAATAAAGTATTTATTATTTTCTTGGCAATAGTTGGAACCTCCATGTGATTAATTATGTTGGCAATCCCCACGACCAGTACTCAGTGCTCACAATATGTATTATTATTTTCTCCTTTACTTTGTTTAAAACCAGTTTTGAGTCCCATTCCTTTATTATTTTACCTTTCTATATTAGATTTTGGGTCCAAGCCCTTTATTTGTTGGATCTGGAACCACCATACTGACCTCTGTGTGTCCGGTTTTCATCTCCTGTGAGATTTGGACACATAGTTTATTTTTGTAATTACTAGTTTTAAATGCTACACTATTATTTCTTCTCTGGTTCTCTTCACATATACCTTGTCAAGGATTACTGAAGCGCTGCACCTACCTGCCCTGTTTTTATCCAATTTTCTGATCGGAAAAGAGAGACTCCGTATTGGTGTTCCAGCTGCTTTTGGACTATTATCACTTTGCCTCCGCGCTGAATTATTTTTGTGTGATTGTATAACTAAACATAACACAGCAAGTATGGCAATGTACAATTTAAGTAATAGATTTCCTTTATGCATTATTAGATATTTTGAATGTAAAAAGAGTATTATTTGTTTTGCTGAATCTATCCTGCTGTTTTGTTTTCTTACAGACCGAGGATTTGATTCCACGTTTTCACATTTTCTGACACTCACCATGGCGGGGGGATGTCTGTTACTAGTGACTCTATTCGTTCATCTTATCTGGATCTACAAGCGACAAGGTACCAGTCCCACCCTATGTAGTATTAATCAGTTCATGGGTTAATATTGAAGAATATCAGAGAAAATCAGACAAATATTGAATATTATTTCCCCTGGATAATGGTAATGATAGCTTAAGTCTGGGCTCTTAAAAAGCTGTTATACAGTGTCAATCGGTGAGGGTCCCCAGGATTACACAGGAGCTCCCCAAAGACATCAGAGACATTTGTTGACATGTGATGGGGACAAATAACATCTTTGGGATGTCAGAAGGTGAGGAAGAGGATCAGGGAAGATTAATTTTGAGTTAAGATTCAACCTAACAACAAGAAAATAGCTGGATTCTGTATGGATGGTCATATCTGAGCAGTGAGAAGAGTTGGCAGTCCTAGTGATAGGTCCAGGAGAGAGTCTGTGCCTCAGGAAGATGAATCACCGATTCCACATAGAACTTCGGAAAGATGGAGCCCGTATTCACTGGATTAAATTAGAAAAAAATTATATCTCCAGTGCACCTAGGCATCAAGGTTTAAAGCAGAATGTATCAATGAAGCATAGAGAAAAATAGAAGGAACAGAGAAGGTAGGCCCACCTACCTGTAATCCTAACCCTCTGGACTCCTCCTGGGTTCATGAGATATGCCACATTTATTACACTGGTTTGTCATTTTTATTAAATAATTTTATTAAACTATTACATGTTTAATCATATTTAAATATTATTTGCCACCGTTGTTACACCACCTACTGGTCACACAGAGATTAGATAGGGTTATGCTCTAGTTAGTATATATTGTATTTTTTACTGGCTTTTTACTTTGACTTAACACGTTAACACGTCTATTAGCCCAATAACACTATCTGTTCCCCTCATCCAATGATTTATACACTCAGTTTGCAGAGCTTAGTAAATCACTATTACTGTGCTCCAGTCTCAGTGGCTGCAATTAATAAATAGAATGTACCTGTATTTGGTATTTCAAAGCTGGATTTCCCGTTATAAAATACCACATTGTGTTGTGTGCATATTACCATTCTTGCTGCTTGCACATGGAATCTATTGCACAGAGGGTATACCTGTGTCTGTCTGTATATTTATCTAACATTTCTACAGCTGTGTATACAAATTCTTATTATTTATATTTTAGGAAGTAAAGCCCATGATTCATGCAGAGAGGAATCAACAACCGAGGTAAAACAAAGAAATTAATATTAATATTAACATGCTCAGAAAGCACCAATGCCATTGAATTTTACTAAATTTAACTTAAAAACAAACACTGTGTCATATTTGATGTGAAAACACATTAACTATGACAGTATTAGAATAAGAATCTATAACATTTTGTGCATTTTTAATTTTAAGGAACAAATCGTGTATTCACGACTGGACATATATTATCTCACCCGTGTAAGAAACCAGCGAGATCTCCTACCGACACTTTGATAAATCTCCCCGCTGTCTTTATCCAAGCCCGGTGTCTGTAATCCTGAATGCATTGTCTAACTGTGTCATAGATCAGTAGGCAGTAAGGGTCATGTATCACCCATTATATCGTTAGAATATTGGTTTAATTGTTGTACAGGTGAAATATAGTACAAAAAATAATGTACTGTCAGCAAGAAGGAAGAGTACAATTTATAATCCGATGGACCATCTATTATCATTTTTATTTTATTCTTTATAATAAAACAGGCCTCCAGGCAAGAAAACATCACTTTGATACAAACAAAATGACAGAGATCTGTCACTTGGCAGGATTTGTAATATTATGTTTCCTAATCTCCTATATTTAGCAAATATGCGTTTGATATGTGAAAAAAATGAAATGTTATATTCCGCCGCTCTCTATCCTTTAACTGGGTGCCACCATTTTTGTTTTGTATGTGTGATTTGATCTGATTATGTCTTTGAGAGTTTTTAATAAACAATTATAAAATATGGAAAAGGAAGAGGTAATTTTTAGCACAATATCTACACAACCCACACATGTTTAGACAAAAGACTTCCATCCACGCAATCTAACATCTACATATATATACTTTTTTTTTTAAATGTCCTTAAACCTGGTTGTAAAGAAGACAGACCATGCACAAAGCAAACAGGTTATGATAGAAAGCGGGTTATAATGTGTTAAATAGGTGAAGTTAATTAGTGTAAGCTACAATTGGAATTTATTCACAAAAAAGAAACATTGTTGGGGATTAAAGAGGAAACTGCAAGTTTGAGGCCATTTTAGGCCTTGATTTTAATATTTTTGGGTAAGCTTTTTAAATAATTTAATATTTTTGGATAAACTTTTAAAATATTTTGTTTCCCAAAATCTTAAAATAACAAAACAAATATATATTGTATATATAAAAAATATATCAATATATCAAACATATCAAAGTATTAATATATTTAAAAAAATATGAAATCATTTGAATAGTTTATCCAAAACTATAAAATCAAGGTTAAAAGCTGGGAAATTTCCAAAATGTGTCTATGTTGCCGAATTTGCTATTTTTGACAGTTCTCCACAATTTCTGATTTGGTGAATAACCACAAAAATAAAATGAAATCTAAGGTTTGAATTTTCACTGCAAAGTAAGGGTTTTCCCTGCTTACTGAATTACTGGATTTTTTTTTTTCACATATTTATTGTGTTGGCTGGTTAAACAATGCAGGTTAGCCACCACACACTTAATTCTCACAATGCCAAAGGTTTTTTCAGCTGTTTGCTAGCACTGCCCTGGGGCATATAGTAATTAAAATCATTGTTCGCTTGCCTAAAATCAAGTGAATAATAATTTGCATTCAGTCTTGGGTGTATATTGAATAACCCTGTAAGGGAACCCAGCCGATATGTTAATTTACAAAACAGAAAGAAATGGTTATCTGCAACAGCTAAATTGTCCTAATCCACCGTGATAAGGAGAATCCCAGAAAGTCAAATGACAAAGGCGTGAAGGAGCTGCTTCAGGATAAGGATTTTAAAAAAAGCAAATGTGATAAAAAAACACATCACTGAATTAAAAAAAATAATAAAATCTATTTTTTTTTTAAAAACCCATTAGAAAAGCAACAGATCTTGAAAGTGAGTCACTATTATGTAGAAATAAATATTCAGGAAATTAATACATTTTCATATGCATTCATATAAAAAATCTACATGCATCATCATCAAATTAAAATGTTACAAGACCCTGCATTGGACAAGATTGTTCCTCTGGTTTTAATGAACATAGAAATGCTAAACTTTTTTCTATTTTTGTCACAAGAGAATCCTTACCAAATTTATTATATATTTATTAATTTGATCATGTGACAGGCATGATCTAAGTGGAAATCACTGGAAGGGAGGAAGTACGTGGAAAAAATTGGAATCTCTAGGTCTAAATGTAGACATAGTTCTAGGTCATAATTTGTTACAACATAACTGGTCTTATCATAGCACCAATCTGTATTTCCAGCAATCTTTTTTTATATTAATATTGTAGGCACTAAATGGAAATAATTATTTTATTAATATCATAAAGTTATTCATAAGGGATATAATTTGATTATCATCTATAATTTATGATATAAATATATTAAGGTTAAAACGTAATATTTTAGTTTTATAGATTAGATTCATAATACATTTTTCAAATTGGATAACTACATTGATATAATGTAAAGTGATATAATATTCACTTGATAAGTTATTATAAATATAAACATTTAACATTTTATATATTGTATACATCTAAACTTAACTTGAAATATTAGTAATATAGTTAAAAGATGATCATTATTTATCATCAACATGTAATTTTTTAAGTTACTTTTATTCACATAATTAACATACTAATAAAAGGGTATAAAATTGTAGGAATTTAGGTTAGATAAATATTAGCCTTAGCCGATTTTTAATAGTAGATTATAAATAATAACATATTTTGTGTTAATCTTTCCTATTACATTATTAAGGGTTTTAGATACTTGTACAATGTATACTTGTTTTGTACATCTGTAAGCTTATATTTTTTACAAATATAAAATAGAATATTTGTATTATTTATTAAACAACATTTAAAGTTAATCATTGCTGTTGAAACAATTTTATGTTCAGTTAAATATCCTTTAATGAAAGAGAAAAATATAGAAGTGAAATTTAACGTATTGCTTATTGAACGTCATACATATCAGTGTTGTGAAAATGGTTTGTCAAGATCTTGGCCTCAATTTAATTTGTTTGAATCAACATCAGAAATTAATCCAGTGGATTGGAAAAAAAAGCTCTTTCAAATGAGTTAGCTACAGAAACCCCCATTCAACATATCGTAATCATTCTATTCATAAACCGGACTATACATAAGATACAAGATCACACAATTAGACTGAAAGAAAGGAGATTTAGTCTAAGATAAAGGAAAGTTTTTTTTAACAGCAAGAATACAAAAATGGAATTCTCTGTCTGAAGATCTGCTTTTATCAGAATCTGTACAGATGTTTAAACAGCAACTGCTAATATTACTTCCAAATACAGATTACAGAATCCAGTGGATTGGAAAAAAAAGCTCTTTCAAATGAGTTAGCTACAGAAACCCCCATTCAACATATCGTAATCATTCTATTCATAAACCGGACAATACATAAGACACAAGATCACACAATTAGACTGAAAGAAAGGAGATTTAGTCTAAGATAAAGGAAAGTTTTTTTTAACAGCAAGAATACAAAAATGGAATTCTCTGTCTGAAGATCTGCTTTTATCAGAGTCTGTACAGATGTTTAAACAGCAACTGCTAATATTACTTCCAAATACATAATATTCAGGGATATCATTTTTAATTTGCAGGGCAATAGCTTCTTGATCCAAGGATACATCTAACTGCTGTTCTGTGATCAGGAAGTATTTTTTCCTCCCTTGTTTGTTGAAAAATTAGAAAGTGCTTCAAACTGGGGTTTTTGCCTTCCTTTGGATCAACAGCAAAAACTGATATGAGAAAGGCTCAACTTCAGCCTATGTAACTATGTATTTTCTGATGCCGATCCAAATGAAACAAATTGAGTCCGTAGAGTTTTGAAATTTCCATAAATAGTACCCTCTTTAATCCATAGAACCTTTTACACAAGAATTAACAATGCCTCATAATGGCACTTTTTTTTGTATATGGTGTATGATGTAATGATACAGACACACATTCGCAGAGTGCTGGAACACATGCTGGAATTAATGTAATGAAAATAGATGAAAACACTGTAAAATTCTGAATGTGTGAGATAATAACGTGGAAGATAATGTCAGAGTGTGATCCAATCAGAAGATGGATACATCCAGGCTCTATGGAATCACCAATGAGGATTTCTGAAATGAACTATTGAAATATGACTTTTACTCGTAGTAATATTGTATATTATTCTGTCTAGAATGTGTTCATTATTGCTTTTATAACCTCAGCAATACCAACATTTAAATCAAGGCTGCCCAACAGGTAGATCCCCAGATGTTGTAGAACTACAACTCCCATGATGCTTTGCGTGCCTTTAGAATGCATTAAGAATGACAAAGCATCATGGGAGTTGTAGATCTTCAACATCTGGGGATCTATCTGTTGGGCAGCCCTTATTTAAATCAATGTAACATTAGAGGTAGATAGGTTTTAAGTGCTTGATATCCAAGTACGGGAGGCAGCTTTAGCACGCAAACTCTTGTCTCTCTTATCGTCGTTGGTATGAGGTAGAGAAGGTGAAATTAGGAAGCAGCGCCTCGAACAGGTCCTCAGGTTCAGGATTATATACAATGAAAAAGCAGGACAAAAATATAGTGCAGTATGTGAGGACTTCGGTTTAAAGAAATAAAGAGAAATACACTCACAGTGTAAGGAGCTATCACTTAGCTCCAGAGGTAACGCATTGGCGGTATATTCCCTGCCTCTGGATATAGGCGCTGCATCTGGAGCTAAGTGATAGCTCTTTACACCGTGAGTGTGTTTTTTTTTTCTCTGTAAACTGAAGACCTGACATACTGCACTACATTTTTGTTTTTTTTCATTGTATATCACTTCTGAACTTGAGGACCTCTCCGAGGCACTGCTCCCTAATTTCACCATTTCTATTTAAATCAATATGTTTGCAGTCAGTACAGTTAAAACAAAGCTATTAGATTAACACAAGTTACTGCAACACAAACCAGCTTAAATATTGATTTTATGTCCATTAATACCATTTATATCACTTTATGTGAGCTGTAAGCCAGTTACTCTATACTGGTATAATGGACATGAAGTGATAATTAAAACAAACTACAATGTAGCTCTAGATTGGGTCAATGAACAATATATATTAATAAAAACTAAATATGGAAATCAAGCATTGTGATGTTAGAATGCGTACAAGATGCTAAGACCATAACAACAATAAATCAAACCAATAAACCATGGAATAATCACAGGAAATAGAACCACTTTGGAGTAATGTTATCATCTCTATATAATAAACTGTCGTAGTTGCAAACAATGAAATTGACTCCATTATCTCTGGTCAGAGAAAGGCCGTTCAAACTATGATATTTGCAATAGCTGTGTATGCTTTAATTTGCTGGAAAACTCATTAATCTAATTGAAAAATAATCTGTTTATAAACCATACCCTTGCCTGGTAACGACTCTCTTTATGGTGCCTTTAACAGGTTTATTTCTGATGCTGTAGACAATGGGATTCAGCATTGGTGTAACCGTGGTGTAGAGAAGGGAAATGTATTTGTCCAGATCAGGAGTGTATGCAGAATGTTTGCACAGATACATGGACATGATGGTGGTGTAATAGAGACTGACCACGGTGAGGTGAGACGCGCAGGTTGAGAAAACTTTATGACGTCCCTCAGAAGAACGGATCTTTAATATTGCGGAAATAATATGAATGTATGAAATTAAAGTTAGCAAGAAGGAACAGATCATAATACTTACTATTGAAATATACATTGCAATCTCATTATACCAAGTGTTAGTGCAAGAAATTCGAAAGAAAGGAGGCACCTCACAGAAGAAGTGGTCGATTTTGTGAGACCTGCAAAATGGCAGTTTAACAGTTAGAAGAACATGAGTGAAGGAATTTATTATACAGATAGTCCAGCATCCAGTTGTTAGAGAGATGCACAGTATCTTGTTTATTATAAAGTTGTAGTGTAATGGTTTACAGATAGCTGCGTATCGGTCGAAGGACATGACTGCCAGCAGTAGACATTCCATTGACCCAAGAACTAAAGATATGAACATCTGAGTGGCACATCCAAATAGTGAAATTCTTCCATCCTGAGATAAAGTGTTTAGCAAAAGTTGGGGTATTACGGTAGAGGAGAAACAGATGTCAATGAAGGCGAGATTACTGAGGAAGAAATACATTGGGGTCTGGAGCTGAGTATTTAGTTTCACAGAGACAATAAGCAAAGTGTTTCCTATTAGAGTAATTACATACATAGCCAGAAAAATGAAACAGAAAATAGCTTGAAAGTACGGAATGGTCGACAGACCGAGAAGGATGAATCCATTTACAGCCGTCTGGTTGGTGTATTCCATAAGAGCTTTCAAAAACTGCTTAAATAAGAACAAAATAAGGTCATAAATCTTAATTTTCAGTAACCGAACAATCACAAGGTTAATATTATTATTTTTTTAATATAAGAGTCTTCAAGACTGACTTTTAGCCTCGATGATAAACTGTAAAAGTTAAAGTCTGTCAGTAGCATAACTCAACCAATGGTGGTAGCAGGCAATAGTAATCTCTTTCTCTCTTCTGTCATTTTCCCACCCACGTTAAGCATGCTACTGTCTCTCCCATCTTAAAAACTTCAATCGATGCAGCTTCCCATCCAGCTTCCATCCCATCCCCCTACTACATGTTACCTGTAAGCTTTAAGAACAATTAGTACATTCCAGACTTGCCAACGTCTTTGAATACAACTCCCCACTTAATTCTTTACTATATGGTATTTGCCCTCTACTTTCATTTCAAATTGCCCCAAACAAGGTGACCAGTTTTCCCTGCTTACTGAATTACAACCTCCTTTATACTAATATTTTTGTAATATAGATCCCCATTGGATTTTTTATTTTTTTCACATATTTATTGTGCTGACTGGTTAAACAATGCAGGTTAGCCACCACACACTTAATTCTCGCAATGCCAAAGGTTTTTTTCTAACTAATTCCTCAGCTGTTTGCTAGCACTGCCCGAGGGCATATAGTAATTCAAATCATTGTTTGCTTGCCTAAAATCAAGTGAATAATAATTTGCATTCAGTCTTGGGTGTATATTGAATAACAAATTCAAAGGTCACTTCTTTTTACTACTCTTTCTTGAGCTTTCTGCTGCTTTCGACACTACAGATCACCAACTTCTCCTCCTGACCTGCCGCAATCTTGGTCTATATAGTTCTAATCTTTTAATGGCTTTCTTCTCACATTTCACAGTGCTCTTCAATCTGGTACACCTTCCTTCCTAGCTCTTTCTATTGGCCTCGTATCAATATGCCTCCAGGTCAATGCTGCTACAATTAGGTGTCCTCTTTAATTCCAACCTCTCTTTTACTCCCCACATCAAGGCACGCCCCAAACCCTACCACTAAAAATATTTTTTCCATCTGTCCTTTCTAACACCTGATACATTATTTGTAGATAATTTTCCATTTTGACTGCTGCAATTTCACTCAAGCTCATGTTACCTGATTACAATCCATTATGTTGTGGCAAGACTCATCTACTTAACCTTCCATTCCTCTATTGCTATTCACACCTCTTCCTGAGCCTTAACGTATGAAGCAGCTTACATCAGTGCCCCATCATACATCTCCTCCTTTATAGGTCCCATTCCGACCAATCCACTCTGCTAATTACTTGTGTCTGTCCTCATTTTACATCAACAAAGTCAACTCATACTTTCAACTAAGTTTTAATGGAATTCCCACCCCTTCATGTATAGAGAGGGCCTCTTGTCACCCTAAGCCATGCATAGGCAACCTTAGGCACTCCAGATGTTTTGGACTACACCTCCCGTGATGCTTTGCCAGCATTATGGGTATAAGAGCATTATGGGGGATGTAGTCCACAACATCTAGAGTGCCGAAGGTTGCCCACTCCTGCCCTAGGCTACACCCTGTCTTCTGCGATTGCAATTCTACACTATTTGTTAATATAGCCACAGTGCAAAGGTGTGTGGCATTATCCCCACTTGTCATCTATGTTTTTAATTGTGCTACTTTGTTAGAATAATTTTATACTTGAATTGAAGGCAATTTACACTTAAGATCATTGTTGGCAATCTTTGACCCTCCAGATGTTGTAGACTACATCTCCCATAATGGTCTTACAGCCATATTGCTGGCAAATTACCAAGGAAGATGTAGTTCACAACACTTGGAGTGCTGAACATTACCTACCCCTGCTTTAGAAAATAACTTTGGATGTTATTTACATAGAAAATTCCATTTACTTCTTTGGTGGTTGGCACCTAACTTAATATTTCAATTTAAAAGTTACAGTGTGAGGGCACCTTATAAATACCTAAATAATATACCCAGTGCAATGTTAATATTTACTATATGATTAATTAGTAGGTAAAAAGAGACCAGTCAAACCAAGGCAGAAACACTAAAAAAAAATAAAAAATAAAAAAAAATAGAGATTATACCTTGTTTTAAGCAATCCAGGTAATCACCGTGGTAGTCCAGTTCTGCTCTTGTAGTTCTCAGTAAATTTATTCTAAGAGAGACTGTAAACAATGTCTAAATTAAGAGATGATACATTTTCTGCAGTTACAAAATAAGTAGGATAGCTTTCTACATATTAGCAAACCTTAGTGCTAATGAGGGTCCTTTTATAATTGATCGTTGTGTACTGATTAGTCCCGAACGGAATGTTTGTTAATGGGAGTGTGTTACGGGAGTTCGAGACTCCCACAGTCCCAATATTATTATTATTGATTGACTTCTGGAATAATTATCCCTTGTATCTTCTATTGTGTGAGGATACACTATTGCTTTTAATTCTCTATGTATTAGGAGGTTAACAATAGCAATAAGTCATACACAAGAACCGACTTACATAGTTGTTTAGAATACAACTATCATTAAAATGTGCCAGAGGTCATATTACAATCTGAAGAAGAAGAAAAACTTAGTCCCCATAGTCTACATTACAAACCGAGACATACAATATGGGTTGGAGTCCCCCCAGGCTCTGTCCTTGGTCCCCTTCTATTTTCTCTTTATACTGCCTCTCTTGGCAAGCTTATTGCCTCTTTTGGATTCCACTACCACCTGTATGCTGATGACGCCCAGATATATCTCTCCTCCTCGGACCTCTCCCCTGCCGTCCTGCAACGTGTCACTGCTTGCCTTTCTTCCATCTCTGATTGGATGTCCTCCCGCTTTCTGAAACTAAATCTCTCTAAAACTGAGCTACTTCTCTTTCCTCCTCCTAATACTGATCTTCCTCTTTCGCTCTCCCTTCAAGTTAGTGGTATTCACATAAATCCATCCTTGCAAGTGCGCTGTCTTGGCGTCATACTTGATTCTGGCCTCACCGTTGAGGTTCACATCAAAAAAGTAAAGTGCGCTGTGCCTTTAAGACCAAAATGAATTTAGGCAAGTGGGAATAAAACGTGCAATATTAAATAGCAAAAAAAGTGACCAAGTGCTTTTGTGCAAAAACACACTTATAAATGTATATAAATATTTTACAAAGATAGTGCAATTTACAAAAATACCCCCCTGGTGATTACCTCTCTCCCTCTTTATTTTTCCCTTTATGTATCTTTCTGTCCTTTCGATTTCCTACCTCTTAACAGATAGGACAGTTTTATATGGGTAGTTTAGACTATCTAGATAATGTTTTGACTTGGATGGGGGATTTCTTATGTGTCTTTGCCATCTGGTTTATCTACTGGAGCACAGCACACTGCTTCTTTGGCATCTATTCACATATCTGCAGACGGTCAGTCTGTGCAACGGTGTTTCTACTGATTATTATTACGTTATGAATGGGTGGTAACCTATTCACGCTATCACAGATTAACCGAGCAGCGACTGGTAGCCAATATAGTGCCTAGTTTTTCTTTTGTTTTGGGTTTTTATTCCCACTATTTGGGAATTATGTGTATTTTGAATTTTCATTAAAGTTTATTTTAGTTATATATATCTTTTTTTCTATAAGCTTTTACATATGGTTTTGTAGGGGTGGTGCCGGTAGGAGGATTCCCCCCGTCCTTGTACGAGGTGATTTCTTCCGATTATTCTTTAATTTATACTATATGTCGGGTTATGCACTTTTTTGCTACCCCTATAACCCATCTTGTACTCCTTGCTAGAGTATGTTCTCTGCTCGGTAGTATTCTTTATAACTGCTCGTTTATTATCTCATCTCTCACTCTCTATGATAATTAAAAAAAAAAAAAAAACTTTTTACAATGACTGTCTACAGATTTATACTTTTAAAAGCATTTATTAAATACGTCCGCTACCACTGTTACTTGTAAATCCTTTTCCATTTTTATTTTTTGCATCTTCTGTTCATTAGGTAATAAAAGAACATTATACAAAACAGAACAAATAATTTTATTTTCTACATAATCCAAAAAGGATTTTATTGATAGTGTATGGAAGTTCCTTTTTGTTAAAAGTTCTGAATAACTGACTTCTGAAATGAAAGGAACGTGTTTTTAATACAATTTTAATTGCTGTTAATTTACATATATATTTAACACACACACACATATATATATATAATAAAACTAAAATAAAATAAAAATACACACACATATGTATTAAGGCAATTTTGCCTGGTTTTGTGGGAGGGGCTGGTGTGCTACCCCTAGCCTACTTAAGGCACTCCCCTTACCTTGCTCCTTACCGTTCGAGGTCAGCGTTGAATCATAAGCACCTAACACAAATAAATATATATATTTATATAATTATGCACTGTAGTTACCTGAACAACTTTAGCTTAATGAAGCAGTTTTGGTGTATAGAATATGCCCCTGCAGCCTCACTGCTCAATCCTCTGCCATTTAGGAGTTAAATCCTTTTGTTTATGAACCCTAGTCAAACCTCCCTGCATGTGACTTGCACAGCCTTCCATAAACACTTCCTGTAAAGAGAGCCCTATTTGGGCTTTCTTTATTGCAAGTTCTGTTTAATTAAGATTTTCTAATCCCCTGCTATGTTAATAGCTTGCTAGACCTTGCCGGAGCATCTGGTGTGTGATTATAGTTCAATTTAAATCTGTACATGGGGGGTACGGTTTTATTTGTGAGACATCGCTGAACATAAATATGTGTTTTTATTGCAGTAAATGCTAACATTATTATGGCATTCACAGTTAAAATGCAAAGCAGAACTCGAAAATAGCAAATTCTTAATTTCTCACACTTTTTTGATTTTATTCATATTACATTGTGTTACATATATAAATCTTTGATATGAAATGAAAGCCCTGTTTATCCTGAGCATAATATATAATATGTGTGGGTGCACTTAGTATAAAAGAGGTACGTGATGGTTGAACAAACTTATAGCTCGAATTCCAGGATTTTTTTTAATCAGAATGTGTACAATTGCCTCCGTCCATAGGGGGTTAAACAAAAAAGACGAAATTGCTGTATAAACACATTAATGTTATTGAGTCACTTACATATAAAACTAACATAAAATTATTTTTATTTTATTAAGGCAAGAAATATTCATAAAGTAATAGATACATTGCACTTATTTTCTCATTCTGAGTGATCCCTTTACTGTCTCCTTTATCATTCAAACAGCCAGAATTTATTGGGGAGAATCAGTCGGTCACATAAAATGAATATTCTTTATGTAGAACATTAACTCTGCTTGTCTCGTATCAAAGTAACTAATATCATATTGATGGTTTTTGACAATTGCTGTTTTCAGTTGGATTTTACAGCTGAGTACACCACCTGAAACAAAAGTAAATGGTAAAATAGAATTATATTTCACGTAAAACACAATCGAAAATGTCTTTATACCATCAGAAGGGATCTTAACCCCTTAAGGACACATGACGGAAATATTCTGTCATGATTCCCTTTTATTCCAGAAGTTGTGTCCTTAACCCCTTAAGGACCAAACTTCTGGAATACAAGGGAATCATGACATGTCACACATGTCATGTGTCCGTAAGGGGTTAAGTTTTTTTTATTTGTTTAAGAAAATGAAATTGTTACAGCATGTCCTCAGGTGTTGATAACTGACAACAACAAAAAAAAATATTTTTTTATTACCGTTAGATGTGGTGTACCACTAGCCCACTGAGATAAAACAAGAGTTTTATCTCAATAGGAAAATCTTGAAGAATTCAATCAAAGCAAACTATTAAGTGCACATTTAATCACATGCTGAATGTTTAATGTATACTTTAGAATTGAACAATAAACGCTGGTTGTTTTATATCGGATGGATTAATAATAACCGATCTATGGTTGCTTATCTTTGAGAGAGATGAAACCGTCTTTACACCCTATTAAGGTGGACAACGAGCTCAAATACACCGACAATAAAAAGAACCCAACACAATTTCCCCTACAGGGATAGAAATGATAAATCAGGCTCTTTGTTTACATTTAAATATTATCTTCACAATGGACTTTTGCCAAGTCTTTAAAAAAATGGTGACGCATCAGAAATCAGGTGACCATGTTTAGTAGATATAGATAAACCAACTAATAGATTCCTGCAATCATTTGAAAATCAACCAATAATTAATAAATCATTTTTACTAGTAAAAAAAAACAAAACACTGCCATAAGAGAGCAGTGACGTAATTGTTGCCAAATCTAAATGACACTTTTACTGTTTTTGACTGTTTTTTACATCTTGATGACCCTTGGACCACAAGCTTCTTCTCGATAACTGTGATTTACACGATACTGCTCTAAGGTTGTCCTGTTTAACCCCACCCAATGCTCAGTCAGTGTCTCCTTTTTTAGGACATCACTTGCTCCACTACCTCGTTCTGTTGGGGTTTACCAGGTTCTTTTGTGGTATCATGGTTTTCATTACCCTCTATATTGCCTCTCTAGCAGATTTTATTTGTTCCTTTGGAATCCAGTACCAGCTATATGTTGATGATATAGCTGATACTGAGTTTACAATGATCATTTTATTAATATTGTTTCTATACTTTCCATATCTTATGTGCTGTTTCTTTAAGAGTTGGATTCCTCTCATCCTGTTTTAACAAGGTCTTGTGATACATGAATGGCTGTGCATTCATTCCCTTCAGCCTCCGGTGTAATTGACATACCTGTTCCTGTATACTACCGGGCTTCCTCTTTCTACACAATTTCTAGCCAATAGAACAAGTCTCTTCTATTTGACTCAGCACTGGCAAGTCTCCTCAATGTCCTCTGATTACACTTGGTTTATGGACCCAGATTTGTTTATTAACATACTCTTCTGTCTGAATGGATCCCTTAGCAATGACCAAGCCTTGTATTAACGTGATCTCATTCTCTGACTGACTGTCTGGTTATGGCACTGGATATAGTATTAACACACACTGTTTGATACACTACCTCTTGTGTATACATTGTGTTATATTGTTTACTTCATTAATTTCTAGTTTAGAATTTTATATCGGCTAATTTGATTGCATTGATAGATATTGTTTTATAATTCAGTTTATTTAAACATTCTGCAAAGTGTTAAAATAAAATAAAGGACACTCATAGAAAAACTCAACACTTCCATATCTTTTCCAATAATTCCCCATAAATCATACTTGGATTTGTGGCACTGATACCCAAATCTATCTCCTTATATCTCTTCTCACAATCTCTCGTCCATCTTCCTGGATCGTGTCACCGGTTCTTCCGCCTCAATCTAAGAACCTTTTGCGTTTCCACCATCTGGTGCAGGGGTACCCAAAGACTAGATCCACAGATGTGTTAAAGCTACTGTCTCCATGGTGCTTTGTCTTTCTAAAGGCATGCTAAAGGCCTAAAAGCTTGCAAAGCATCATGGGAGTTGTAGTTCTAAAACATATTGGTATCTATCTTTTGGGCACCGCAAGTGCTATTCCTCCTTTGTCAATCTCTAGGTCAGCTGTCTGTTCTACCTCACAAACCTGCTACTTTGTCCCAGTAACCAAATCATGCTCCTGACGTCTTAAAATACAACTTGTTGTGTGCTTGACGGCACTCTAATATTCTCTCTCCACTCTACGTCTTGCTGGTTGCATCATGAGATTGTTCCCTTACAGTCCACCATGAATGCTGCTTCAAGATTAAGCTTTCAGACCACCCACTCCTCCGCTTCCCTCTATTGGACCTATAATTTTAGGGTTCTGTTTAAAACCATCTGGATATCTTCAATAAACAAACACAATCAGCTGATAACCAACATGTCTCCTCTGCTGACTCAATGTATCATGCTCCTAGCTGGCATGCCTAACCTATAGGGTCCAGACATTACCTATAGGGTAAAGACATTCTCTATAAGGTCCAGACATTCCCAATAGGGTCTAGGCATTCTCTATAGGATCCAGCCTTTTTCTATAGGGCCCAGACATTCTCTATAGGACCCAGACATTCTCTATAGGGTCTGATAATTCTCTACATGATTCATACATTCTCTATAGGGCCCAGACAGTCTCTATAGGGCCCAGACTTTCTCTATAGGATCCAGCCTTTTTCTATAGGGCCCAGACTTTCTCTAAAGGGTCTGATAATTCTCTATAGGATTCAAACATTCTCTATAAGGTCCAGTCATTCTCTATATAGTCCGGAAATTCTCTATTGGATTCAGACATTCTCTATAGGTTTCAAACATTCTCTATAGGGTCCAGAATTTCAATTAATCCTCACTTGGGTGGAATGTATGCTAGTATTATCTTTTGTATAATTTTATCCTATGTCCTTAGATTGCAAGCTCATATGAGCAGGACTTTCACAACCTCCTCCTGCATGTTGAACTTGACCTACTAGTATCTTTTGTCTGTATAGACCTACATACTATGTAACCCTTTATATATACTACTAATAACATGAGAATGGAAAACAGAATTATAGAAGTGACAATGAACTTGTGGTTGATTTGAGTGATTGGGAACAGAAGTTTAATATGTCCATAAAAATAGACATATAACTGAGGCATTCTCAAAAATAATGAATCTTAGCTGCAATGCATAACTAAATATACACCCCAAGTACCATAATCACTACAGCATGCTGTAGTGTTTATGGTGCCAGGAGTGTAGGGCTTGCACCAGTCCCCCAATGTAAGTAGTATTTTTAAATGATTGAAACACAGGAATCGCACATCTTATCTATAATACATCGTTAATCAGATCCATACGTACCGTTTCTGCCTCTTTTCTGTTGATTCTTTTTCGTTCAGGCTCATTGTGGCCTAGAAAAAGAAGAGGAAAAAAAATTAAACAAAAACCACATATTCAGTAAGTTGCATCATCTTTATTGGAGTGTGCGGATTTAATAAAATGAATATTTCTATGGGCATTAGTGTGCGTTTATTTATTATTCCCGTCAGGATACTCTCCTACTGGCCCTGTCTGGTGTCTAAAACGAAGTCTAATTAATTGGGGAGGATAATATTAAGAAGAGCGATCACAATTATTCCAAAAGAAACCTTAAAAATAAAATAAATTAAAAAAAAACACATTTCAACAAAAAAACAAAAACTAAAATGCATGCTTTAACTACAAATAGAAATAAATTAAGGGCAAACAAAATCATTCTTTAAATTTTAATTTAAAACCTTAAGACTTGCCTTTTGTAGAAGTGCTGTGGAATGAGTTAATGCTTTATAAATACTACTACTAATAATAATTATTCCTTTATTATACACTGAAACCTCTTACCTTTAGATAAAGATCGACGTATTCGATATAAGACGATCTGGTGAATCATCAGCATTATGACAATGAAACCGATTCCCACATATAATACAATGTAACAGTTTGGCTTGTCCTCGTTGTCATCTTGTACAAAGACTGCTGATTAGAGTGACATTTCAATGAAACAGGTAAGTTAAAGTGACATTTCAATGGAACAGGTAAGTTAATGAGTGACATTTCAATGAAACAGGTAAGTTGGTGAGTGACATTTCAATGGAACAGGTAAGTTAATGAGTGACATTTCAATGAAACAGGTAAGTTGGTGAGTGACATTTCAATGGAACAGGTAAGTTAATGAGTGACATTTCAATGAAACAGGTAAGTTGGTGAGTGACATTTCAATGGAACAGGTAAGTTAATGAGTGACATTTCAATGAAACAGGTAAGTTGGTGAGTGACATTTCAATGGAACAGGTAAGTTAATGAGTGACATTTCAATGAAACAGGTAAGTTGGTGAGTGACATTTCAATGGAACAGGTAAGTTAATGAGTGACATTTCAATGAAACAGGTAAGTTGGTGAGTGACATTTCAATGGAACAGGTAAGTTAATGAGTGACATTTCAATGGAACAGGTAAGTTAATGAGTGACATTTCAATGAACAGGTAAGTTGGTGAGTGACATTTCAATGGAACAGGTAAGTTGGTGAGTGACATTTCAATAAAACAGGTAAGTTAATGAGTGACATTTCAATGGAACAGGTAAGTTAATGAGTGACATTTCAATGAACAGGTAAGTTGGTGAGTGATATTTCAATGGAACAGGTAAGTTAATGAGTGATATTTCAATGAACAGGTAAGTTGGTGAGTGACATTTCAATGGAACAGGTAAGTTGGTGAGTGACATTTCAATGGAACAGGTAAGTTGGTGAGTGACATTTCAATGAACAGATAAGTCGTGACATTTGGCATGTTTACACATACCGTAACACGCTCTCCTTTCGCTTGGCGGCCATTATAAAGACCCAATTCGAATCACTCTGACATTTTGTTACGCTCCCTTCCCTAGCGGTATGTTCCTTTGCATTCTCCTGAAGTGCGTTCTGTGCCCCGTTTACCCAGTTCAGGTTCCGAGTGCAATGAGTTGATTAATGTGACCTTAGTTCCTGTTCCATGGATCGTCCTGAATTAACCAGTTCCTTGTTTGTCTATCATTTCGTTCCTGTAGATACGTTATGTTTTTAGTGTTGTTTAAAGCTTTGTTCAGCTTTGTCTGTACTTACAGTTTGGTTTCTTAATAGACTACAATAATCCATCCTTATTCTAAGTAACTTCCTGGAACTGTCTGTCTCTTGATTCATGTAACATGTATATTATATGTTAATGTGACTCAGTATTCATGTACTATGTATGTAATATGTTATATGTTAATGTGACTCCGTATTCATGTACTATGTATGTAATATGTTATATGTTAATGTGACTCAGTATTCATGTACTATGTATGTAATATGTTATATGTTAATGTGACTCAGTATTCATGTACTATGTATGTAATATGTTATATGTTAATGTGACTCAGTATTCATGTACTATGTATGTAATATGTTATATGTTAATGTGACTCCGTATTCATGTACTATGTATGTAATATGTTATATGTTAATGTGACTCAGTATTCATGTACTATGTATGTAATATGTTATATGTTAATGTGACTCCTTATTCATGTACTATGTATGTAATATGTTATATGTTAATGTGACTCCTGATTTGTGTACTGTATGTACTATGTATGTTATTGTGACGAGACCAATCTCGCCACATTGCATTGGAGAAGCCTGGTTGCTCGCCTGCTGCCTTTGGACTATGGCCCCCTTTTAAAAGACTTTATTTTTTGCCTGCAGAAAAGCTTCATTCGTGCTTTTCTGCCTGGGGTTCAGTAGATTTGTTTGAATGTGTTATACCCCAGATAGGAATCCCATGGAGCCCATTCGTATGAAACTGACTGTAAAGACTTTGGCTCCATGGCGATTAACTGTATTCGTGTGGTCTGAGCGCCATTCGCTTAATAATGTGCGCTCAGACCTGAGCTATCTGGGGATATGTTAAATGTATAGTTTTAATGTAAGGTGTCTTACCTGATGTATTTTAAAGTGTTTTACTGTCTTTGTGTCCCCATGTGCTCAATGGAGTCTGCCTCTATCCCTGGATAATTGGATTACTTTCCCCATTGTCCAGGATAGAGGGCTCTGTAAAACCTGTTTGAGCCAGATAGCCATGCTGCCAGCCAGGGTACAAAAGATACTTTTTACTAACTTTTGAACCCCTGGTCTGATTCATGCCATTTTTTAATATGTTGTTCCCCTGAATGGATTGATTGTGAATATGTAATTTTATGTGAATGTGATGTATGGTTTTAGAGTTATGAAAGTTGGGTAGAAAGTATGTTTTAACTGTATGTGTAATTGAGTTTCCTCTCAGGATAAGGGGAGGGAATATGTGGGATGTAACTGTGATGTGATTGGTTGTTTTATACCTCCCTGTGGGCGGTCCTGTATTTGCAAGACTGTAATAAAAACCAGGCTGGGTGTGCCAGCACCTCAGACCACTGCTTGACCCTCAACACGGAGCCTTGTCTCGTTCTTGGGGGGATTCACTGTATGCTGTTAGAGACTGATTGCCAGGAGTGTAAGCTGATTGTCTGCTTTTCCTGTTCGTCTGCTAGCAGCTATTTGTGAGTTTCCAGTTCGGGAGTTGGAGTGCTATTTTGTATCCAGTTCGGGAGTTTGGTGTTCTGCAGTAGCTGTGCCTGCATCTCTGGAAAGGGGGCCGATCGCCTAAACGGTTTTTATCCCTTGTGTGCAAAACGGTCCGTTACAATTGGTGGCAGCGGTGGGATAGTTCCTACAGCCAGAAGGACAGCTACAGGAGACACCATTTCTTTGGATTTTCAAGTTAAGGGCAACGCATGTCCTAGTACAGCGACCCTGACAGCACCAGGATGGAACCAGCAGTGGAGTACAGCTACTCTATGAGAGAGTATGACCGGATGGTGTGGTTTCACCTAAGCTTCTTTGGATCCAACCCACTGGAGAGATCGGTGTGGTTTGTGAGGAACCTAGTGTTCAAGAGGCTGCAACAACGGGCAGAAAGAGAAGGTCAGTTGGCACGTTGGGGGAAACTCCAGCGGCAGATGCAGCAGGGAATTGGGAGCCCAGTCTCCACTCCCCAGCGGCAGTGTGATATGCCGGTAATTGGGAACCCAGTCTCCATTCCCCAGCGGCGGTGTAAAGTGCAGGGAGAGGAGAGCAGCGTCCTCTCTCCCCAGCGGCAGGCTGAGTTACAGGGGGCAGAGGTAGTTGTTCTTGCCCCCCAGCAGCAGAGTGATATGCCGGGAAGGCAGTGTGAAGTGCAGGGAGAGGAGAGCAGCGTCCTCCCTCCCCAGCGGCAGGCTGAGTTACAGGGGGCAGAGGTAGTTGTTCCTGCCCTCCAGCAGCAGAGTGATATGCCGGGAAGGCAGTGTGAAGTGCAGGGAGAGGAGAGCAGTGTCCTCCCTCCCCAGCGACAGGCTGAGTTACAGGGGGCAGAGGTAGTTGTTCCTGCCCCCCAGCAGCCCAGTGATATGCCAGGAAGGCAGTGTGAAGTCCAGGGAGAGGAGAGCAGTGTCCTCCCTCCCCAGCGGCAGCGTGATTTTTTGGGAATTGGGAGCCCAGTCTCCATTCCCCAGCGGGAGATAAAACAGGGAATTGGGAGCCCAGTCTCCATTCCCCAGCGGAAGAGTGTCCTACCGGGAATAGAGAGCCCAGTCTCCTTTCCCCAGCAGCAGGACTCTGTATTGGGAGCAGAGATAGTCGGTCTCCCTCCCCCGCAGCTGGAAGTATATATGGGAGAGGAGCTTGTTACCCCCTCTCCCCAGCGGCAGCTTAATGTACCCGGGGGAGACAGTAAGCCCCACAACTGTGCAGATGGGACCGTGGTCTTTGCACATACAGCACAGGGGGTAGGGACAGTCGGTTCTGCCCCCCAGCGACAGGGCTGTGTAGCCCAAGGGGAGACAATCGGTCTCCAGCAGCAGAGCTGTGTAACCAAAGGGGAGACAGTCGGTCTCTAGCAGCAGAGCTGTGTGTCCAAAGGGGAGACAGTCGGTCTCCCCGTCCAACAACCAGGCTTCAACCAGGCTACCCTCCAACTAGCGCTGGCAACAGGGCAGAGTGCCGCTGGTCTCTGCCCATGCAGCACCCCACCAAGTCAGCATACCCGTACCCAGCACAGCCGTGGTGAGGCACCTGGACATGGACAAGCTTCTCCTCTACCCAGGTGCAGTAACCATTTATTGTAGGTGGGCTGTGCTGTTGATTATATCTTGTGGGTGGGCTGCTGGACTAACAAGGGCACTGACCGGCAGGAGGTCAGATACCCTGTTAGTCTGTTTGGAAAAGGGGAGAGATGTGACGAGACCAATCTCGCCACATTGTATTGGAGAAGCCTGGTTGCTCGCCTGCTGCCTTTGGACTATGGCCCCCTGTTAAAAGACATTTTTTTTACCTGCAGAAAAGCTTCATTCGTGCTTTTCTGCCTGGGGTTCGGTAGATTTGTTTGAATGTGTTATACCCCAGATAGGAATCCCGTGGAGCCCATTCGTATGAAACTGACTGTAAAGACTTTGGCTCCATGGCGATTAAACTGTATTCGTGTGGTCTGAGCGCCATTCACTTAATAATGTGCGCTCAGACCTGAGCTATCTGGGGATATGTTAAATGTATAGTTTTAATGTAAGGTGCCTTACCTGATGTATTTTAAAGTGTTTTACTGTCTTTGTGTCCCCATGTGCTCAATGGAGTCTGCCTCTATCCCTGGATAATTGGATTACTTTCCCCATTGTCCAGGATAGAGGGCTCTGTAAAACCTGTTTGAGCCAGATAGCCATGCTGCCAGCCAGGGTACAAAAGATACTTTTTACTAACTTTTGAACCCCTGGTCTGATTCATGCCATTTTTTTAATATGTTGTTCCCCTGAATGGATTGATTGTGAATATGTAATTTTATGTGAATGTGATGTATGGTTTTAGAGTTATGAAAGCTGGGTAGAAAGTATGTTTTAACTGTATGTGTAATTGAGTTTCCTCTCAGGATAAGGGGAGGGAATATGTGGGATGTAACTGTGATGTGATTGGTTGTTTTATACCTCCCTGTGGGCGGTCCTGTATTTGCAAGACTGTAATAAAAACCAGGCTGCATGTGCCAGCACCTCAGACCACTGCTTGACCCTCAACACGGAGCCTTGTCTCGTTCTTGGGGGGATTCATTGTATGCTGTTAGAGACTGATTGCCAGGAGTGTAAGCTGATTGTCTGCTTTTCCTGTTCGTCTGCTAGCAGCTATTTGTGAGTTTCCAGTTCGGGAGTTGGAGTGCTATTTTGTATCCAGTTCAGGAGTTTGGTGTTCTGCAGTAGCTGTGCCTGCATCTCTGGAAAGGGGGCCGATCGCCTAAACGGTTTTTATCCCTTGTGTGCAAAACGGTCCGTTACAGTTATATATTAATATGAATCCTGATTCATGTGTTATGTATGTTATATGTTAATATGGCTCCTGGTTCATGTAATATCGATGTTATATGTTGATATGACTCCAGATTCATGTACTATGTATGTTATATGTTAATGTTACTCTGCATTCAAATATAATGTATGCCATATGTTTTATATGTTAATGTGCTATGTATGTTATATGTTAATGTGCTGATTTATGTACTATATGTGCTATGTATGTTATATGTTAATGTGATTATTTATGTGTAACAAACTGAACCTCATCATGCGTGCTTGGAGGGGCCTGCTGGCCAGCCTCTTACCAAAAGACTATGGGCCCTTTTAAAAAAACTATGTGAACAGACTTGGTTCGTGTATTTGAACTATATGGTTCGGGAACCGAACAGCTGCACGAACCGGAGACCACCCTGGAGCTTGTTAAGCCTAATTGACACTTTGTAACAATTTCCACCGCATTGTTCTAAGTGTTCGTCTGGGTGGCCACATTTCCTCTGAACGACCACAAGGTGGCCATCTTGTTCGCACGAACGCAGGCAGCAGTGTTTGGTCGTCGAGTTCATGGAACTATTTTCGGACATTTAAACTCACGAACACCACTGGACTTCAGTGATCACCCATAACACTTCCCATGAACAAGGGTAACAAGCTCCAGGGTAAGAACACTTACTGTAGCGGAACGCCAATAATAAATCCACGAATTCCGCTGTTTCAGAAACGAATCCACAGTCAAGCGCTGAAACAACAAGGCAATATCCCCAACCTCCCAATAACCGGACGAGACACAGTTTTGGGAGTCAACTGAAATCCTTTTAATCGGCAGGACAATTTATACAAGTCCCCATGCAAGGGGTTTCCTGAGTCCCTCCCAGGGGCACTCCCAGAGGGGACTACATGGGGGACTTACATGACAACATATTTCTCCCATCAGGCACCGCTGCACGAGAGGGATCATTCTCCCAGAATGCACCGTTAAGAGGATTATCCCCTCGTGCAGCAGAACCGACAATTTAAACAAAAATACATAACTTGTTAAATACATGGTGGATTTACACGAATGGACGTTCGGTAGATAGCTGGGGTCTGAGCGCATCATTCGTGAGATTACTGCTCAGATCCCAGCTAAAATAACCGAACGCCGCACGAAAAACACATTTCTTTTAAAACATATGAAAAGGACTGATTGCTTTTAGTGACCACGATCCTGAAACTCCCGAACGTCCTGGAGGCTCAGCGGTGTTCGTGCCGTCGAATAGCTATTGGGAACACTATGCGTTCGACAACTCGGTCCCGCTGAGGAACAAAGGATCCAAGATGGCCGACCGCCGCATGGTCGGTAGTCGAACGACGGCCACCCAGGAGAGCCTCTAATAACCGATTACAACAATGTTGCAATCGGTTAACTAGCGTCACACGCCTCTAAGTGTGTGGGCTATTAGGGGGTATCGCGTTCGGTTCACGAACGGCTTTCTATAGTGCCGTTCGTGAAACGAAAGAAAATCCCCATACAAAACCGCCATTTGCATTCGGCGGAAACAGCAGTACAGGCAATACAGAAAATACATTAGCATATACATAAGTGTAAAGCGCATATCTCGCCAGACCTATTGGCAACCCTTAAAGGCACAGTCCCTAGTTATAGTCCAAGTGGCTAGGTTTGCCACACTTACTATGTTCGGAAGTTTGTTCATTTTAAAACCACAGAACTAGACCTACAAACAGTATAAAAACGATTATATAAAAAGGATGATATCGAAAATAAATGCTCAAATCACCAATGTGTGTCACTCAAAACCACACAAACGACTCAATAGATAAAGTAAAATAGATAATATGGTAAGAGCGTACAAGATTAGTGGATAAAACAATGAATAAAAAACATGCAGATTATCATATAGCTGGATACAGCCTAAAAACATAAAACACAAAACATAGTATAGCCTGTATAAAATGCGAAAAAAAATAAAAGAAGAAAATATCCCACTCATGTGGTGCTGAGCCGTTTGTAAGTAGTGCAGACTGTCAGAGCCTTTTATATATACAGGTGGTTTCTGAAGACTGGATACTGGAAATCAGTTTGCAGATGTCCACTGAAATAGTACTACTTCCCTTGGGTCTTAACAGATAAACGCCAAATGCAGGGATAGTGTCAGGAACAAAATAAACTTTACTGATTCCAATAAAATATATAAAAACATCATATACTGGGTCTCAAAATAAAAAACGATTGCACTAACGAGTTTCGACCTGAGGTCTTTGTCAAAGTGCTTGATATACTTTCAGACTTGTAGTCTTTAAATAACTTGAAAAAGGCACGTTCCCTTTCTCCTCTGTGTAACTTTCGGTTTCCGGGTACGTCATTTCCAGGTCAGCGGAGAGTGCATGTTCGCTTTCGGCAGACTTGGAAAGTTCTTATCGATGCGCATGTGCGCCAGGGAATATAAACAAATATCTGGACAAAATCATATGTCCATAAATAAAATTAAAATCCAATATAAAGAAATCGAATGTGAAACTTTTCTTACTTTAAAAAGCAATAAAGATAAATTCTATTTTAAAAAGACATATACTTAGTGATGTCCCGAACGGTCTGACGTTACAGTATATGTACAGTATATGTAGTGAGTTACAGTATATGTAGTGATGTCCTGAACGGTTCGCCGAACGGTTCGCGAACGGTTAGCCACGAACGGTTTGCCATGGACTCATCATTGAGTAAACTTTGACCCTGTACCTCACAGTCAGCAGACACATTCCAGCCAATCAGCAGCAGACCCTCCCTCCCAGACCCTCCCACCTCCTGGACAGCATCCATTGTGAAGCTGCATTCTTAGTGAGCCCCTGTCTTGGCAGTTCCCAATCCAACTTAACATTTTCTTGTTCACACAGATGCTTCTATGTTTGGATTGGGGGCAGTACTGAGCCAGGTCGGGGCCGATGACAGAGAACATCCCGTGGCTTACATCAGTCAGAAGTTGTTACCCAGAGAAGTAAGCTATGCCGCCATCGAGAAGGAATGTCTGGCTGTGGTGTGGGCACTTAAAAAGTTACAGCCGTACTTGTATGGACAGCCCTTTTCTTTGCTCATGGATCACAACCCACAACCCGTTGAACCGGGTGGCTGGGGACAACGCCAGGCTGCTGCGCTTTAGTTTGGCGCTGCAGCCATTTAATTTCAACATTCAGTTGCCTAGGCAAACAGAACAGAAATGCTAACGGGTTGTCTACACAAACTGACTTGGAAAAATGATCCGTGAGCAACCCAGCACATCCCAAGCCGATCCGTGAAGGATCAGACTGTATATGCCGGCTTGTGGTCACGGGGAAGCAGTGTAGCGGAATGGGCTGTAGTTCAGTACCCCTTTCTGGTACTATAGGCTGTCCATACCACTGTGTGTGTATTTTGTTCTGTTTTATTGTATCCCTCCATTGCTACACTGTGTTACTGTGATATTTTGTCTAGTTGTTCGGTACTAATAACATTTATATTGGATAACAATATATGGTTTGACAAACGAACAAAGTACCGAACAACCCGGCCACCCAGGAGAGGAGTATGGCACCAATTGACCCTATTAACCTTCTGCATATCTGGTTAACCGCAGATGCCCAAACCACTGTGTGAACCTCTGGGTGGCTGTCGTTTGTAAAGATGAACACGTGGCGGAGGCCATCTTGGCATATGAACACCAGCGGGGTTTGGTCGTCGAGTGTCTGGAACCCAAATCGGACAGTCGACGGCACGAACACAGCTAAAACCTCCAACATCGTGTAAGTTCGCGAAAACCCACCCGAACAGAGCGTTATTTTCTGAGAATAACTATACGAATGAGCCACAAACACTCTAGCCCTAGGATTACGCATGTTTTGGCTACTAGAATGGAGACCGACTGCACAGCCCTTTCGTGTGGAACTATTTTGGGCATACACCTCGTGTGCGGTTGGTAAAACCTCCAGGAAATTGGAGAACCCCTGAACTGATCTGGGTGCCTTTTCAGTATGTTGTTCACCCAGATCGGGGCTATCAGGGGATATATAAATTATGGGTGTATGTTATGGTTTTGGGGTACATTCAAGAATTGGGGAAAATGTGTTCTTACAACTTAAAGATAATTAAGTTATCTCTCATGCTGATGGGAGGGAATATGTGTACTGTATCCATCTATTGATTGGGTGATTCTTAATTCTCTGTGGGTGTCTCCCTTGCATGGGAGAATTGCATAATAGCAGAGTGTGTGGCCATTAAAGCCAGTTCTGCTCCTGATACTGAGTGTCGTCCAGTTACTGGGAAGGGTGATGGGAGATTCACGGATTTACTTGCTGCATGCTGCTCTTCTTATAATATCCTGCTTGTTCCTGAATAGCTGTTGAAGTACCAGCGGAGGAGAGCAAATGATGAACTAGCGCTCCGCTACACAAATTGTCTGCCAGTATTTTCTGATAACATGCTGCATTCATATTGCCATCAATTTTCACAATATTCCCCATGCCTTTAGAGCTCACTCCGCCCCAAAACATCAGTGAGCCACCACCATGCTTCACAGTGTGGATGGTATTCTTTTCACTATAGGCCTTGATGACCCCTCTCCAAACCCTAGGCCTTGGCCTTGATGACCCCTCTTGAGCACAGTTATGTTTGTGACCATAATGTTCTAATTTGGTATCGTCACTACAAATTACTGTGTGCCAGAAGCTGTGAGACGTGTCAAGGTGCTGTCGGACATATTGTAACTGGGCTTTTTTGTGACATTGGCGCAGTAAAGGCTTATTTCTGGCAACTTGACCATACAGCTAATTTTTGTTCAATATAGCCATATTGTGCTCCTTGAAACAACCACATTGTCTTTTTCCAGAGCAGCCTGTATTTACCTGTGTATTTTTATTTGTATCCCGAACAATTATTCTGCCTGTTTTGGCTGAAATCTTTCTTGGTCTCCCTGTCCTTGGTTTGGTATCAAGAGATCCCCGAATTTTCCACTTCTTAAAAAGTGATTGAACAGTACGAACTGTCATTTTCAAGGCTTTGGATAACTTGTTATATCCTTTTCCATCTTTATAAAGTTCCATTACCTTGTTTTTGACAGTTCTTTTGAGCACAACTTTCCAAAGAAAAGAGTTACCTGGACGCAATCCCTAATCCGTGTGCATATTTAAATAAATGGAGGTTTATAGTAACTCTCCAATGGCCATTAGGTGTAAGCTCCCCTGCCACGTTAAGGCAAACCTCTTAGTCCTACACTAACAATTCACCTTCCTGTCTTCAGGCAAAACAAATTTCATTGAAATGAAATGATACTAAAAACCTCCAATTATTTAAATATGCATAGGGATTTGGGCTAGAGTGCAGGTAACTTTTTTCTTTGGTTGTTATTGTATTGAGGCTGATGTGTACTATGGTCATTGTCACTGCCCAGGAGTAGTGGGAGTCTGAGCGCAGGACTTATTTTTGTGTATTTGTATTTGTATCACACAGCTAGGTTACAATGCTGCCGCCCATCCCATGTGTTCCCTATTAAGGGTTATTAAGTACATTGATTTTTTTTTTTACCTGAAGCTCACGGCAGCAAGGTGAATGGTTATTGTAGGACCCACCTAAGAGGTTTGCCTTGACGTGGCAGGTGGACTTACATCTAATAGCCATTGGAGTTGGTTGTTATTGTACGTATTAGGGCTGATGTGTACTATGGCCATTTCTCAGGCTCAGGAATGGTGGAAGTCTGAGCACAGGACTTATTTTGTGTATACATAAATACATTAATTTACAAATTTCTTTGATTTTGAATTTGTTGTGTACCTTTGGAACAGAATAGGGGTTATTCACATTTGGGCTCAGATGGTCTGTGTAAATATCATGAGATATGTATTTGTAAGATTACTCATCTGTAGTAAACTAAACTTGAAGAGGTACCTTCACATCTCAGGGACTAAATACTTTGACCGACTGGACCCAAAAAGATTACTCTACTTGAAATGCAATTTAAATCAGTGTAGAGCAACGTAAAACCACATTGGGGAGTTAAGGACTGCTTAAATAATAACCTACCTCTTTTAGATACATACAAGACTAGTTAAACTCAATCTTGGCTTACCTCTCGATTGTGGCAGTTGGACACTAATCGGTTTTCCAGAAGGAATACTTTTAATCAAACAAGCAATAGATCTGTTATCGGTTTTGTTTATCTTAGGGATAACTATCAGACTTCTGAAGGAACCATCCAGGTCCTTATTGGTTAGAACTTTGTATTTATTTCCTGTGTAGTTCCATTCCACAGGAGTCCATTTATCAGACCAGCCGGTGGCCACACACAGCAGAGCTACCGGGTCTCGATTCTCCATTGGAACTAATATTGAAAGCTGGGGATCCTCGTTACCTAAATAAATATACAAAGACATTAATCAAGGTTTAATCATTTGACACCATCATGTTTGTGGAGCTAGGGGCTTTGCGACTTTGAGCTGGCTGAAACTGGCATTAGTCTGGATACGATAGTTAAAAGCCCCATGGCAAAAAAACACCCATTACGTAATTAAGATGATATTTCTTAGTGACATTGCATTGGGTCTGCCTTCCCAGCCTATGGGTGGAGGACCCAGGATGCAGATCCTTCCTCCTGCGAACAGGTTGTGTGGAGTGCTGCCATGGCAACTCTCTGACACAGCTCATGAGAGGAAAATAGTGAAGTCAGCCTGTAGCCAGAGGAGCTGCAGGCTGAAGTACATGCGCCTCAACTGGACCACCAGGGATAGCAGTGTACCCCCCCAGGCAAAGGTAAGAAGAAACCTTTTTTTTCTTTTTTAAAATAAAAAATATAAACACTTTACTCCCTTATCACACTATATAGACCCTATGCGCACACACACACACTGCACCTCCTCACACACATGCACTGCACCCCTCACACACACACACACTGCACTGCTCACACACTGCGACCCCCCAACACAGAATCGGCATCACACACGGCACCCCTTTTCACATACTCCACCCCCTCACACACTTCATAAGCTCACACACTGACCACCTCACACATACACTGCACCCCTAACAAACACTGTATGCCTCAGAAACACACTCGACCCCTCACACACACACTGCACTTCCTCACACATATTGAACTTCTTCATAAATTCACACTGCACCCCTCACACAAGCACTGCACCCCTCACAAACATGCACTGCAAACCTCACATAAATGTGCAAGGAGATCGATGAGATGCTCCAACTGGGGGTGATTGAGAAGGAAAGCCTGGCTGTGGTGTGGGCCCTAAAGAAGTTGCAGCCGTATTTGTATGAACAGCCCTTTTCTTTGCTCACGGATCACAACCCGTTAGTATGGCTGAACCGTGTGGCTGGGGACAATGCCAAGATGCTGCACTGGAGTTTGGCGCTGCAGCCCTTTTACTTTAACATTCAGTACCGCCCGGGCAAACAAAATGGAAACGCTGGCGGGTTGTCTAGACAAACAGACCTGGAGAAATGATCGGTGTGCCCCTGGACATCCCCAAGCCGATCTGTGTTGGATCAGACTGTGTATGCCGGCTTGTGGGCAAGGGGGTGCAGTGTAGCGGATGGTATTATGGCTGTCCTAAAAGACTGTGTTAAAACTGTAATTCGTGTGTTTATTTTCCTGTATAGTTAAAAGTGTATGTAGTATTCGTATGATTGTTCGGTAGTTTCATCCGTATCCCATACGAATGAAACTACCGAACCAGTAGACCACCCCAGAGAGATGTGTGAACCTTATTAGGCTTCCCAATTCTCTAACCACATGTTAATTGGTACTTTGTGCAAGTATTTGGGTGGCCGCCGTTCGGCATGCGAACACGTGGCGCGGCCATCTTACGCACAAAACCCTCAGCGGTGTTTGGGCGTTGAGTGTCTGGAACTCAAATAGGACACTCAATTACCCGAACACCGCTGAGACCTTCAGAGCTCCGTAACTCGCGAACGGAGAGGCTAATCAGCCCCCCGTTCGGTGAGTTAAAGGAACCGAACAAGGGGATTCATGCAAATACAAGATTAATAGTGGATGGCATGTATTTATGTGTATTTTACCTCCCGAACAGAGACCAACCGCAGGGCCAAAACCCATTGTCCCTTCCACCTAACTCCCGAACCCCTGGTCTGACCTGGGTGAATTTTGGATATGTTGGTCACCCAGATCAGGGCTACCAGGGGGTGCAACTTAGCCCATTGTACCTAACTGTTTTGGGGTACATCCAGAACTCAGGGAAAACTACAGCATGATTAATGGGATTATGTGTCACACTGAGGGGAGGAGATGTGTGGGAGGTAACTGTGACATTATTGGTTACTGTCCTAATTATGGTGAATCCCTCCCTTGCATGGGAGAATGCTTTATAAGGAGGTTGTGTGAATTAAAAGTCAGTTCTGCTCCTGATGCTGTGTGTCGTCCAGTCATTGGGATTGAGGTTGGGATATTGTTGGATTGTTTTGCCCGCTGAAAGCCTTGCCTTATGGATTTATAATACTTGTTCCTGAGCCTCACTGGGATCTTAAGTGGAGATAACCTGTGGAATATCAGCTCTCCGCTACAGCGACTCCCTCCCTCTCCCAGTCACATGTGGTGTTCCCCAAGGTTCCATTCTCGACCCCCTACTATTTACATTATTTATAAATGATCTGCCTAATGTCTGCAAATCCTCAAATGTACACATGTACGCAGACGACACAGTGATCTATGTGAGCAAATCCGAGCTACCGCAGCTTGAGGCTTTGCTCCAAGACCAGTTTACAGAGGTAGAAAAGTGGATCGCAAAAAACAAACTCTTCCTGAACACTGACAAAACTGTCACAAGGATCTTTGGAACAGTACGTAAATTACACAAATTACACAATTCCCACCTATCCATCAAAACAAATTCAAATGGCACACTGACCGCAGTCCACTCTTTCAAATACTTCGGTATGATGTTAGACCCCAATCTATCTTTTAGCCTCCACATAGAAAAACTTGCATCTAAACTTTAGCCAAAACTAGGTGCCCTGTACAGAAACAAATCCTGCCTAAGCCCTACAATAAAGGAAAAGATTGTACAGCAAATGCTGATGCCAATCATTGATTATGGAGATGTAGTATATGCATCTGCATCGCAATCCCACATTAATAAACTCAACACATTGTATAACTCGTTCTGCCGATTTGTGCTACAAGGCAATTACAGGACCAACCATTGTGACATGCTAAAAGAACTAAATTGGCTTTTGCTGGAATCCAGACGCACCGTTCATCTTCCCAGCCTTGTGTTTAAGAGCTTTTCTGGGAAGCTCCCACCCTACCTGAGCAAAATGCTCTCCTCAGCTTTTCCCACCTCCTATAACCTCCGATCCAGTAGCAGCACTTTATTTAGTCTACCTCAATACAAAAAGAAAGCAGCCCGATCCTCCTTTTCCTATAGAGTGCCGCAAAATTGGAACGACCTCCCGCACACTTTAAAATCTTCCCCAAGCCTAGAGTCCTTTAAGAGATCCCTCTCTACATACCTCAAAACAGAATGCACCTGTCATGGTTGATTATTTATTTCCTACTTGTTCTATGGTAAATTTTGGATATATTGTTTATTAATATTGTTTTTGTATTTTGTATTTGTATTGTATTTGTATTTTATTGTACCCTAATGTAACAATGCAATGTTTTGTGGACCCAGGACATACTTGAAAATGAGGGTAATCTCAATGTATCTTTCCTGGTAAAATATTTTATAAATAAATAAGGATATGGTGTAAGGAGGTCCTCTGGTTATGTCTTCTCTAAAATAGAAAAATATAATAATCTGAAAACATCTTATAGCTGTAATCCTGTATTTGTGACTGTTTGGCTTCCCCACCTTCACAGACTGGCTCCTATGTGCAGATTTAGAATTATCTATATTTATAATTCGTTACGGATTGGTTTTGACTGCTGCCAGTTTGAATCGTGCTGTTAATTAGAGTTAGTTGTAAGTTAATCCATCTTGTTTTGGGAATATTTACCTGCAATAATCAGTATTCCGCCTTGGTGGAAGATAGGGTCCATGGTAGATAAAGTGCAGTAATATATCCCGACATCAGAATGATTCACGTTCTTAATGTTCAGACTGCCATCACTGCAGTTCAAGGAATATTTGTCTGATTTTATAATAGAACTGGGACAGTTTCCAGCAGTAATAATCGATATCTGTCCATTAATGTCTTCTTTATACCACTGGTAGCTGGTGAGTTTGGTCATATTACATGAAATCTTAGCTGTGCCTCCAAGTTCTACATAATGATATGTAATACCATCTGTGACAATATCTGCAGGAAAAAAACAAATAAGTTATAAATCTGTCTGTCAGTCTGTATCAAATTGACCACATTTATTTTGGGCACCTGTATTTTGAAGTGATAGATATTAAATCAGAGGCTGTTGCACCCCTGATCCAGATGATTAACGATA
This sequence comes from Pelobates cultripes, assembly GCA_933207985.1. Taxonomy (NCBI): domain Eukaryota; kingdom Metazoa; phylum Chordata; class Amphibia; order Anura; family Pelobatidae; genus Pelobates; species Pelobates cultripes. The sequence goes on along the minus strand of OW240924.1, from coordinate 5,032,010 downwards.
CATTAATTTAGTTAATATTCTTCATACAGCCTAGTATTAAATAAATGAATGCATTGTTAATAATCTAGATTAGGGATTCCCAAAAGGTAGATCCCCAGATCTTGTATAACTACAGCTCCCATGATGCTTTGCATGCCTTGAGAATGACAAAGCATCATGGAAGCTGTAGTTTTAAAACATCAGGGAATTGAACTTTTGGACACCCCGATCTAGATTATTAACGATGCATTAATTTCGTAAATATCCTTATACAGCCCAGCATGCAATAGCCTCTAATTTATTATCTACCGCTTCAAAATACAACAGGCAAAAAAAAAGGATTTTGCACACATACACTGCCACGTTGACATCCGAGCTGTTGAGTGTGAGCAATAAATGTAAAATGTGTTTATCATTTTCTGTATATACATTATATATATATATATATATATAAAACAAGGAATTCTGGGAATTTTACAAGAACATTTCAAATTATTTCCGAAATAGCCCAAAGTGTAAATGTAAAGCTTAGTAACCCATTCTTCAGTTATAAAATAAGCTCAGTGACACATTCTTTAATTATAATATAAAGTATAGTGTAAACAAACATTTAATAATACCGGCCCAAACCGTGCAATTTGTTGTATCAGTTCTACACCATTTGAGCTGCAGTGATTAACCATAGTGCAGTTGTTAAGATCCCTTAATATCAATATCAACTAATGTGCCTTCGTGGGCACCCCTTAAACAATCTAACCCCCCCCCCCCTAACGTCCTAAGAATAAGGATGAAATGCCAGCAGAAAAATAAATAAATAAACACCCACCTCTCTGTACAACTACTACCTAATATTTAAATAGAAACAGGAAAATAAAGCTCAATAAAATCAATGGTAGGAAATCACGGCGTGGTGGCTATCTTGATAAATAAATCATAAATTGCTGCAGCATCGTCCCTTATTTAAATGCCGGCCACTAAGCACAAATGTCCCGACGCGCGTTTCGCCAATGGATTTTTAATATTCTATGGGTTTGCGTTTTATCTAGGAAGGGTTAGGATTGTGAGGTAGTTCTACAAGTTTTATAGTGAATCTATTAAAAGTTATGCTGCTTCAATGTATAATCTGTCTGAAAATCAATATTTAGTTACATCCCTCCAAATTCTGATCACTTCATGTGGATCTGCTCTGTCTGATCAATAAATGTGCAGTTTGAAGTATTTTCCTATCTAGAACATTTATTTATTGATTGATTTATATTTAGAACATATACTATATCAGATATTTTATATTTGTGTATTTATTAAATGTAAGGTTCCTTTTTTTTTGGCGCTAAGCGCTAAACTTACTTTTAATAAATCATACTTGAAAATGAGAGAAATCTCAGTGAATCCTTCCTGGTAAAATATTTTATAAACAAATATAAAATAACATAAATATTGGAAGCATTACATTTTTTTTCCAAAATGGATCTCGTCGTATGATATATATCTGTGTGCGCATACGTATCTGTACAAAGAGCTAAAAGTTCATTATTTGCTCGTATTAGACATTATATAAATATATATATATTTATTTGTGTGAACATATGCAAATATCATAATAAATAAATAAATATAAATTATCGCTGGTAACAGTTTATTTATTTAACTCCACTGAAAATGAATGTCAGAAACGTAAATATAATTTTTTTGAAATCATATTATAGAATTTTGATGACAAATGAAGCAGTAATTATGTTTTAAAATTCTTTATTACCGATTTACTCTTACTGTGTGACATTTTATAGCCCGTTTCTGCATTTAAAACAATTAATGGATTTTGATATCTCTCCCCTAATATCCCCAAACACGTCTTTTCTTACAATGTGAGGCAATGTACTTACAACTGGTGAATGCAATGAAATGCCACAGAAGAAGTTGTCTTTTATCCATTGTCAGTACAATAGAAGATATGATTTAGACGGCTTCCTGCTGTGCTGTGTGTATCAGGGATCTGCTCTGTACAGGCGGAAACTCACTGCTTAACTCTTTACTGGCTCTAAATGTTACTGTACACTCTGTATGTGCTATAATTGTTTAAATAAAATGGCTTCTCACAGCTAAATGAACTCATTATTAATTAAACCTTCACAGAATATGCACCATAATCACTGCAACACACTGTACTATTAC
>OW240924.1:4975760-5026438 GCA_933207985.1 Pelobates cultripes | reverse complement strand
AAATTAAGACAAAATATATATTTTTTCACAAATCATTCATTTTAATATATATTTTTTTTTTTTAATTGTGGATGATTAGCATATGGCACACAGATTAATGTAGATTTAGATCTTTTCCATTTTTATTCAATTTTCCGGTGAACACAGTGGAGCGATCCTTATCTCGCAGGGGTTAAGGTACGACTGTTCAACACAGCATAAACAATTCCATCCTAAATCAGAAAGGAAAGATGTTTTAACAGTCGTGTGCAGTTGGTGAATACGCAAACTGTATGATTAGTATCTGCTGAGCAATATGACCAAATTAATGATTAATATTTTATTGTTCATTATAGTAATTCATTAAAAGAACCACTTTCTTGCATTTGTATCCATTTTATTTTAATTACTTTATGTTTTGTTACCTGGGTCGTTGCATGTGCCCGTTACATCCATAAACAAGTTATGGCGGTAGAGACCTTGCTTAAGACTTCATTTACATGATCAATTCCACCTGCACTTACATCGACACTGCCAAAAGGTATATCTCTACCTGTTATTATATCTCCTCTAGGGAAGGCGATGTCTAACCAGGAGTCACAAATAATCTGCACAGAACTGGATAGAAGGTAGAAGTCCAGACGCGCAAGTTTTCAAGATCATTACAAACTGTCTGGGGCAAGTTGAAGAATGTGTGGACTGTACTCCTCTCATCTAACGAAAAGGTTTTGAGCCAGAATCCTGAGAATTGGCTATCAGCGGTCCAAGAAATCAGACAAATAAAGACATCATGGCTGTGTTGTATTAGGTGGAGACAATCAGACATCGGCAGGAAAAGACCTGATGGGATGGTTCTACCTCCCACCACAGTCATCCAGAATTGTAACTCAGGGCAAGTCAATAATCGTCATAATGTACCAGCTATATCGATGGTCATGGACAATAGTCCGCATGCATATGGATGTTATCAGATACAAAGTGCAGTAAATTTATTCCATTTTATTTACATCCTATAGAATTATTTTTTTCTTCTTTTTACCTGATTTTCTGGTTTTCTCTTAGTGTCCTTTTCTTTTGTACAATGTGTTTTATTTCCTGAAACATAAAGCAAACAGGTCTCAGCATTATTTATTCAATGAAAAATAGGAATTATCTTAATAATGTATAAATAAAAATACTCATTATGAAAGATCCTGAGTTTGCCCAGCTGAAACAGACTGAATGCGTCTTAGGACAGAGGACTCCCTGATAGGGAAGAGAGTCCACCAATCAGGATCCTGTTATTCTGGTTAATGAGGTCTGATCGTATCTCATAAACCGCTGTCCAGCAGGTGTTCATGTGAGAAGTGGTTTATCCCCAGCTGCCGTTGCAGTATCTCATGGGAAGATTGGAATGGCTATATAAACGGCCATAACTCTGCTCCTATCAGTTTATACACAGCCTGGTTTACAGTTTGCTGATCTAAACTCTATGCAACAATCGCCATTGCCGCAGAGTGCACATTCACATGGCGGCAAGCTGGCTCTCTCCCCAGTGAGAAAAAGGAACCCATCTGTGCACAGGTGGTGGATTCTGCTGCCTGACTGACAGGTGGTGGATTCTGATGGGCTGCTAAGTAGCTGTAATTGGGTTTTATAAATTGCTTCAGTGAGAGTAGGCTCAGGGTACTTTGTGTACCCTCAAATTTTCAATACTTCACAATCGCTATGATCCTTAGTGACCCTTTAATGTTTGGAGAGGGGCAACCAGTTTTCTTAAAGTGGCAGGCTATTGCATATGTGAATAATAATAATAATACTTGCCAATATTGGGAGATATGGACGGTGGTCACATGGAAGCGGTGCTGAAGGGAAACCCTGCTGATAAAAGGGGAAGACTCTCCTCTGCATGCACCCTAGGCTGACTTACATCGTGTCTCCAAGCTGCTATTTACCAATCATACTCTCATGCTGCACTTTCTGGGATGTCTCTCCGTGACTCCAAAAGTGAGACAACAGGGAACAAACCCAGAATAGCAGGACAGGACCCCACATAGACAATTAACTATTCTGGAATCTTTACTCACCACCTGTACTCCTGAATTTCCAGAAGAGATGGCCAGTGAGGACAATTAGCAGCACGAGATTGGCGGACACTACAGGTATTACCACGATTAAACAAACAAAGTGTCCAGACTCTACATTGAAACAACAAAAATATATTACAGGATAAATATCAACATCAAATGACAAATGTCTAACATGAAATTATCTGTCTTCCTAAGCAAGAAAAACAATATAATGACACGGAGAGCTGCACTCACATCTCATAATCTGTAATAATCTCTATTACATATGCCCCTTGTTCCCTATTTTATTAGGCGTGGACTGGACTTCAGATTAATATATATATATATATATATATATATATATATATATATACAGGATGTATTTTTTACTTAGAGATGCCATCTGAAATTAGATTTACATGATTTACATTATACCTGATTGGGGTATATTTCTGTGTACTCGGACAGCAGAGGAATTGAACCAGACGTCACATGACAGATTCCCCCCGCGATCCCAGGTGTCTCTGGGAATTGAGATGAGCTTAAGGAAAGTCCAGGTCCCATTGGGATCTTCCATAGTGACCATCCTGCCCGTGTCATGGATCCCAGAGATGTTCCAGATGACACGGACCATGTGCCAAGCGTCACGTACCACACACGCCAGCTGGACAGAGGTGTCAGGGAGGAGAGTCTGGGATGGAGCCAGCACATGGACTGAGCTCTCTGGGGTGGAACTGTCTGAGAACAAAAGGTAGTAAAGAATTTACATTTATCTAAAAGTAAAAAAAGTAACAGATGTGATTATGTGCAGGGATGCCATCAGAGGGTACAGCTTTAAGGGGTCTGGGCCCTATATTACCAATGTGCATCTCTATACTAACTACATATCAGCATTGCTCTACAAATACATGCACCCGCGAGATCCCGAGGATACTGCTGGACTCTAGCTTTCACCTCTGGCAGGTCCTGTGGCAAGTCCTCTGACGAGCGTTACATCCTCTGATGTGGCACAATACTTCACCATAGAATCCAGCAAGCCTCTGGGAGCCTGGACTGTGCCACCGGACCACCACGGAATGCAGTGACCCTCTCCTTGGCACCAGATAAGAGGCAAGGAGAAAAGGAATAAACTTAATTATACATTTGTTGGTATACTTGCAAACATGGAAATCACTCTGACACCTATTAAGGAAACATATGGGGTTGATTGAGGTGGGGTGGAGTGGGATGGGGTGAGTGGGGCTGATTGAGGTGGGGTGGGTGGCGTTAATTGAGGTGGGGTGAGTGGGGCTGATTGAGGTGGGGTGGGTGGGGTTGATTGAGGTGCAGTGGGATGGGGTGGGTGGGGCTGATTGAGGTGGGGTGGGGTGGGTGCGGTTGATTGAGTTGGGATGGGGTGGGTGGGGCTGATTAAGGTGGGGTGATTTAGGTGGAGTGGGATGGGGTGGGTGGGGCTGCTTGAGGTGGGGTGGGTGGGGTTGATTGAGGTGGGATGGGGTGGGTGGGGCTGATTGATGTGGGGTGGGATGGGGTAGGTGTGGTTTTTATTAAGGAGTGGTGTGATGGGGTGGGTGGTGTTAATTGAGGTGTGGTGGGATGGGGTAGGTGGGGCTGATTAAGGTGGGGTGGGATGGGGTGGTTGGGATTGATTGAGGATAGGTGGTGTGACGAAAGTGACCTCGTCACTGGTTTTTGGAGGGGCCTGTTCGCCCGCCTCCTACCTTCTGACTATGTCCCCTGGGAGAATTTGCCTTTTATAAACATTGTTTGGGCTTATTGGATTTTGGGACACTTTTTCTGCCCCTTTGAATCCATGGGAAGGTGTGCCTCCCCCCTGCAGACCTGTTGGAACTGGCTGATTTGTCCCTCCTTGGTCAAAAAGGACTTCCAACTAACTTTTTAACCACTGAAGGGAATTGTCTGAATTTTGGATATGTTTATATTTGAAGTGTGCTGATTAATAATATGTAATTATGGAGATTGGATGTATATTTTAGAAGTTATAAGAATTGTGTAAAAACTGTATTTTCCTGCCTGTGATAATTACATCAACCCATTGTGTACAGTAATTATATCACAGGCAGAGGGGAGGGTTTGTGTTTCCTGACTGGGAGTGTTTTATAGTGTAACAAATGGAGGAGTCTAACATGCTTATGGAGACTTTGTACTAATATTCAGTTCGGGACATTTGAAACATTCCCCATATGAATGCTAACTACCGAAAACCGGGCCACCTTGCTTCAAAATTATAGATCATTAACCTCCCTGATCCATTTGTACTTTCGTATAAAGAAACCCACGAACGCTGTGCGAAGTGCCTGAGAGGCCGAATTTCGGGACTTAAACGTGTTCGCAGCCATCTTAATTCCCGAACAGCAGTGTTTTGCCGTTGAGTGTCTGGAACTAAAATCGGACACTCAAGTAGGCGATAACCACTGAGACCTCCATAACACCAGGAAATCGTGCTACAACTACCGAACGACAGGCCCTTTCGGTAGAAAGACTTAATAGCTTATGGGGATTCCAGCGAACGTTGGGTTACGCACGGATGGCAAGCTGTTCGGGACTTCTTACGCACGAACTAAGACCGACCGCAAGGCCAGAATTCATGGAACTGTTTTCGGCTACTTTGCCTGTGCGGTCGGTCAAAACTTTCAAGCTCCATATCTCCCGAACGGCTGAACCGAATTGGCTGAAATTTGACTATGTTTGTCCCCCAGAACAGGATTTATGTCTGTACCCCAAGTATTTGGGGTACATCCGAACTTTGGGGAAAAATGTGTTCTTTTTAATTATGTTATTTGCTTATCTGAGAGGAGGAAATGTGTGAGATGTATATTATGTTTATTGGTTGTTCTGTTAATTATGTGGGTGTCTCCCTTGCATGGGCAGAATCACATAAAAAGAGAGTGCCTGTCATTAAAAGCCAGTTCTTCTTGACCCTTCAAAACGCAGCCTTGTCTCGTTCTTGAAAGGGGATTCTGCAGCATAATCACTTAGCTCTTTTCAGAGCTCTACCTGACTTCTACCTTGGATCCAGCGGATGGGAATAAGCAACTCTATCACTGTGCAGCGACTTGCCCGGAAGAAAAGGAAGTCCCCAACGGCAGATACCCTCACTCTACCTGGGTAGCCATTACATATAGTGTATTTTATTGGCTGTGCTACAAAACCCTGTGGGTGGGACTATGTGTGTAAAACCTGCATAAAAGAAAGCCGTTTGGTGCTGATTAAAAGACATCTTCTTTACCCTCAACACGTAGTCTTGTCTCGTGATTGGAGGGGAACTGCTATATTCACACTGGGGATTGCTATACTTGTATACTCCCCTGAGCTTTAATCACTTAACTCTTTTAAGAGCTTGTTCCTGATATGTTCTCCTGGAGGAAAGGTCTTTCCCACAAGGTCCTGGAGGACAGAAGCTGATCCAGGGTGGAAGGAATACGGCGAGACTCCAGTTAAGCTACGGCGGTTGTGGAGCTTGCGGGGGTTGTGGTGTCTGCTGCAGTGTTTGCAGTCCTCAGCGCATGCTAGGAAGCGTCCATCAATGGAAGGTACTTGGTTGGAGTACGGGGAGTTCCGTTACAGGCGGGATGGGTCGGGTGGGGTTGATTGAGGAGTGGTGGGATGGGGTTGGTGGGGTTGATTGAGGTGGGGTGGTTTTGACCCATGTTAATAAGGGATTGGTTGAGAAGTTAGACACAGAGATATAGTCATCATTCATGTTAAACATGGTATTACTGCCTCCCAGTTAACAGAAAATGCAATTATAGTGTAATTAAATAATCACATCTATAGTATTCATAATATAATAAGATGTGTGTGTCTATTATAACAAAACATAAGCCATCATTTTTTTCTTTACCTTCAACAATTAGAGCCGTACCGTTAGCAAACATTAATGAAGACACATATACCATAGCGCAGTAATATACTCCTGAATCGTGTATCTGCACATTGTATATTTCCAGAGTGACTCTGTGTGTTTCAGATTTACATGCATATTTCTGGATATTTTCCCTGTTTGTGCTATTTATAACTAGATATGGTGGGTCACCGTCTTGCAGTGTCTTCTTGTACCATGGAATCTTATTTCCCACCTCGGTGTCCTCACTGGACGAGCAGGAGATCTTTGCAGTTCCATTAATATTCACAAAAAGGGTCTCCTGAGGTTGGCTTAGAAAACCCTGAGCAACTAATGCTGTAAAATAAAGGGTTAATAAGCATCAATGTTCCAGCTTTGCATCAGCAGAAAAGAAATCTGCAATGTGAAAGGTATAAAAATGGAAATGGGGTGATGTGCTGAGTGAAAGGACAGAAAGGAGATGGGACAGAAAGGAGATAGGATAGAAAGGAGATGGGATAGAATGTAGATGGGATAGAATGTAGATAGGATAGAATGGAGATAGGATAGAATGGAGATAGGATAGAAAGGAGATGGGACAGAAAGGAGATGGGATAGAAAGGAGATGGGATAGAAAGGAGATGGGACAGAAAGGAGATGGGACAGAAAGGAGATGGGACAGAATGGAGATGGGATAGAAAGGAGATGGGATAGAAAGGAGATGGGACAGAAAGGAGATAGGATAGAATGGAGATGGGATAGAATGGAGATGGGATAGAATGGAGATGGGACAGAAAGGAGATGGGACAGAAAGGAGATGGGACAGAAAGGAGATAGGATAGAATGGAGATGGGATAGAAAGGAGATGGGATAGAAAGGAGATAGGATAGAATGGAGATGGAATAGAATGGAGATGGGACAGAAAGGAGATGGGACAGAAAGGAGATGGGATAGAATGGAGATGGGATAGAAAGGAGATGGGATAGAATGGAGATGGGACAGAAAGGAGATAGGATAGAATGGAGATGGGATAGAAAGGAGATGGGACAGAAAGGAGATGGGACAGAAAGGAGATGGGACAGAAAGGAGATAGGATAGAATGGAGATGGGATAGAAAGGAGATGGGATAGAAAGGAGATGGGACAGAAAGGAGATAGGATAGAATGGAGATGGGATAGAATGGAGATGGGATAGTATGGAGATGGGATAGAAAGGAGATGGGATAGAAAGGAGATAGGATAGAATGGAGATGGGATAGAAAGGAGATGGGATATAAAGGATATGGGATAGAAAGGAGATAGGATAGAATGGAGATGGAATAGAATGGAGATGGGATAGAAATGAGATGGGACAGAAAGGAGATGGGACAGAAAGGAGATGGGATAGAATGGAGATGGAATAGAATGGAGATGGGATAGAAAGGAGATGGGATAGAATGGAGATGGGACAGAAAGGAGATGGGATAGAATGGAGATGGAATAGAATGGAGATGGGATAGAAAGGAGATGGGATAGAAAGGAGATGGGACAGAAAGGAGATGGGATAGAATGGAGATGGGATAGAAAGGAGATAGGATAGAATGGAGATGGGATAGAAAGGAGATGGGATAGAAGGAGATAGGAGATGGAGATGGAATAGAATGGAGATGGGATAGAAAGAGATGGGACAGAAAGGAGATGGGACAGAAAGGAGATGGGATAGAATGGAGATGGAATAGAATGGAGATGGGATAGAAAGGAGATGGGATAGAATGGAGATGGGACAGAAAGGAGATGGGATAGAATGGAGATGGGATAGAATGGAGATGGGATAGAAAGGAGATGGGATAGAAGGGAGATGGGACAGAAAGGAGATAGGATAGAATGGAGATAGGATAGAAAGGAGATGGGACAGAAAGGAGATGGGACAGAAAGGAGATGGGATAGAATGGAGATGGAATAGAATGGAGATGGGATAGAAAGGAGATGGGATAGAATGGAGATGGGACAGAAAGGAGATGGGACAGAAAGGAGATAGGATAGAATGGAGATGGAATAGAATGGAGATGGGATAGAAAGGAGATGGGACAGAAAGGAGATGGGACAGAAAGGAGATGGGACAGAAAGGAGATGGGATAGAATGGAGATGGAATAGAATGGAGATGGGATAGAAAGGAGATGGGATAGAATGGAGATGGGACAGAAAGGAGATGGGACAGAAAGGAGATGGGATAGAATGGAGATGGAATAGAATGGAGATGGGATAGAAAGGAGATGGGATAGAATGGAGATGGGATAGAAAGGAGATAGGATAGAATGGAGATGGGATAAAAAGGAGATGGGATAGAATGGAGATGGGATAGAATGGAGATGGGATAGAAAGGAGATGGGATAGCAAGGAGATGGGACAGAAAGGAGATGGGCTTTAGCTCAGTGTAAGGGTGGTGGAGATGGGGGAGGGGAACGCTCAGAACAGAGGAGGTATGTAATATTGATGAAAATTCACAAAAAGTACAAATGTCTAAATAACAAAATGGGGGAACTAGAGGCAATAGAATACACTAAACAATATGACATAATAGGCATAACAGAAACATGGTGGGATGAGACACATGACTGGGCAGTTAACTTAAATGGATATTTAGGAAGGATAGGAAAAACAAGAAGGGTGGTGGGGTATGTTTATATGTCAACCATGAGTTAAAGTCAAATCTTAGGCATGTGGAGTGTGAAGAGGAAAATGTGGAAGCTTTATGGGTAGATATCTGCTTGGGGCAAACAAAGGGAAATCCATTATTGGTTGGGATATGTTATAACTCACCTAATGTAAATATTAATGAGGAAGAACTGCTGTTAGAGCAGATTGGGAAAGCTGCAAATCGGGGTAACATGTTAATTATTGGAGATTTAAATTACCTGGACATAAATTGGGACAGAGTGACTTGTACAGCATAGGCAACCTTCGGCAAACCAGATGTTTTGGACTACACCTCCCATGATGCTTTGTCAACATTAAGGGTGTAAGAACATTATGGGGGATGTAGTCCACAACATCTGGAGTGCCAAAGATTGCCTATCCCTGGACTAGTACTTCAGCAAGGGGAATCAGGTTTTTAAATGTGTTAAATGACACCTTTATGTCACAACTGGTACAAACACGAACTAGAAAGGATGCTTGTCTGGATCTTGTTATAACAAACAATGTTGATCTTTTGACCATTTGGGAAATAGCATTAGAGCATTTGGGAAATAGTGAACACAATAGGGTAATTTTTTTAATAAACTCTAAAAAGCGAAAGCACGTGGGGATACTAAAACATATAATTTTTAAAAAGCCAACTTCAATAAGATTAGGGCAGCTCTACAACATATCGACTGGCATAAACTCCCGAGTGATAAAAACATTGAGGATAAATGGAAACTATTCAAACAAATATTAGAAAGGTACATTTCTCAGTATCTACCATTGGGTAATAAATATAAAAAAACAAATTAAAATCAATGTGGCTTAGTAGAGAAGTAAAACAAGAGATTAAAAATAAGAAAAGGGCATTGTAGCGGATGGCACTGGGCTGTCCTGGAAATTTCATGTGTTTTAATGTCTTCGGTTAAAATTGCAATGTTATATGTGGAAATGTATGTTGTATTCGTCTGATTGTTGGGTAGAATCATTCTAGCAATTATGGGAATGAAACTACCAAACAGTCAGACCTCCCCAGTGTGAAGTGTGTCTTCAATTACCAGTTGCAACAATGTTACGAACCGGTAATTGACAAGCTGTGCAGTGGGTCCTTTGTTCTCGGGGTGGGCGCCATTCGGGAAACGAACACGTGGCGGCGGCCATTTTAACACTCCCGAACAGCGGTGTTTTGCCGTCAAGTGTCTGGAACCCAAATCGGACACTCGGCTAGGCGAACATCGCTGAGACCTCCATACTAACGGTATATTCGCATCCAAACTACTGAACGGCCCCTCGTTCGGTAGAAAGAAACAACCGAACGAGGGGATTCATGCGAACCCTCCCTGATCTCTGTAGCATTAGCCTTTTGTGCAGTTTGTTCCCTTATACTGTCACCGACCGCAGGGCCCCATCTCCTGGAACCAAATTTGGCTGTTCTCTCCAGCGCGGTCGGTCTTTTCATTACCTCCACAGATTTCCCGAACTCCTGGTCCGATCTGGGTGATTTTTGGATATGTCTCTCACCCAGATCAGGGCTACCAGGGGATGTTACATTTAAAGGGGTACCCCTAGGTTTAGGGGTACATCCAGAAACTTGGGGAATTTATGTACTGTATAAGAGGATTATGAGTCAGGCTAAGGGGAGGAGATGTGTGGGAGATTACTTGAGTACGATTGGGCACTGTAGTAATTACTGTAAATGGATTTATAAATACTTGTTCCTGAGCCTCACTGGGATCTTAAGCGGAGATAACTTGTGGAATACTAGATCTCCGCTACAGGCATTTAAAACATAAAATTGGACAAATCAGAGGCATCCTATAGAAGATATAAGGAAGCCAATAACACTTGCAAAAAGGCAATTAAAGTGACTAAACTAGAAAATGAGAAATTGATAGCCAAAGAATGCAAAACCAACCCCAAAATCTTTTTCAAGTACATCAATTCTAAAAAAAAAATAAAAAATTAAAGTGTAGGTACACTAGTGGCGGATTCGGGTGGGGGGGAGGCAACGGGCCAAGAGCTAGAGTTCACCTCACCACTGGGACCACCAGGGATTCCCCAATGGACCACCAGGGATCGAGAAATGTCCCTCCTCCTCCCAGTAAAGGTAAGAAGGGAGGGGGGACATAATGAATATTTATTTTAATTAAATACATTTAAAAAAAAGCAGATTATAAAAAAGCCCCCCCAGCCTTATCACACACACTCACACCCTACACACATACACTGCCCCCCATATACACATACTGCCCCAGACACATATACACTGCCCCCATACACACACACTGCCCCAGACACACACACATTGCCCCCCATATATACACACTGCCACAGATACACATACACTGCCCCCCACACATATACACTGCCCCCACACACATACACTGCCCCTCACACACATACACTGCCCCATACACAAACACTGCCCCAGACACATATACACCATTCCCCATACACACACACACTTCCCCCACACACATACACTCCCACACACACCACCCCATACACACACACTGCCCCAGACACATATACACTGCCCCCATATACACAGACACTGCCCCAGACACACACACCGCCCCCACACACATACACTGCCCCCACACACACACACCGCCCCATACACATACACCCCCCCACACACATACACTGCCCCACACATACACCGCCCCCACACACATACACAAACTGCCCCACATACACACACACTGCCCCCACACACACATTGCCCCACATACATACACTGCCCCCATACACACATTGCTATACACACATTGCCCTACAAATACACTTCCCCCCATACACACCTACTGACCCTCACATACACTGCCCCCCTAACACATACACTGCACCCCTGACATACACTGCCACCCTCACTCGCACACTGCAACCTTCACACACACACACTGCTCACACACTGTCCCCCTCACAAATACACACTGCTCACACACTGTCCCCCTCACACATTGCACCACTCACACACATCACTGCTCCTATGCCCTATGACAGCCCCATTTCCCAGCAGACCTCAGGTAAGTTGTCGAACTGTTCTTAAACGGTTTAACAACTTACTCTGGGAGGGGGTCATGGCACTATTGGCACCATAACCACTACACTGAGCTGTAGTGGTTATTGTGTCTTGATTATTTATTTTTAATAATCTACAAGTGCCTCTCCCGAGATCAGGCTCTGGATCCACCACTGAAGTACACTGGAAACAGAGATGGGTCTGTTAGCTAATGAAGACCAGGAAAAGGAAGAAATTTTAAATAACTATTTTTCTTCAGTATATATTAATGAGGATCCTATGGCAAGATATATGCAAACTTACAGATAACTTGTGATTGGATGACTCGAGACAAGGTGCTACAGCAGTTCCAAGAAAATAAATGTAATTAAAGCTCTGGGGCCTGACTATATTCACCCACGAGTACTTAAGGAGCTAAGTGGGGAAATAAGTGAACCTCTGTATTTAATTTTTCAAGATTCATTCAGGTGTTGTACTAAAGGATTGGAGGAAGGCAGATGTTGTTCCTATATTTAAAAAGGGTTTACAATCCTTGCCTGGAAATTATAGATCTGTGAGCTTCAGGAATTAATTGGTAAGATATCTGTTATTAGCAATAATCAGCACGGTTTTATGAAACATAGGTCATGTCAAACTAACCTAATTGCATTCTATGAAGAAGTAAGTAGATGTATAGATCAGAGTGTTGCAATGGATGTGATCGACTTGGATTTTGCCAAGGCATTTGATACAGTTCCTCACAATAGGTTAGTCTTCAAATTAAAAGAAATATGTTTAGATGAATATTCTTGTTCTTGTGTAGAACATTGGCTTAAGGATAGAGTAAAAAGAGTTGTCATTAATGGTAAATTTTCAGGCTAGAAAAAAAGTGCTAAGTATAAAAGGGGTTAAAACTGTTTAGGCGATATTCCTTTTCCAGATGCAAAGACAGCTACTAAATACACCAATCTGCCGAATAGGAGAAACCATACGAACGCTCCAAACCATACGAACGTTCCAAACAGTCGAACAGGAAAAAACATACAAAAGTTTACACTCCCGAACAGGCAATAGCCAAACCATACGAATAATCCCCCCAAGTACGAGACGAGGCTCCGTATTGAGGGTTAACAGGTGATCTGTTTAATCTGGGCTACCTGCCTGGTATTTATGCAGGTCTCCCACCAGGTCCCTTATGGGAGTGTCCACCTGGTGGGAGACCTGCAAACTGGGACACAATTTGTACAATGACCAATAGAAACAGTTTAGCAGTAAACACTCCCACATGCACTTTGTAATCCCTCCTCTCTATCCTGGAGATAATTGGGAAGTAACTCAATTATCTACGAGGATAGAGGCAAAACTCAATATTACACATGGCAATAAAAAGACATAAAAATATACAATATCACACTTACTGCATAAAACATATACATTCAACATATTCCCAGATAGCTTAGATCCGAGCGCACATTATTACCGAATGGCGTTCAGATAACATACATACAATCGCCATGGAGCCAAAGTTTATCACATAGTCTTTCGTTATACGAATGGGCTCCATGGGATAGCTATCTGGGGTAACTCTGCTCACACAGCCAAAGTACCGAATGGCCCGGCATTCATATAAATGAATGGGAACAAGCCAAGGGAGGTCGACGGCTTCAGCGGTGTTTGTGCAGAAAAGTGCCAGTTTTTGGTTCCAGGGAATCGTCAGCGAACACCGCTGGGCATTCGTCTGTTTAAGGTGGCCGCCGCCACATGTTCGGCTATATGAACGCTGGCCACCCAGCGTTCTTCAATTAAGCTGTGGTTAACCACAGCTTCTGGGAGGTCAATAGCCTGCACACTCCCTACACAGTTTGTCCGGTCATTCGTCTGTTGAATTTAAAATTGAATTTACCGACCGCCCTGGCAGAAAGGCACGAACAAACCTTTTTGTAGGGAAAAATTTGGGTTTTAACATGGTACAGAGGCAGCAGGCGAGCAACCAGGCTTCTCCAGTGCCCAGTGGCGAGGCTAGTTTCGCCACAGTGTTGTCCCTCAGGGTTCTGTTTTGGGACCGATTCTATTTAACATGTTTATAAATGAACCTGAAATAGGCATTGAAAGTCATGTTTCAGTGTTTGCAGATGACACAACACTTTGTAAAGTAATAAAGTAATAAAATGTGAGCTAGATTTGGCTAGATTGGGGAACTGGGCAATAAAATGGCAGATTAAATTTAATGTAGAAAAATGCAAGGTTATGCACTTCGGGGTCAAGAATGCACAATCAACTAAATGGTAGTAAATTAAGGATAACCACACATGAGAAGGATTTGGGAATTGTTATAGACAACAAATCAGGCAGCAATATGCAATGTCAATCTGCCGTTGCTAAGGTCAGTAAGGTTTTGTCATGTATAAATAGGGGCATTAATTCTCGGGATGAAAATATAATTTTTCCTCTTTATAAATTGCTGGTAAGACCACACCTTAAATATGCTGTGCAATTTTGGGCACCTGTTCTAAAGAAGGATATCATGCCACTAGAAATAGTGCAGAGACGAGCTACAAAATTGATAAAAGAAATGGAACATTTTAGCTATGAAGAAAGGTTAAAAAACTTAAATCTCTTCGGTTTGGAAAAACGGCGCCTGAGAGGGGATATGATAACTTTATACAAATATATTCGGGGCCAGTACAAACCATCAGGAAATCTATTCATAAACAGGGCTATGCATAGGACATGAGATCACGTATTTAGGCTGGAAGAAAGGAGATTTCATCTAAGGCAAAGAAAAGTTTTTTTTACAGTAAGAGCAATAAGGATATGGAATTCTCTGCCTGAAGAGGGGGTTGAGTTGTTCCCACGTCTCTCTATTGTGAGCTCCCATCCACTGTTAGAGAACAGATCCTACTCATTATGTGAGAGAACATGACACAAGCTGTAGGATATCAGCTGCTTCGGCCCTTACAGGGGGATAATGTCTACTTTAAAACACATTTTAAAAATCTCTAATATTGTAAAAACCTATCTCTCACATTCTACATTTATATATTTCAAGAATTAAACAAATCACCAAGAAACCTTTAAAAGATCAGAGCAATAGATCAGGATGGTTTAACACCATTTTCATTGTGCATTTATTCTATCTTGATATATATCTGCCATGATGTGTAATGTGTGAATTATTGCATGGCCACAGGCATAATTGTTATAACATAATTTAGTACCATAATATAAGATAGTATTATTTTATAATATAGTCAAATAATATAATTGTAATAATGCACTAATATAATATCATACAGTATACAATAATAATAATATATAATATCATATACAAATAGTATTATTTTAATAATATTATGATGTTGTATAATTACTTTGTCATCATTCTTACCTTTAGAATACAAGACTAATAAGATCAGTTTCATGTTCGTGTTAGTGGAGAGATGGACAGATATTCAATACGTTTACTGTGCAGCAGCGGACAAGCAGACATCCAGAAGGTACAAGGGACGAATTAAAAGAAAACTCAAGTTCTCTGTTTTTTAAGATAACCATCAATGTGCTGGTCTGCGGCTTCACACTAAATGTAAACTCAGTCCTAGAGAAACATTAATCATGTTATCTAATTGCCTGTAAACATTTCAAACGCCTGGATTTCTGGATACATATTCCAAAACACCTTATGGCAACTCTGACCATTACAATCTCACCAGGTCTCCCCAAGATCATTATGGGAGGACTGGATGGCCAGCTACCTAAATATCACTGCTTGACAGAGGGACAAATCCACATGGCACGTTGTGTCACATGGCACGTTGTGTCACATGGAACGTTGGTGGCCTATGTATTGTGAGACGTCTTTACAGACCAAAACATTCCAATGTTCATCTCAGGCCAAGTAATTATGGGAGTTGAAGTTGAGGATTATCAGAGTTCTCTACAAAAGGGAGAACTGCTGGGAATACGTAGTGAATTTCTAAATTTATAACAAGAAAACTTCTCCAAGCCAATGCTTTTCTTTAGTTTTGATATTTTGTCTGAAGTTTGAAATTTGCATTGACATTCCAGTAATTCTCACTTTCATGAATAACCCTGTCTGATACCAATTTGAGAGACCTGCCTGGCAACCCATGCAGTTTTGTGTGAAAAATTAAAAATATATATATAAATACTAACTTTGGCCAGTGTTTGTGACGAAGTGGCTACTAAAAAAGACTGCATATAACCCATTTGCAATATCTTGGGTTGTCTACTTTTGCAAATGGTATGCCATCATTGGGGTAATTCTTATTCCTGGGCTACCATACGACCTCACAGGCAACACAGGCCCAGCAAACCAATCTGGCAAACTGAACTGGGATAGTCATATATATGGCCCTGTAACTTTCCAAAACCCCATAAAACCTATAAAGTAGGGGGGGCAGTTGTATTTATGAGATATTGCTGAACACAAATATGAGTGTTTAAACATATAAAATATATAATTACAATTATATTATCAGTGAAAGGCAGCTTTCTTTTTTAAAATATGCAAAAACACAATATGAACATTAACTTTGGCCAAGGTTTGTGACTAAGTAACTACTAAAATAGACTGGACATACCCCATTTGAATACCCTGGGTTATCTACTTTTGCAAATGGTATGCCACGGTAGGGGTCATTCCTATTCCCTGGCTGCCATACCATCTCAAAGGCAAAACAACAAATATGACACATTTCAATGTGTAAAAACTAAGATTACCAAGCCCTATATTGACCATGTAACTTTGCAAAACCCCACAAAAACCTGTAAATGCATGTTTTAGAGCCGTAAAATGTACAATGACGATTATATCATCAGTGAAAATGCTGTTTTTGTGAAATAAGCAAAAAACTGATATTAATGTTAACTTTGGCCAGGGTTTGTGACTAAGCAACTACTAAATAAGACAGGACATACCCCATTTTGAAAACCTGTGGTTGTCTACTTATGCAAATGGTATGCCATGATGCTATAATCCTGGGCTACCATACTGTCTCAAAGGCAACGTAACAAATCTGGCAAATTTCAATGTGGAAAAACTAAAAAGGGGAAAGTGCTTTATTTGACTAACTTTTCAATTAAACGCCATGCAGTAGAAAAAAAGATAGGATCGCACTCAGCCACAATGTTTCAATCCAGGGTGCTGCTGAGCATGGGTCAGAAAAAACCCACTCGGAATACGCATAAAAAGAAAAAATCTCAGGCACTCACTGGGATTGTGTCTAGGCAGATTTTTTTGCAACGTTTCGATCTATCTAGGTCTTTATCAAGCATGCTTTGCAACGTTTCGACCTATCTAGGTCTTTATCAAGCATGCTTTGCAACGTTTCGACCTATCTAGGTCTTTATCAAGCATGCTTTGCAACGTTTCGACCTATCTAGGTCTTTAAAATGCAATGCAGACTTTTCTTTATTTATCAAACATTTGTAGATTTTATTCATGTTAAATTGTGAGTCATATATAATTATTTGATGTGAAATGGACGCTGTGTTTCTAACCAAACTAAAAAATATATAACAAGCGTGGATGGTTTCAATATGAAAGATGTAAATTAAGGTTGAACAGGCCATTGCCTTTAATTGGGATGTGGGCATCAGTACTGGACCACAGAGCAATGAAAGTAGGTTGCCTGGTGTGATGAATCTTGTTTTCTTTTAGATTAGGAGGATGGGTGCAGGGCCGGACTGGGGAAAAAACTCGGCCTGGGCATTTTTTATTCACAGCAGCCCACTGAAAAGGGGGCGGGGCCAGATAGGGTGTATTTTGTCATCCCCAATGACAAGCACGCCCCATCTCAAAGTGAGCATGTTGGTTCAATGCTCTTCCAGGGCATGAGAAAAGGGCCCTGTATTTGATCTGCACAGCGGAAGCAAATTTAATAACATGCTTGCGTTGTGTTTGCTTGAAACTTGTCTCAGGGGTTTCCATAATTGGAATACTCACTGTATCCCATTTATGGAAACACTATGTGTTTGCTTAAATGGAATCTAGTGTGTGCGTAGGGGATCCAGAGTGTGTATGTCAGAAATGTAGTATGTGTGTATGTAGGTGGTGCAGTGTAGGGGATCTAGTGTGTGTTTGAATGACTCAGGAGTGTGTATAGAAGATCTAGTGAGTGTGTGAGTGTGTATATAGAGGATTCAGAGTGTATATAGGGATCTAGTGTATATCTGTAGATGATGCAGAGTTGGGTAAGGAATCTAGTGTTTGTCTGGAATTTAATGTGTTTAGGGGTGCAGTATGTGTGTGAGGGGTTCTGTAGTATATATACACATATATGTTTGGTGTGTAGTATTGTGTTTGTGAGAGTGGTGCATCGTGTTTGGGGGCTGCTGTGTGTGTGTGTGTGAGTGTGAAGGGTGTAGTGTGTATGTGTGAGGGGTGTAGTGTGCATTTGTGAGGAGTATAGTGTGTGTGTGTGTGTGTGAGGGTGCTGTGTCTGTGTGAGGTGTGCAGTGTGTGAGGTGTGGTAGGATGCTGTGTGAGGGTGATGTGTGTGTTAGGATGCTGTGTGAGGGTGATGTGTGTGTCAGGGTGCTGTGTGAGGGTGATGTGTGTTAGGGTGATGTGTGTGTGTGTGTTAGGGTGCTGTGTGTGTGAGGGTGATGTGTGTTAGGGTGCTGTGTTTTAGGGTGCTGTGTGTGTGTGTGAGGGTGATGTGTGTTAGGGTACTGTGTGCATGTGTGAGGGTGCTGTGTGTTAGGGTGCTGTGTGTTAGTGTGCTGTGTGTGTGTGAGGGTGATGTGTGTTAGGGTGCTGTGTGTGTGTGTGTGTCTGTGAGGGTGATGTGTGTTAGAGTGCTGTGTGAGGGTGTTAGAGTGCTGTGTGTTAGGGTACTGTGTGTGTGTGAGGGTGCTGGGTGTTAGGGTGCTGTGTGTGTGTGTTAGGGTGCTGTGTGTGTGTGTGTGTGTGTGAGGGTGATGTGTAGTAGGGTGCTGTGTGAGGGTGTTAGGGTGCTGTGTGTGTGTGTGTGAGGGTGCTGTGTTTTAGGGTGCTGTGTGAGGGTGTTAGGATTGTGTGTTGGGGGGAGGCAGGCCAATATTAATTTATTTTTATAATATATATATATATTTTTAAACAGACATTATACCCCCCCCCCCCCACTTCTTAACTGTAGCCTGGGAGAGGGCAGTTTTGCCATCCCTGGTGGTCCTCGTGATAAGTGAACTCTAGCCCTTTGGGGCTAGAGTTCACTCTCGCGAGACCAGGCCGGTTGCCATGGCAGCGGTCTGGATCTCACGAGATAAACCCGGCAGAGCGACAAGTTAGAGCTCCGCCGGGTCCTTCTCTGCTGGCTGGCTGTCTTCCTCCCTCTCTCCCCGCCGGCGGCCACGTTTGACAGCATGTGTGTAATGACATGAAGGGGTGCTGCCCTGGAACAGCACTGTCACTTTAAATGTGGGAACCAATACAGCAAAGAAATAAAGGCCAAGACACAAATGAATAGGTTAAATCATGATATATATATATTTACAGAGAACCAAAAGACAAAACAAAACAATATACATACACAATGCCACAAAATATATACAATAAATCAGAATAAGCACGAATCGTGCAGGAAACGTATACTGAAACAGTCCTTTGGTATAAGGGCAGGATTGGGCAGTTACCACGAGTAGCAGGTAGGAGGTAGGTAGGGCACAGATCTAGAGTCACAAGACTAATATACTGGCACCAGGAAGCAAGATCAGAAGCAGAATAAATGAACAAGGCTGCAGGGTCAGGATCAGAGAACACGGAACCAGAACACAGGATCGGAGGGCACAGGAACGAAGGACCAGCAGGACACAGGACTAAGGAACAGTATGCAGGATCAAGGAGCCAGGAGCCAGGAGCCAGAATCACAGGGAACCAGGAACCAGGGAAACAGGAGACAAGAGACAATGATCTGGCAAGAAAAATTAAAAACTAAATAATAAAAAATATATATAAGGTGTATTAAAAGATGATTGGTACAGTAAAAGGTGACCAAAAAATCTTTACTAGAATAGAATACACAATATATGTTTCCACAAACGCGTTTCGCCAACAAGGCTTCTTCAATATGGAATTGAACATGATACATGGCAGGGTTACTTTAAATAAGGGTACAATGTATTGATAGATAGATAGATAGATAGACAGACTATAGATAGATAGATAGATAGATAGAGAGATAGAGAGATAGATAGAGAGATAGATAGACAGAAAGATAGATAGATAGATAGATAGATAGATAGATAGAGAGATAGATAGATAGATAGAGAGATAGATAGAGAGATAGATAGATAGATAGAGAGATAGATAGAGATAGAGATAGAGAGATAGAGAGATAGAGAGATAGAGAGATAGATAGAGAGATAGATAGAGATAGAGATAGAGAGATAGAGAGATAGATAGATAGATAGAGAGAGAGAGAGAGAGATAGATAGATAGACAGAGATAGATAGATAGATAGATAGATATAGATAGATATATAGATAGACAGACAGACAGATAGATAGATAGAGAGAGAGAGAGAGATAGATAGATAGATAGATAGAAAGAAAGAAAGATAGAGAGATAGAGAGATAGAGAGATAGATAGAGATAGAGATAGAGAGATAGATAGATAGATAGATAGATAGAGATAGAGAGAGATAGATAGATAGATAGATAGATAGACAGAGATAGATAGATAGATAGATAGATATAGATAGATATATAGATAGACAGACAGACAGATAGATAGAGAGAGAGATAGATAGATAGATAGATAGATAGATAGATAGATAGATAGAAAGATAGATAGACAGACATAGATAGATAGATATAGATAGATATATAGATAGACAGACAGACAGACAGATAGATAGATAGATAGAGAGAGAGAGAGAGAGAGATAGATAGATAGATAGATAGATAGATAGAAAGATAGAAAGATAGATAGACAGACATAGATAGATAGATAGATAGAGATAGATAGATAGATAGATAGATATACAGAGATAGATAGATAGATAGATAATGGATAGACAGACAGATAGACTCAAAGAAAAAAAGCAATAGAATTGTAGTACACATTTAAAAATGTAGAAAAAATAATTTAATCACTTACATGTAAATATAAAACAATGGATGTATTCTCACTGTCACCACCAGGACCAGGGTGTATTCCTGGTCCTGGTGGTGACACTGTCACCCCTGGTGGTGACAGTGAGAATACATCCATTGTTTTATATTTACATGTAAGTGATTAAATTATTTTTTCTACATTTTTAAATGTGTACTACAATTCTATTGCTTTTTTTCTTTGAGCACACACCTTTCAGCTGATTCATGAGAGTTTAAAAGTGGTGGAAGAATTTTTCCTGGAAAGACATTTATGCTGAAAAAAAGAAATTTATTTTCAAGGCATTCTTATTTAAACGAAAGTGTGAGTGGCCATTTGTGATTCATACACTTGGTTTATTCATACAAACAGTTATGCGCTATGCATTGTTCTTGTTATTTATTTAGCAGATCATCCCCTATTTTTCTGAAACATATCAGACTGGTCCCACCCATACGGGCAGTCCAGATCTGAAATGCACGAGAGATACAGCAACCCCAGACGATCGTTTCAGCCTTGTTAGGCATCATCATACTCAAAAAGTAGATATCCAGTCTTAAGGTTTGCAAAGCATCATGGGAGTTGTAGTCCTATAACAGCTGGGGATCTATCGTTCAGCCAGGTCCTGCACTACAGGCATTTATAGATATTATTTCTTTAGAGCAGGTGCTATATAAATAATGTATCTCTGTAGCCTTGAGCTGTGGAGCTGCATGCCACGGTCACTGACCACAAACCACATTTCATATAGAGTTTATTTTCTATTCCATTCTATGCACACTCATTGCAGCTACTTACAGACAGGATATTGCCTTCAAACCCAAATCTTTCCACTCAGTACCCACATCCAAGCACCTTCAACGTCTTTCTAAATGACCGAGAGGAATCTGACACCATGTTCAATGTATTATTTAGACAGGTATCTGTCACAGATCTAGTGAATTCAGAGAAAGGCATATCTTGCCTTGGCACTCAATGCACTGGCTTTGTGGCTGGGGCTGATGGGAGTTAGAGTAGGCTTCTTATATATGTAAGTGTGGTATATGATTAGAACCTGATGTCTCCAGCAGCTCTTGTAAATTCCTTTGTTCTAGTTGTTATAAAGGGATAAAGGTGCGTTTCCAGCATGGGGAGATAACGTCGTCAGGGGATGGGGCTGGATCTAGAGAGCAAGGAGTCTGGATGAGAAGATTGACTCACACATTACACAATGAATGCCCTGTCTGAGTCTCACTCTCGAGTAATGATGTCCTACTGAACCTGGTGGTTTGCTCAATTATGGCTCTCGATGACGCAGACCCAAGGATCTCATTGCTGGGTCATCCCTGGTATCCTGACTGAACAGAAAGACAAAGACACCAGAACTTGGAACCTTAGAAACTCGGCACCATTTTCTTCAGTCAAGGTCTTTAAAAACCCACTGTTTTAAAAACGTTTTGTATCTAACAAAATATCTAACCAATCAAAAGTGTAACAGAAAAAACAAACTTGGGGCTGTAGTGGACCTGCCACCATGTATGACGAAAAGATCTCGATTTATGTGATACTGTAATATACTTTATTCAAGATATGCTTCAAATGGGTCTTGAGACGATAACCATGTCAATGATCACAGTGAGGCCTATGCTGCCATCTGTTTACTAGTTTGGAAAGCATATCAATTAAAGGACCACTATAGTCCAGGAAAACATACTCAGCTTCCTGGCACTATAGCGCCCCCACCCTCAGGGCCCCCCTCCCGCCGGGCTCTAGGGGGGAGGAAGGGGTTAAATTTACCTCTTTCTCCAGCACCGGGCGGGGGACTCTCCTCCTCTTCTCCTCCTCCTTCACAATGCTTTCCTATGGACGCTGGGTGCTCTCACTGTGACAATCACAGTGAGAAGCGTGGAAGCGCCTATAGCGGCTGTCAATGAGACAACCACTAGAGGCTGGATTAACCCTAACATAAACATTTTCTATGAAACTGCTATGATTATAGAAAAAAGGGTTAGCCCTAGCTGGACCTGGCACCCAGACCACTTCATTAAGCTGTAGTGGTCTGGGTGCCTATAGTGGTCCTTTAAATTGTTAAGAGTGTTCCGTCCCCGCACCTTGGTAACCCACCCTGCTTCTTCTCCTGCAACTGTGTCATCCAACAAACTAATCTATCACTGTAAACTATTCTAGTAACCTACTTTTCCCTACATGAAATACATTCTACCCTTAACTTGTGTCACTTCATCCCATTCCCTCTAGAATATAAATTTGTTTGAGCCCTCAATGCCATCTGTTCCTATGCGTCCAACTCCTCTTGTTACGAATACGTATCTGTTAGTCCGACCATTGTACAGCGCTACGGATTTGTTTGCA
The DNA here is from genome assembly GCA_933207985.1 of Pelobates cultripes. Lineage (NCBI taxonomy): Eukaryota > Metazoa > Chordata > Amphibia > Anura > Pelobatidae > Pelobates > Pelobates cultripes. The sequence continues at coordinate 5,003,459 of OW240924.1, read as the reverse complement.
CATTGTAAATAAAAATAACAATGATTTGCTGATGGCAGCCAGTCGTGCAATACGACATCTAAACATCACAGAAACCAGAAGCACCCAAGGACACAAATGGATGGCTGGGCTGCAGAGGAAATCAGAAAATCAGGATGGACTGGGAGGTCAGATTATCACAGATTGTTTTGTGACGGTAAAATGAGTTACCTCGCCCTGGATGTTAAGATATGGGAGACTTGTTATGGGTTTGTCTCTGCAGGTCGGTATTCTATGTAGTTCCATAAATCAGAAATCCTGAATACAGGGTGTCACTAACTAATTTCAAGTAGGGATGTGCATGGGCAAAAAAAATTGTTTTGGTTCGTTTCGGAAATTCGTGTAAGTGAAAAAAGCGATAGGGGTGGAGTTAGGGTAGGGTTAGGGGTAGAGATAGGGTTAAGTGCCTGGACTGCCACCACAACCACTTACACATGTATAGGGCTCCCAGTGCCTGGAATTAGCTTATTGGTCTAGATTCCGGTCATCATTCACATCATTTCCCTCCCTCTCTTGTTTTGCCACTTTTCAGAAATCCAAAACACTTAGGAACTTCGGCAATTCGGGACTTTGGCAATTTGGTTCGGTTCACCACTTCCGAGCTACCAGACTTTGGCACTTCGGACATTCGGAACAAAACAAATCGCACATGTCTAATCTCAAGTGGCTTTAAACTTAACCGTATCAGGGGACGATAGGTGGGAAATTCTAATTTAATAGAAAATCTACAGAAATAACAGCTGCATCTCTCATCATCAAACTAAACTTAACTGAACCAACATCAGTCAAAGAAGCTGAATACAATTCCTGCGGAGCAAGAAAACAGAACATATCTAATATAAAGGAGCAGCTCGGTAACAATATCTTACCAGCGTATATATTTTCTATAACTCATTGTATTAAAATAAATGCAAAAACCTTGTATGTACGTAGTGGGGAATCGCGATGCAGCCTAGCACAAATCTAAACTTATTTACCCCCCCCAATAACGACAGACCACTTAGTATGGATGAAACAGGCCACAGCATTTATTATAACATAAATAAATTACTGCATAACACATCCATAACTTTATTTATTAAATCTCTTCTTTCTGTAACCAAAACGTTAGACATAAATAAGCATAAATTAACATATATACATATATAACTCCACCCATAGTGTTATACAGTGACCCAACCGTCCTTGCCAATAAACATACAGTGGTTCCTAATCACCACTTCCTCTCACCTCCCCCCTCGTCATAAAATCATATCTTTCCAATGCCCGCCATCAGCCGACCTTATCCACGCTCGATGGGCACGAACCCTCAGGTAACCTAATGTTAACCTTTTGAAGCAGGGGAGGTTGAGACCTTAAAAACTTGTTCATCTCATTCCATATACTTAAACGTAACCCCTCAAACTCAATTGGCAAGGACATACCCCCGGCTAGCTGTGACGAAATATACCAATACGGCGGGCAGGAGGGAAGCTGTTTGCTGGCCCGAATCCCAAGTGGCACTGAGGTAAGACCTCCCCCACACTAACTTACACAGAACATAATCACACCCACACACTCTTTCCCATCCAATCCCCTGCATCTATCCCCACACTCCTACATGGGCCCTTGTCCGCTTAGCTGCGCTATCTCCCCAGGGCCTTAACTGTGTTTGTAAATGATTTTAAACTTTCCCCTCACATTTAGAGAATACAGTACTATTTGATAAACATATTTTACAAATATCTGCTGTGTTATTATGTGTTTCTGGACTTTGCGGTGTGGTGGGTGTTGAGGTCATGTTAGTATAGAATCAGATCACTCTTCACATGACAGCTGTCAACTGGATTCAGCACTCAATATCATTGACTGATGGCAGGTCCACTATTGACTGATGTCAGTTTTTAATCGGTGCTGAGAGACGGAATGAAGATCTAGCTGTGCGTACATAATGACATCCTACAAATAAATATAAAAAATATTACAAATAAGCAGTGGAAGAATTGTTCTGTGCAATAAGTGGTGTTTAAAACAGATTACCTGGAACGCATCCACATTGTTCTTTACGAGTCTACATGGTAGACTTATTTCTGTTTCATTGTAGTAATATCGCAGTCATTTTGCAAAGTTCCTTTATTTTTTCTCTATTGAAAATCTATATTGGTATGCTGGGAAATCCTTGCGGATGTTGAATGTTTAATTTAGATAGTTTTATTTATAAACAGATGGATATGTTCTCTCTTTAGTCAGAATCGGATCAGTCATAGTAAACTGTCGTAAGTCAGGGGCAAAATGATCAAAGATCAGAGACAAAATATCCTGAGTCAGACATAGAACTGTTATTAGACAGTAGTAGATCTACGATGAGCCAGAAATAACATGAGTCAGGAACAGAGCTATCCTCAGTCAGAACTCAAACAGTAATCAGAAAGTGAAAATGTCAATGATTGATGTGACTCCTTGCAGCCACTAGTGGAACTATCACCTATAAGAAGTGACCAAAAGTAGTGAGTCAAAAGTAGAATGGGCATCAGTCAATAGTGGAACTGCCATCAGTCAATAGTGGACCTGCCATCAGTCAATAATGAAGAAGTCATCAGTCAATAATGAAACAGTCACCAGTTAGAAGTAGAATGGTTATCAATCAATAATGAAACAGTCATCAGTCATACTATCAATGAACTGTGTAACCATAAAATGTATTGTGATCACGATTTTATCACTTGTTTTCTATGTTGGGTGTTTTGCATTACATGACTTATTTTTAGGGTTGTTGCTTGCTCAATATTATATTAATTCTCCAGACCTAGTGAGCTATTTCAGTCGATATAATGTCTTTGTTATTACTAAATAAAGAGAAATCTCCTGGGATAAGTTTAGGTCATTGCTGTCATATTTTTTTCACAGATATTTGGCATCCTCACTCAGTGTTATGTTCCCAGGTCAGGCCCGTTAATTGACCACTGTGGAGCCACTGCTCCAGGCGGCACTATGACAGTCATCATCTAAAACAGAAGTTCGTAACCTATGGCGGTGGTGCAGCTGCACCACACGGGTTGGGAACTTGTGTGAGGGTCCATTGGGTGGGCATGCTGCTTTAACAGTGCGACCAGCCCCCTTCTATCCACAGGGAGAGCTGGGAGGAAGTGACAGCCTCTCACTTCCTCCCAGCTCAAGCAGAGCCAGTCCTGCGGGAGGAGGGGGCCACAAGGATGGGGCCGAACCAGGAGATCAGGCCCGCAAATCCCACCAGCCAGTATCTGTGTGTTTGTTTGTATGTGTTTGTATCTGTCTCTGTGTAGTGTGCGTATCTGTATGTGTCAGTGTCTGTATTTTTCAGTGTCTGTATGTGTATGTGTGTCTGATTGTATGTATGCCTGTGTATCTGCAGGAGTATCAGTTTGTGTGTATATCTGTATGTATGCCAATATCTGCATGTGTGTCCGTGTTTGATACATATACTGACACACATGCAAATGCACAGACACACATGCAGTTGCACAGACACACTGATACACATGCAGATATACAGACACACAGATACAAACACTGACACACATGCAGATACATAGACCAACAGATACAATCACTGACACATATACAGATACAGACACACAGATACAAACACTTACACACATGCAGATACACAGACAGTGTATAGGTAAGTGTATTGGCTGCAGTGCACACACAGACACATGCTACATCCCCAGCACACACACAGACACACACATACTACATCCCAAGCACACACATATACACACACTTCATCCTCAGCACACATAGAGACACACACTTAATCCCCAGGACACACACAGACGCAAACTTCATCCACAGAAAACACACAGACATATATCATCCGAGGCACACAGTTAGACACACACCTCATTCCCAGTACAGACACACGTTTTATTCCCAGCACATACAAATAGAGTCACTAGCATTGCAGAAACATATATGTTTGTTTTTTTGGGGGGGAGGCAGCATTTCATTCTTGGACCCAGGCAGCACAATGTCTTTGGCCGGCCCTGTATGCAGGGGCGGACTGACCGGTCGGGCACTTCGGACATGGTCCGAGGGCCGGGCCGGGAGGGGGGCCTGCCGCCAGGGGGCCCGGACTGCACAGGTAATCCTCTGCATGCCCGGGCCCCCAGCCCTTCCATCTGTGTATATATATATATATATATAGCGAGAACCGCTATATATATGCCTCTGCGGGCCCTGCTGGCTTCCAAGCAGGGCCCAAGACACACTCACCTTCCCCCTCCGGGACTCACGTGAGCCACAGCAGTAAAGCATTGCCGCGGGTTGCCGTGACAACGCTCCGCGGCACGCAATGCATACTGGGCTCGTTAAAGAGCACTGGCTGCAGGAGGGGGAAGAAGTCTGCTGGGCCACTTTATGCTGGCCCATAAAGCTGAGCCACCGGACCACCAGGGAATCCAGTGTCCCCCTCCCTGGCTACAGGTAAAAGGCAGGGAGGGGGAAATACTTAAAAAAAATAATAATATGAAAATTCAACCGCTAAAAAATACCCCCAGCAGCATGTCACACATCCACCACACACACACATCAAACATACAAAATGCATCCACTACACAACCACACACATCATCCACTACACAACCACACACATCATCCACTACACAAATACACATCATCCACTACACAACCACACACATCATCCACTACACAAATACACATCATCCACTACACAACCACACACATCATGCACTACACAAATACACATCATCCACTACACAACCACACACATCATGCACTACACAAACACACAAACTGCATCCACTACACAACCACACACTACAGTGTCCCCCATCCCTGGCTACAGGTAAGAGGCAGAAAGGGAGAAATACATTTTTTTTTTAAAATTATAAAAATTCAACAGCTAAAAAATACACCCACGCAGCATCCACTAGACAAACACACACGCAGCATTCACTACACAAACACACATCATCCACTACACACACACACACACACATCCAGGGCCGGACTGAGAGAAAAATTCAGCCCAGGCATTTTTTTAGCACAGCGGCCCACTAAGAAGGTGGCGGGGCAGAGGAGGTGTGTTTTGCCATCACCAATGACAAACATGCCTCCTCTCAAAGTGAGCATGTTGGTTTAATGCTCTTCCAGGGCAGACCATGTGCAGAGCTCTGCTGAAGAGCTCCAGCATGAGAAAAAAGCTCTGTATTTGTTCTGCACAGTGCAAGCAAATTTAAAAACATGCTTGCACTGTGTTTCCTTGCAACTTGTCTCTGGTGTCTCTGGATACCAGGAGACAAAAGGGCCAGGAAAGAGTATTGTGCATGTGTTTGGAGCCTGCTTGTGGTATTGCGTGTGTGTAGAGTGAGCTGATTGTGGTGTGGTATTGTATAATAAGGTTAGTCATGTTGTGTTTGTGGTGTAATGTGATGCATTTGTGGCTAGGGGCTGTAGAGAATGTGTGTATAGGGGATAGTGATGTCCCGAACGGTTCGCCACGGACTCAACCAATCAGCAGCAGACCCTCCCTCCCAGACCCTCCCACCTCCTGGACAGCATCCATTTTACATTCATTGTGAAACTGCTGATTGTCTGGAATGTGTCTGCTGATTGTGAGGTACAGGGTCAAAGTTTACTCAATGATGAGTCCGTTGCGAACCGTTCGCGAACCGTTCGGCGAACCGTTCGGGACATCACTATCCCTGGCCTTATCTTATAGCTAGGATAGCCTCATGCCTATCCCACTCATGCTTAAACTCCTTCACTGTGTTAATTAACCTCTGCTACTTCTGAAGAGCTTTGAGTGGCGAAACGCGCGTCAGGGGCTTGTACCTGGTGTTATCCTATTTACCCACTGCACCATCAGTGTTCAATACCATCCCTGCCATTATTACAGGCTTAATTATCGGCAATACGGAACCCGGTTTTGGAGTTCCGTTTAGGAACATAGTTATCTTGGATCCATCTTTATTTCAGGATGCTTATATGATTTTTGGGGTGGGTGTGCTGTCGGTAATCATTAGGAGATATTTGGCTTTTTGTTAAGGGGTGCTCTCGAAGGCACTAGCGGTTAGGGCTTTAGTATATTCACACAGTGTTTAGTACTTTTCCCCTTCCTATATCATGGCCGGCAACCTCTCCCCCGCTACCCGCCAGATCTCAGATCCAAGAGACAACATTTTGATTCAATACTAGGTGATCCTGTAGTCCTTACCAGAGTAAGAGACCTAATCTATTGTGAATTGATTATTTTTGTCTAAACACACCGACAGTATTTCTCCGAGGTATCAGACCGTATTCTGGGAGGACTGTTCACACTCATAGCTGATACTCTGTTGCTAACCTAGTTGTACAACAAAGTATCAATAATCGTTCGGTAACTTATTTTACTTACTATTATTCTCTCTCTTTAGTTTGGCATTCTATGTTAGAAGTTCAGCGTAAGATCAGCTTTAGACTGTTCCTGTAGGTGCCGTTTTTTGGCTATATACATGATTAGCTGTTTAGGTGGGCAATTGTACTTACCAAGATCTGTGTTTTTAGTTAGTTGTTATTAAAAGCTAAGTTTTATTTTGGGAATTAGTTATCAGGCACTATATTTTCCCCATGCTAATTTCCCTCTTTTTAGAGGGAAATCCACTCTATTAGGACTATTTAGATAAGTTTGTCCTATTCTTCTCCTTCTTTTTTTTCTTTAGTTTTGTATTTTTGGTGAAGTTGTACACTAGGAGAAAGTTAACTATATCCCCCCTTTTCCTTTCCTGTTTAAGATATGCGCATTATTTATATTTTACAGCACTCTGATTGGCCAACTATCGTGTCATTTTAGTTTGTCAAAAAAATTTTTCCTGAAAAGATTGATTGGACGAAATTTGTCCGAACTGAAACTCCACGTGGATTCTTCTTTTAATTTATTTTTGCACTATGCAGACTTTGCACTATTAATTTCACCTCATTGGGATTTGGGATTGAAGGACTTTATGGGGAATTGAAGACTGCTGATACAATTAGAGATGTGCTCTAGAGAAGATTACAAGTAGACAAGCTGTATGTCCATTTGGTACAGCTAAGGTAGGAACCGGAGAGTTTTTTGAATGGATCTGTATGCCGGCAGCAAGTTGATGGGTCTATTTGACACAGAACCATTTTGGACATTTATTGGCCCTTAGACCATCTAGAATCTAATATTTCAATTTCATATATAGGGTTTGATTGGTTATGGAGAGTGGAATTATTATATTTTAACTAATGAATTCATCTTACCTACCGTTTATCTATATTTAAAATACTTACTGCTGTCTAAATTTCGAACTGGTGAGGCAGTATTACCCACCCCTACTCTATCTGTCTGCCTCTTTTCATTCCTATAGATAAGCATATCCTCTACTTTAGAAATAATGATTTACTAGACATCCCCCCCCTTCACCCCCCCTACACCCTTTTTTAACTGTGATACTATAAGCTATCTGATCACATTTTTAAATTGAAATTGACATTTGTCCTCTAATGAGTTGGAGTCATCTAGAAGGAATCCATACTTGTCTTACGTTTTATTAGAAAGGATGATAAAAATCTATACATTGTAAGCAGTCTCCTCAATTTGATTAGCAGCAAGTGAAAAATGATCTCCTAAGTGTTCTCCTGGGTAACAGATAATAAAGCCTGTATAAGTCACGGTGCAATAATAAAGATGGTCCTTTTATATTTGTGTTGTGCTATGGTTATTTAATGAGGAAAAGCAAAAAAAAGAGGCAAAGGCAGGAAAATGCTACAAATATAAAGCAATCTTTATCAAACATGACACACCCTGAAAATAATAATAATAATAATATTAATAAGTCTATTCCTTGAATAAAAGACTATAAGCCGTAATATACTTACAAAATAGCAAACTTATAAGATCATTAGGGGCTAACGGGGCAAAGTGAGTAAATGTGAGAGGAAAGCAGTGAAATTTCTTATACGTATTGAGTCCAGCAGCGACTATAACAATAATTAAGGTTGTAAGTAAAACATATATAATCCCGCTGCTGACACAGACTTAATCGATGAGAGTAGATGGAGGTGTATAGGTTGGGAAGGATCCTTATAGTGACTTCAGCTCCTCTAAACGTGAGCCTACTATAGTGATGAATAAAGGAGCCTAACCAACATAAATGAACAGAAAGCTTTAGACTACTTTGGCATGTGCCTACATTACCAATAGTAATAGGCCTCTCAGTTGAAGCAGACAAAAAACAAAGAAAAACGGAAACTTAATAAAGTGTTATGTGCTACCCATACATTGAAAAGTGAACACAAAGCACAAAAAGTCCAAAAAGTCAGTTTTGGTGAATACACACAGCTTCGCTTTAATCCCTTAAGGACCAAACTTCTGGACTAAAAGGGAATCATGACATGTCACACATGTCATGTGTCCTTAAGGGTTGAATAAGTAACATAAAGGGACTTCAAGAGTACGATGATAAATGTAAAATATTATATAAGAAAAGATTTGAATGCTGAAAACAAGAGAAAACAAGATGGTGGGAGCATGGTTGCATTTAAGCAGCTGTGCTTCTATAGTGACCTCAGTCCATCTCCTCCCTTTCATGATTGCTGATGGTATGTATGTACATTGGGATACAGCTAAGGTATATGTATATCTATGCTCTAATACTTGTCATTCTTCTCATTCATATTGTATTATTCATTTCTCTACACACAACTCTCTGCCCTCTCTGTAGAGGCTGCCTTGGCACATTTTGACAGATCTTGACAGATGTCCATAACATTTGATTATACTATTGAAACCGAACATTACTGGGAGACATGTCTGCCATTCCTTCCCCCATAATCCATCTAGTAAGGTGTCTCCACCTTCCATTTCACTGTCTGGGCTACTCACTAAAGAGAGAATTCAAGGCCAATGTAGCTGGACTGGAAATAGCTGAATTACAGAATATTTGGTTAAATTGATCTAAAGTTAGATTTCCACTATGAAATCACTTTGCATTCTCTCTAAAATTACTTTGTGTGTGTGTGTGTGTGCATGTGTCTATAACTGTTTGCATGTGTAGCTGTGGTTTGTATATATGTTAGTCTCCATGACAGTCCATATGTTAGACCCTATTCTAGTTACAATGTCAGTTCCTAAGTTATTCCATATGTTGGTGCCTGTGTTAGTAGCTGTGTTAGTCTCTGTGTTAGTCCCTTTGTTATTCCTGTTTAGTCCCTGTGAAAGTCCCTGTGGTAGTGCCTGTGTTAGTCCCTATGTAAGTCCCTGTGGTAGTGCCTGTGTTAGTCCCTATGTAAGTCCCTGTGTTAGTGCCTGTGTTAGTCCCTGTGTTCTTCCTGTGTTATTCCTTTGTTAGTGCATGTGTAAGCCCCTGTGCTAGTGCCTGTGTTAGTCCATGTGTTGCTCCCTGTGTTAATGCCTGCGTTAGTCCCTATGTTAGTCCCTATGTAAGTCCCTGTGTTAGTGCCTGTGTTAGTCCCTATGTAAGTCCCTGTGTTAGTGCCTGTGTTAGTCCCTATGTAATTTCCTGTGTTAGTGCCTGTGTTAGTGCCTGTGTTAGTGCCTGTGTTCTTCCTGTGTTATTCCTTTGTCAGTGCCTCTGTTAGCCCCCATGTTAGTGTCTGTGTTAGTTCCTTGGCTAGTCCTTCTGTGAGTGCCTGTTTAAGTCCCTGTGTTAATGCCTGCTAAAAGACTACTAAAAGACATTGGTTTGTGGGATTCCCTTGGACTGTTTGGGAACCGAAAAAATCACCCGAACTGTGGACCACCTCTGAACTTATTGACACTTGTTAATCTCTGCTGACACTTCCATCTGTGTGGGTTCTAATGGTGCGGCTGGGTCACCGCCGTACTTATGACCGAACACGTGGGAACTGTGTTGGCGACTATCTTCTTCACGACAATGCAGGCAGCGGTGTTCGGGCGTCGATCGCATGGAACTAAAATCGGACACTGAAACTCCTGAACACTGCTGAAATTTGACGAAAGCTTGCTTCTCTCCCACACGTCAGGAGACCATTCAGTGTGTTTGTTTGTAGGAACCATGCAAACAAACACTACCCATCAGCCAGAGTGTGGGTTTGGTATTTCGTTCGCATGGAACTCCTGAAGTCGACCGGCCGCTACCACTGAATCCCTGGAACTGTTTTGGGCCTCGGCTCTTGTTTGGGTGATATGCGGTTACCCCTTCAGCAATACTTCAGCAATACTATAATCACTATGCAGCAATACTATAATCACTATGCAGCAATACTATAATCACTGGCAGCTACAATCACTCTGGAGCTATCACAACTAGGAAGGGGCGACCATAGGCGGTAGGCACCCATCTTCAGGAGGGTATACTGCCACAGTCCTTCTGTTAGTCCTTCGGTTAGTCCCTATGTTAGTGCCTGTGTTATTTCTGTTATTCCCTATGTTAGTCCCTGTGTTAGTGCCTGTGTTACTTCTGTTATTCCCTATGTTAGTCCCTGTGTTAGTGCCTGTGTTATTTCTGTTATTCCCTATGTTAGCCCCTGTGTTAGTGCCTGTGTTATTTCTGTTATTCCCTATGTTAGCCCCTGTGTTAGTGCCTGTGTTATTCCCTATGTTAGTCCCTGTGTTAGTGCCTGTGTTAGTGCTTGTTTGAGCCCCTGTGTTAGTGCCTGTGTCATTTCTTTGTTATTCCCTATGTTAGCCCCTGTGTTATTTCTGTTATTCCCAATGTTAGCCCCTGTGTTAGTGCCTGTTTTATTTCTGTTATTCCCTATGTTAGCCCCTGTGTTAGTGCCTGTGTTATTCCCTATGTTAGTCCCTGTGTTAGTCCCTGTGTTAGTGCTTGTTTGAGCCCCTGTGTTAGTGCCTGTGTCATTTCTTTGTTATTCCCTATGTTAGCCCCTGTGTTATTTCTGTTATTCCCAATGTTAGCCCCTGTGTTAGTGCCTGTTTTATTTCTGTTATTCCCTATGTTAGCCCCTGTGTTAGTGCCTGTGTTATTCCCTATGTTAGTCCCTGTGTTAGTCCCTGTGTTAGTGCTTGTTTGAGCCCCTGTGTTAGTGCCTGTGTCATTTCTTTGTTATTCCCTATGTTAGCCCCTGTGTTATTTCTGTTATTCCCAATGTTAGCCCCTGTGTTAGTGCCTGTTTTATTTCTGTTATTCCCTATGTTAGCCCCTGTGTTAGTGCCTGTGTTATTCCCTATGTTAGTCCCTGTGTTAGTCCCTGTGTTAGTGCTTGTTTGAGCCCCTGTGTTAGTGCCTGTGTCATTTCTTTGTTATTCCCTATGTTAGCCCCTGTGTTATTTCTGTTATTCCCAATGTTAGCCCCTGTGTTAGTGCCTGTGTTATTTCTGTTATTCCCTATGTTAGCCTCTGTGTTAGTGCCTGTGTTAGTGCCTGTGTTAGTGCCTGTGTTAGCCCCTGTGTTAGTGCCTGTGTTAGTGCCTGTGTTAGTGTATGTGTTAGTCACAGTTTGGGTAATTTAGCCTCGGTTCTCTCAATCAGATTTCAAATTGATACAATTTGGAAATTAGCAAATAACCTCTTTTAGCTGTATTTTACCAATCATATTATTAAACTACATTTTCTTTTTTTCTCTCTCCTTTTCCCTTGAGAACCCTGAACCCTCTCGTCATAACGTAAAAATTGACACATGCAGTGGTTTATGAATGCTTCTTTTTAATTATAGAACGTGCACATTTATGATAATGTTGCCTATGCTAACTAAACAAGAAAATAATCACTCAGGCAATTGGTAAGAAATACACTAAGGTTACATATGGGACAGAGAAGGTATATGATAAGTTTATATATCGGACAGAGAAGGTATATGATAAGTTTATATATTGGACAGAGAAGGTATATGATAAGTTTATTTATCGGACAGAGAAGTTATATGAGAAGTTTATATATAGGACAGAGAAGGTATATAATGAGTTTATATATCACATAGAGAAGTTATATGATAAGTATATATATCGGACAGAGAAGGTATATGATAAGTTTATATATCGGACAGAGAAGGTATATAATGAGTTTATATATCGGACAGAGAAGGTATATGATAAGTTTATATATCGGACAGAGAAGGTATATGATAAGTTTATATATCGGACAGAGAAGGTATATGATAAGTTTATTTATCGGACAGAGAAGTTATATGAGAAGTTTATATATAGGACAGAGAAGGTATATAATGAGTTTATATATCACATAGAGAAGTTATATGATAAGTATATATATCGGACAGAGAAGGTATATGATAAGTTTATATATCGGACAGAGAAGGTATATGATAAGTTTATATATCGGACAGAGAAGTTATATGATAAGTTTATATATCGGACAGAGAAGGTATATGAAAAGTTTACATATCGAACAGAGAAGGTATATGATAAGTTTATATATCACACAGAGAAGTTATATGATAAGTTTATATATCGGACAGAGAAGTTATATGAGAAGTTTATATATCGGACCGAGAAGTCATATGAAAAGTTTATATATCGGACAGAGAAGGTATATGATAAGTTTATATATTGGACAGAGAAGGTATATGATAAGTTTATATATCGGACAGAGAAGGTATATGATAAGTTTATATATCGGACAGAGAAGGTATATGATAAGTTTATATATCGGACAGAGAAGGTATATAATGAGTTTATATATCGGACAGAGAAGGTATATGATAAGTTTATATATCACACAGAGAAGTTATATGATAAGTTTATATATTGGACAGAGAAGGTATATAATGAGTTTATATATCGGACAGAGAAGTTATATGAGAAGTTTATATATCGGACAGAGAAGTCATATGAAAAGTTTATATATCGGACAGAGAAGGTATATGATAAGTTTATATATTGGACAGAGAAGGTATATGATAAGTTTATATATCGGACAGAGAAGGTATATGATAAGTTTATATATCGGATAGAGAAGTTATATGATAAGTTTATATATCGGACAGAGAAGGTATATGATAAGTTTATATATCGGACAGAGAAGGTATATGAAAAGTTTATATATCGGACAGAGAAGTTATATGATAAGTTTATATATCGGACAGAGAAGGTATATGAAAAGTTTACATATCGAACAGAGAAGTCATATGATAAGTTTATATATCGGACAGAGAAGGTATATAATGAGTGTAATAAGTGGGGGGATGTGATTAACAGCCAAACTGTATGCCAATGAAGTGTTATTGTGTTCTAATACAGGGATTCAAGCCCCCATTCTACCCTTAGGCAATAATGGAGTCCTCTGTGAAGCACATGGCCTTTCACCAGGCAAAATCAGTTGGGTTGTTGATAAACTCCTCCTCCATTCCCTTCCAATGCAATCCCCCTTCCCCCAGGAGGCACTCTGGCTCTGTTACATCCTAAGGGATTGACTAAGGGAGGTGTGTCCAGCAGAAGGAGGGGCTAACCTGTTTAAAGCCCTGTGAATAGCACATTGTCTCTCTTTGAATTACCTCTCTTCACCTTCTCTCTCCCCTCTCCCCACTATACACACCCTCTCTCTCATACTCTCAGCTGCTGATCAATGGAGTGGTAACTGTATCACGTGTCTATGCCTGTTTTGCTATGTTAATTTAGCCTACTTTCCATTCAGTCAATGTTAGTTTTAGTAGCAACATATACTAGCCTATTTCAAATGTATATGTATTATTTATTTGTTTGATTAGCCTTTATTAATAAATATTATTGAATTGCCGAAAGCAAGGAGTGTGGACTCTGACTTTACACTCGGTTTTTAAGTTATTATTTTTAGTTATTAATGTTATTATTAATTCCAAGTTTATTCCAACTTGCGAGTTAAACGTTTATTACAATGAGTTTATATATCGGACAGAGAAGGTATATGATAAGTTTATATATCACACAGAGAAGTTATATGATAAGTTTATATATCGGACAGAGAAGGTATATAATGAGTTTATATATCGGACAGAGAAGTTATATGATAAGTTTATATATCGGACAGAGAAGGTATATGATAAGTTTATATATCGGACAGAGAAGGTATATGATAAGTTTATATATCACACAGATAAGTTATATTATAAGTTTATATATATGGGACAAAGAAGGTATAATGGGCCACTTCTGTTTTTATAAGCTATTTATACATTGTGGTTTACACCTCTCTCTTTGTCTTCATGGAGCTTAAGAAACAGGATGTCGTACTTAGTAACAAAACATTTTAATGTGAATTCAGTTAAAACCACATTCTGGCAGCAAGCTACAGCGACCAGTGATACAGGAGGGGCAGTGTTAACCCCTTAATGGTCAATGATATCGTATATACTGCCGGATTTATTGAGTTGTCTAGACTTTCATTATTAGGGAGTTCATTTTGAAGAAATAATAGGCAATATATTCACATTTAACCCCTTAAGGACACAGCTTCAGAAGCTTGTCTTACCTTTAAGGACACAAGCCTATTTTGCATTTTTTGCTGTTTGTGTTCAAACGCAATTTGCCTCTCTGTCATTTATTGCACCAACACATTTTATACATCGTTCTTTAGAGGGCAAACAGGGCTTTAATAATTTGCTGTCACATATACATAGATACATTCTCATTAATTATAAAAAACTGCCAAAAATTAACAAAAATTATTTTTGTTCACAGTTTTGGCAATTATAGCGTGTGCATAATATACCCAGCTTAGAAAAAGTAATTCAAAATAAATTCATTTATGTGTCTTGAATTATAGAGTACATCATATTTATAGGATTTTAGCTCATTTTGAAAGTTACAGGTCACAAAATACAAGGAGTAAAATAAAATATCAACTATTGACCGGATTTGACGGGCCTATGTCTCATTTTAGGGTATTATAGCAGTGTGACTGTTCAAATAACCCCACAAAGGGCTTTCATTTGATAAAGCAGGCACCCCAGGGTATCTTATATGGTGTATATTGTGCCTTAACATGTCACCATTTTTTTCACCAATTTATGTCAATGTTTGTGGTGAGGGGGAAAAAATAGCATTTTTATATATATGTTGCATTTTTGCCGAGTATTTCTTACACTTAATATGTACCCCTGTCATAAAAAAACAAACAAATTATTTCTTAGTTACATCTTCCAAATGAAACAATATGCCCAATGGATGACATAAACACTATTTTGTGAAGTTACAGTGCTGTGAAAGAGACGTGACAAGTTCAGGTTTTTAAGTGTGAATTTACATGGAGGGTTTTGATGCGTTTGTGTCCCACTTTGGAGCACTTGAGCAGGCTACAAATAACAGTTACACCATAAAGGCATACCATTTCTTAAAGAAGACATCCCAGGGTATTTCAAAAGGCATATTTTGTACCTTAGTATGGGATCATTTTTCCGCTAGCTTGTACCAAGTGTAGTGGTAAAGGCATTTTTTCTACCTTTTTGATACACAAAGTGAGTTTGTAAAGTATATATTGCAAACTTTATGCATGCTACAACTGTATAATACTTCATATGTTGCTCAGCTATGTCATCTGAGTACAGCAATACCTCCGTATGTACCTTTGACAGGTATATGTGGACATTAAAGGGGCACATTTGAGACAGTCATTCCATTTTTTTTCAAACTTTGCATTTTTACGCTGTGCCCATGTCCCATTTTAGAGTATTTTAGCAGGCTATATAATACAAATACCCATAAAGCCATACCATTCCTAAAGAAGACATCCCAGGGTATTTCAAAAGGCATATTTTGAACCTTTTCATTTTTCCGCTAGCTTGTACCAAGTGTAGTGGTAATAAGCATTTTTTCTACCTTTTTGACACACAAAGTGAGTTTGCGCAGTATATTTTGCAAACCGTATGTGTGCTACAACTGTATAATACTACATATGTTGCTCAACTATGTCGTCTGAGTACAGCAATACCCCCGTATGTACGTTTGCCGCGTTATAAGTGCATATTGAAGGGCACATTTGAGATCCAGCCATTCATTTTTTTTCTAACTTTGAAGTTTTACGATGTGTCCATGTTCCATTTTGGAGTAATTAAGCTGGTTGGTTATTCAAACTTTCCCACAAACACATGCTATGTATTAAAGAATACACCCTGGGGTAATTCAAATGGCATATTTTGAACCTTAGCGTGGGCTCATTTTTTCGCCAGTATGTTCCAGGTGTAGTGGTAATGAGCATTTTTAAATGTATTTTTTTACTTTTGTTTTTTTTTACTTTTTAAAACTTGTTTTTAAACTTTTTGGGGGGCTTATTAAAATTTTTAAACTTTCCTAAAACTTTTTTTACACATTTAACATTTTTATAAAAAAATATTTTACCATTAACCCCAACTAGCAGTAAGCAGCACTAACAATAAATTCCCCAATTTCCCATAACTCTCACCGACCCCAGCTAGTAAAATATATAATTTTTAAATATTTAAATTAATTAATTAAATAAATTGAACCTCTGAGGGTAAAAAAAAAAAATAGGATCACGGTATAATACTGTGATCTGTATTTTGATCGCTGCAGGTAGTGATCAACTGGCAGGGAAGGGGTTAATTTTTATTAGGACTGGGTAAAGGCGGGTGGGAATTTTTAAACTTTTTTTTAAATGTTATTAAAACTTTTTTGTTAACTTTTTTTTTAAATAACGTGAGCCCCTAGCTAGCCTAACACCATATTCCTCAATTCCCACTAACTTTCACCCACCCCAGCTATCTAAATATATAATTTTAATATATTTAAATTAATTAATACAATGATTTAACCCCTGAGGGTTGCAAAAAATAAAAGTTGACTCTCATGGGTTAAAAATTTTTTTTTTAGATCACAGTAAAATGTAGTCAGTGATCAATTGGCAGGGAAGGGGTTAATTTTATATTCAAAATGGGTAAAGGGGGGTTGGGATTTTAAACTAAATATATATATATTTTTTTTCCACAGGTTGATAATCAGCAGTGATCCATATCTCTGTACTTCACACAGAACGCGGAAGCACAGGGAGGCAGATCAGAAGTCCCTGCAGCACATGTTCTTGCTCTGACAGCCTGTCAGAGCAGTCACAGCTGCAGGGACCGCGCGATCGGTTGCTGCCGGTCTGCCTCAAATACTGAGGCAGACTGGAGGAGCGTTAACCCCACGATCTGGGGTTGACTTTATCGCATGATGGACCCGGTCCATCATACGGCGTTAAGTACTTTACCGGCATGACGGACCGGGTCCGTCATTCGTCATTAAGGGGTTAAAGACACACTGCTGGGCAAGATTTAATGAGTTATTTAGATCGGGGTAAGCAGTAAGCAAACTTCACCACTCCAGAGTTTGTGAACTAAATGTCCTGTAATGCTCTTACAGCCATAATGCAAAACATCAGGGAAGATCCAGTCCACAACATGTGGAGTGCCGAAGGTTACAACCCCTGATCTAGATAGTATTTTACACGTACAGAGAAAAAAAAATCTTAGCATCTGAATTAATTTGAGAAATAGGTCTGAAGTTAATCACATTTTCTTTTTTTTTTCTTTTAAGATGGGAATAATATTTGCCCTCAGAAATTACCACTGTTCCCCATTTGATTAAAGGCCATCATCAGATAAGGACTTCTATTCACCCATTAATACTTTATAAAAAACTCCGGTGTATCCATCTGGGCCTGGTGGCTTTGCTTTCTTCAGATCTAATATGGCCCTTTTTACTTCATCTTCTGTGAAGGTTTGTTTAGCTCATTAGTTTGTTTCAATTCGATTTTCGGCATTTGTCTTTCATGTAGATATTTTTTTTAAAAGTTTCTAAATCGGTTTTAAGGGGTAAATTATACAGACTAGAGTAATATTTATTAAAACATTTTCCTATTCCTTTCAGGTCCACATACATTTCTCCTTTCCCATATTTTATTCTATTGATAGCTTGTTATTTTTTTTTAGTTGATTAGACGGCATCTTGTCTGCCTTATTATTTTTGAAATACCCAGATTGTTTTAATTTTTCAAGGCTCCTTTTGTTCCCTCTCTTCTTGTTTTCTATAGCCCGCATATTTGTCAGATATCCTCTACATACGCTTTTAAATGTGCACCATAATTAGTATTTGGAGTTTACAGAATTTTGGTTTTCTTTAAAAAATAAGTCGGTCATTTCCCGACATTTGCTTTATTTTCTTTATTTGCTAATAGTTTTTCATTCAGTCTCCATTCTCTTTGTTTAGGGTGTTCCTCTCCCCCTTTTTAGAACCCATATAAGAGCATTATGGTTTGACCAAACTATCTCTTTAATAAAGCTTAATATTATGAAGTGTTATATGGTTACTTAAAGGAACACTATAGTGCCAGGAAAACAAACCTGTAGGGCACTATTGGGTTATTAGGTCCCCCTCTCCCTACTGAGAATCATTTGAATTACAGCATGGTGGCTTGTCTAAATATTAGAAATTAGTTGCATCATCATCCATAGTCACTCAGCCAACCACAGCTCTAACTGTCCCGACGCACGTTTCACCAGATAATGGCTCTTCTGGGGGAAACGAATCTAAAATACCGGAGATTTAAATATCCCGCCCTTAGTTCTGGTTGGATGCTGATTCAACCAATCAGGCTGGAGGGTTGGGATGACGTGAAGGAAAGTTGTTAAGTTATTGTGAACTGGTATCCTTATGAAAGTTAGCCTCTAGTAAAAAGCAAAAAATAAATAAAAGGAGATAATCACTGAGTAATATGTCTGATTGCAATACTCTTAATAGAAGAAAAAAGGCAAATAGGTAGACCGTGTATAAGTCTTAGATTTAGAATAGATCCAAATATTTATTAATATTTTATTTTAAGATATTTTAAAATCTACTAAATGTTTTACAAAATATCAGCTATATAGATAAAGATTGTGTTAATATAATGTTGTGTTAATGTTTGATACACACCCTTAATGTAGAAGCAATAGGTATTCCGAGAGGAAAGAGATATATAGATACATATACTTGTATCGGAGGTGTGGGAAGTAAAAAGGCAACACATAGCTCCTATATTTACGTTTCCTTCATTTGGGATAAATATATTTTGGACTTTATGTTCAAACATTTATACTGTTCACTTATAAACATTATGTTCCCCTTCTGGTTAATTGTTTACTTTTATTATCCAACTCATATGCCGATTTATTGTACTAATATCGTCTTTGGAAGACTTGATATACTTTGTTGTCATGTAGATCAGATGTTCTCTATCTGCATTCTTGAACCGGTAGACATGGTTCCAACTAATCTGTATCATTTCGTAATGGTTTGTTGCCTTTTTACTTCCCACACCTCCGATGCTTAATTATAGTCAGCCTCAATATCTTCACTCAACTCATTAACTGCCCGAAGGTATTTATTTATTTTCTTATATTTGTCAGTGGAATTCCAAGAATTTAGTTTCCTGTTTTTTGTTTTTTTTATTGGGTTCAGACTGTATTCAGATTGTATTCTGCCCAATTATGTTCCCCTACTCCCTACTCCTTTTTTCTCAATTATATTTTCCACTTTTCTCAGACAATTAGACACCAATAATGACTTGTATTTGCAGTGTAATTTGCATTTGTGTGTTATATGTGAATCCTTCCTTCCGCTGTATTTTCTCAGGGAATTCAGATACCTCCACAGCCCGAGCAGACAAAGTTAAGTGTCAAACTCCTCGTGGCTCCGGTCATTGTGTCTCCTGCTGAGCGGTGTGTGTTACGTCCCACACGTCACCGTTGCACCCTGAGATACATTTCTAATAAAATTCCCAAAGATGTTAACATATATATATATAAAACAAAATTATTTCAAAAAAAGTGGAATAGAATTTTAAATTATTTGGCTAACATAATAGTTTGGTCATTATGGCGTTTTTTGGGAAGTGTACATTCCTGCTATTTTCTGTTTGTTAGGTAATATACGTCCAGTTGTGAATAAATAATTCTTTCCTGAAAAAACAGAAAAACAGAAAAAGCTTAATAAAACATTCTGAGTTCCATAACCAAACATTCAGGAGAGAAGATAAAAAATGGTACATTTTAAGACACAGTAGTCATATTTGAAAATGATTTCAGTTTGAATATTTTCCATATTATCTTTTGAGGGATACAATTTGGGATTTCTTTGCCAACTTTAAGACATGCCCGGTTAAGAGACACTGAACACATGCATTGTCGCTATCTTATTGCCGTTTACTGAAATACAAGTAACGTCACATTATTGTAGGGTTTTACATGATGAGTAAACCTATTTCATTTTGTCACACATGCTTTGTTTGACCTTGTGATTTTCATTTTGCTGTTTAGTATAGGGGAGGTTAAATATAAAATAGCCGTGCCCCCTCAGATTCTTTATAAACTATGTGTCTGTTAGTCCACCCATTGTACAGCGCTACGGAATTTGCTAGCGCTATATAAATAATAAAATAATAATAAAACATGGATGACTAATAAATAGACCCACAAACCCTTGGTTATGTGCCTGCAGAATGCGGTGCGAAAACAGTGTAGGGGGTTCTCTCTGAAAAAATACTGTGTCAGAGGGTTATCCAGTCCCCCGTCATTAGTGCTTCTGATATTAAAAAACATTCCCCATAATATAAAATAGATGAACACTAATCGCATCCAATAAGTCATGTTATCTCAATGTCTACTTAATGAAAGATACATTCGACAAACTAATAAACTCGCAGTGCACCGAAAGTTCCCAATTCAGGCATTTTCCGATACTGTGAATTTTGCTTAGCCTTTGGAACTGGGGTTGGAACCTCTGTTCTAGACCCATTTCATTTTTGTTTTTTGAATTCCTTTTGATCGCCCTTGTTCTCATTTTACCATCTGGCACATTATTACCTGAGTCACTGGTTCTGTTCTGTGTGACTCACAGGCTGCTGTAACTGAAATATAAATAATACAAAAGCATTAGGCAGGTCTAAGGACATTTAAATATCATAAAATATCTGTATTACATTAGGTAGCATTGGCTGATGTGAAGAACAAAGCTGTTCTAAAGAGTTAAACTCTTTCATTCTTTCCCAGGCCCAGCTCTGCTCTAACTCATGGAAACAATGCCAACCATAAAAACATCACCTATGATACTGATATCTGATTGGCTGCCTAGAATACAGATATCTTTCCTTGTTTGTCAATAACCGTGAACGAGAAACATGGGTTGTAAGTAAATAATCCTATAATTATAAAGTTACTGGATACAGAAATGGTGAGTGACCTATACCTTGGGGTGGTGGTGAAGGCCAATCTGCTAAATAAGGTCACCTTTAATGACTGGTGAGGAAGGTTCTTAAATACACGCATACTGCATCCTAGAGCCCACCAGGAGGGAGCTGAGGGTATTGAGTTAGTACCGCGGGGGCAATAAAAGGTTGTTAGAGAGACAGGAAACTAAACATATGTTTTCTATAAAGGTTGATTCAATGAACTTGATTGGTGAATATTTGCAGGAAAGTGGAATAAACTTTTTTTCAATGAGTTGCAATGAAATAAAACATACTGGATATATACTTTAAAATATTTTTGTAATCTAAACAAAATTAAAATTAGCCTATGCTGAATGTTAGAACACAGTATCCAAGCAATGTGTGAAGGTACATATCACTTTATTTGTTGGTAAATACCACATCTTAAATGCACTAGCCGTAAAATCGAAATAAATAAAACCTCTGTGTAAACAGCAGGTGGCGCCATAAATGTATCAAATAACAGCACCAAAAACATACAGAATAAGTTACAAAAGAAGAAAACATTTAATAAAAGTTAAAACAGATTATTTACCCAACTATATTCTATTTTACATCATAAACTGAGAGCAACCTTTCCAAAGGGCCCGAGCGGCCTGGTTGTCTCTCTTGCTTGATACATGCCAGCAGTGATAGTTAGAAGATGTTCTGCCTACGTTACCTGCTTTCTTTCTCAGAGTCCAGGTGAGGTGCGCACAGAGCACCAGGAGAAGAAGAATGACCGCGGTCACCGTCGGTATCACCAGGGAATTACATGTAGCAGCTTCACCCCAAAAACACAATCAAACAAGACAATGTTTAGTGGCAAGTCATTAGAACAAATTAATAAAACAGATACTTTAGGCAATATGTCAATAAATATTCTGAAAGTAGATAACAGTGTACTAGGGGAAGGAATTAGTAATATAAAGGTTTTATTATTATTATATATAATGCAAAGGGCTGCTTCACAACCTATTAGAGCGGCTAATACAAGTAAGAAATACAAAATATCGAAAATAAAAACAATAATAAAATGACTATAAAATAAAATCCATTCAAAGTCTCATCTCCAGCAGCGATAGATATAATGAAATATAACCAAATAACAAACACAATATAAAACTCTCAATGCAACAATGTATACTGTAAGTGTGAGTGAGTACCAGTGTTGCTATATTAGGCACGGATCTATGGCTACAAAAATAAAAATAATAAAAATAATAATAATATAAAGCTCGATCCAGTTAGCTGTAAATTGGTGGTAGTTGTGAAAACGAATTTATTTAATACATAAATCACAGCCCACAACAAATAAAAACACGTTAAATTAGGACTGTATATCGTAAGGTAGGTTGATAAAACAAATATAGTTAATAAACACATATACAATATGCAAGATAAAACAGAGAGGATAAAGTCGGAGTATATAGACACAGTATAACCAGTGGGGAGCCCCTCCACTAAAGAAATCCAGAGTCGATAACGAGTACCTAAAAAATGTAATAGTAAAACACTGTGGGGCAGGGAGCTTTGAAACCCACCGAACGTGTGTGTGAACTAAGGGTGATGGCGTTGTACCCTAGGTCAGAATAACTCTGGGGCCAACCCAAAGCAACTTACCCTGTTCACCACACCACGCCAGGATGGGGAGCACACCGATCTGCCGGCAATCGGTGGATACGTTAACTCACCGCGGCCGGTAACTTTTAAAAAGGCCACGGTCGAGTGGAAAATATTGCGCTGAAGACTAATAGCTGTATAAGGAAGACCTGTAGTCTACGCGTTTATCTCATGCCGCGAATTTATCAAGAAAGAGGTCCAAGAAACAGATGCTGGATATAAATACCCTTCGTTGGGATGCCTGGTAAGTAGAGGGGTTGATGTCATCAGAGACGCAAAGAAAGATTTCAGGATCAGTGGTTAATTAGCAATGAAAACTGGGCACATAAAATCACAATTAGTTTAGGACAAAGAAGGGGGGAAAAGGGTCTTAAATGTTGATAAACTACTTTAATAAAGGGAATGATGTATAAAGTGAATCAAGAAATGGCAATGAAATACAGATGATTAAGAATGTCCTCAAAAACTAACAGCAGAAGACAAATTATGAATTAATAAATGTACAATATGTGTAAATATATATATTAATAAATACTATGAAAAAAATTATATAAAAATACATAGATGGTTCGTTGCCAATAGAATTTAAGCACATAGATTCATGGTTGATTTGACACAATAAAATATTAAACAATAAAATAAAAAACCCAGATGAATGGTCCTGTCCTGAATGGGATAAAACAATCTGGTGCTGTATGGAGCTACTGGGAATGCCACATTCAGATATTGGTCACATTATTTAACAATGTCCAGATTTTACAAATAAATGGGCCTGAAAATGGTCCGGGTTTTAGCCACACTGAATGCTGACAGATGTCTGAAATCTGGTCCTGGTTTTTACAAAATTCAAACTAGTGCTAGCAGCCAGCATGCAAATAGTTAAATAATCCTTGGAGGTGGAAGGGTTATTTAGGTGGCGGCTGACCAGGTGGGCAATATCTGCTAAACATTAAAAACTAGTGACTGGACCATCATTGCTGCTATAAAATAATGGGGGAAATATAGTCCCCCCTATCCTCCCAGCTGTTTTCATTCACTGTTAATCCACTGTGCACCCTCTCTGTGTCCATTGAGTAGAGGCTATTGAATTAAATACATGTGGGGCATCCTAATAACCCATCCCTGTCGCCACTCATGGTCAACAGGTGGGGGCTACTTATTTAAATCGGGGGTATCTAGTGCCCCCCCCAACTCCTACCCATGGGCCGCAGGTGGGGGCTGCTTATAAAATATATGAAGGGGGTGGATATTATCTTCACCCCAAATCTGTGCCATTGTTCCCCATTGGTGGCTATGACTTCTGTAACCTCTAGCCCCCTCAGCCTAATACTATTGAGGGGAGCCAATGAAACGAGTACCTGTAAAAAGAATTACCAACTGTTACCATCACACATTTTCTTTTATTTTCCTTCTTTTTTTCAGCCTCAAATAAGGCCAAAATAAGATCCATAATAATGCAATGCAACTATTTATTGTATGTTTTATAAATAGCCCTCAATCATCATTCATGGGTGGGAGTTATGGGGACACTAGGACACAGATCCTCACAGGATAAAATTAATGTCTCCCACCTTTATTTTTTATGTAATCATCTCAATCTGTTGGCCATGGGTGGTGTAAGGGGATGGACAGAGATCTGTTCACCCCAGTATTTGATTTAATGTCTCTAAAATGATGCCCACAGATAGGTGCATGGGGAAAATAGACTGCCTACTTATATTACTGGCCTGATTCCCAGATGAAGCCAATATAGAGGTAAATACAAGTGGCAAGATGCTGAACGCAAGTCTGTTCCCTCTGTGGACACCCTATGCACTGATACTCCCTCTTTTGACGCATTTTGCTCATAATGCAGGCTTTCTCATGAATAGGAACTGGGTGGGAGTTGGATAAATAAGAGAGAGCCCCCCATTTCCTGCTCTGTTTAACAAAATGCACGCTTAGTAAGTTACTATGTCTCGAAAAACTCACAATTTTTAATGTCAGGGTCACCTTTCGTCTTTGGGGTTTACGTGACTAATCAGTTGTAGCACTTCACTAAAAGCCATATCTTTCTGTGTGTTTGCTTTTGAAGGACATTTGCAACAGTTAGAGTACAAACAGAAGGCGGATAATGAAACCGCTGCATGTTAACAAGTGGAGTGAAATCTATTTTACCATGAGAAGATTTTAATGTGGTGACTATACAGTAGCTTTTCAGTGGAAACGTTACTAGAGCTGACTCAATATTTTGAAATCGGCTGCTATTTTTAACTTTATTTTGAATTTTTACTTGATCACTAACATTTTAGTATTTTTATAATTGAGCTTTCTATATTTTAATATATGTAACTTCTAAAAAGTCTCACAACTGGGTCCACTACCAGCAACGTACAAGGTTATATTTCCATGAAAATAAAGTAAACCTTAAACATGCCATTCAGCAGGACATTTCATCTGTCTGTCTGTCTGTCTATCCATCCATCCATCCGTCTGTCTATCTATCTATTTGTCTATCTATTTATCTATGTCTATTGTCTATCTGTCTGTCAGTCTGTCTATCTATCTGTCTGTCTATCTATCTATCTATCTATCTATCTATCTGTCTGTCTGTCTGTCTACATCCAACCATCCATCCACCCAAGCAACTATCTTTTCTTCTTATTGTCTGTCTGTTTACATATTTGTCTATTTTTCTGTGTACTACCAGTTTCTGGTGTTTTTCTGTAGACATTGACAGCAGAGGAATTAAACAAAACATCACATGACAGGCTCTCCCCGCGATCCCAAGTGTCTCTGGGAATTGAGATGAGGTTAAGGAAAGTCCAGGTCCCATCGGGATCTTCCATAGTCACCATCCTGCCCGTGTGATGGATCTCAGAGATGTTCCAGATCACACGGACCATGTGCCGAGCGTCACGTACCACACACGCCAGCTGGACAGAGGTGTTAGGGAGGAGAGTCTGGTAAGGATCCAGCATATGGACTGAGCTCTCTGGGGTGGCACTGTCTGAGAAAAAGAGGTGAGTAATGAGAGAAGACATCTTTGTTTATAAATATTGAATTTTTGGAATAAAATTACAAGTTAATAATTAAATTGATCTTATTTTATTTAGTGATATCGGTGGAGTATATCCATATATGTCTGATTTAGGACTAGATAACATTGTGTGCCTTAACCAATAACATCATGATATATCATCTGTTTTATACAAAATTAATTATCTTTAGAA
Organism: Pelobates cultripes; assembly: GCA_933207985.1. Lineage (NCBI taxonomy): Eukaryota > Metazoa > Chordata > Amphibia > Anura > Pelobatidae > Pelobates > Pelobates cultripes. The sequence continues at coordinate 4,977,469 of OW240924.1, read as the reverse complement.
TGAAAACTGATGATATTTACTTAAAACATCATACCTCCTGTAATTAACTTTGTCCCATTGGCGAAAATAAAGGAAGACGAGAAATAAAACGCACAGTAATATATTCCGGAATCGGATTCCCGCACGTTGGATATTTCCAAGTTAATTTGCTGATTAGAATTTAATTGGCATGTATATTTATGGGGGTCCTTGTCTTTACATGATTTAATCCATGTTGGTGTGTCTTCCACTCTCCATGTTCTATAGAACCAGACAACAGAAAGCCCTCTGTCTATTGATTCGTTGGATTCACACGGGATGCTTGCAGTGTCCATAATCTGGACAGACAGGACATCCTGAGGCTGAAGAAGAACCATCCGGGCAGCTAACACTGTAAGAGAAAATGTTTTGTATTAGTAATCAGCATTAATAATAATTAGCAAACTTGGTGTAATTTGACTCAACTTCTAATAACAAAGAGAACAAATATATCAATTAGACCTTACAGTATGTAAAGATAAGATAATTTTGCTGACCCCTTCCTAGCAGAACTGGCTGCAAAGTGGTCCTCACTGTCTTATATTCCTGCAGGGAGGAAATGCCTCGGAAAAGGGGACTCTAACTGCTGGCAGCTTACCAAATAGTATTGTTTGCTTTACATTGAAAACGTAAATCTCAGCAGCTCTGCAACCTGAATAAATCTCCGGAATTAAACAAATCATTTGTGCTAATCCAGGAAATTAGGGGAATGGATTGTTATGGAAACAATAAAACTAGATTGAAGTACCAAATCCTGCAACATACCCACGTTTTGGAAGATTTCCAGCTATATTGGGCTAGGATTTGTGATTTATTTTTTTTATCTCACAAAATTCTTTATTTAGAGAATAATCCCAATTGCATCTAACACTGATGTGTAAGGCATAGCAGGCGTTTACCTAGCCTGCTCCCATCTTCACAGAGTTACGGGAGCTCAGATGGACATAGCGTAGCGCGATATCCTTTATCAGTAAAAACAAGCAAACAGCAACGAAACAAACAAAAAAGGCAAAACCTGAGAAAGACAGGATAACTTTCAAAAGTTTGTTTTTTAAATATTTTGTTAGTCCAATAAAAATGTGTAATTGCATACTGCCATCTTGTCTATTGGACCAATCCTGTGCTAATCCAACCTACATTGTGTGTATATAAATATATATGTATCAATCTGTAGTAATGCAGTTTCTGTCATGTGACTGGGTCCAGCAGTGTCTGTCATGTGACTGGGTCCAGCAGTTTCTGTCATGTGACTGGGTCCAGCAGTTTCTGTCATGTGACTGGGCTGGGCAGTTTCTGTCATGTGACTGGGTCCAGCAGTTTCTGTCACGTGACTGGGTCCAGCAGTTTCTGTAATGTGACTGGGTCCAGCAGTGTCTGTCATGTGACTAGATCCAGCAGTTTCTGTCATGTGACTGGGTCCAGCAGTTTCTGTCATGTGACTAGATCCAGCAGTTTCTGTCATGTGACTGAGTCCAGGAGTTTGTGTCATGTGACTGGGTCCAGCAGTTTCTGTCATGTGACTGGGTTGGGAAGTTTCTGTCATGTGACTTGATCCAGCAGTTTCTATCACGTGACTGGGTCCAGCAGTTTCTGTCATGTGACTGGGTCCAGCAGCTTCTGTTATGTGACTGGGCCCAGCAGTTTCTGTCATGTGACTGGGCTGGGCAGTTTCTGTCATGTGACTGGGTCGG
>OW240924.1:4940587-4964729 GCA_933207985.1 Pelobates cultripes | reverse complement strand
AGTGGCAGAGTTACCAATGCAATGTGCCTGCTGCTTCCACTGGTCTCCATGGTAACTGTTCCATGTTTAGGTACCCCAGGTCACTTTTCATAACATGACACGTTTTATACATGAACCCCCCCATCTTTGATTTCTCCTCTTCTCTGTCTGCTTTCTCTATGTTCAATGCCAGGTGTAAAGGACAGAGGTAATTACAAATATTGCCTGGGAGCTAAAATTGGATGTGCTCAGATAGTCTAAGTTGAAAAAAGACTAAATAAAGCTTGATAAAGACCCGGTAGGGTCGAAACGTTGCTGATTTTTCCCAACACAACTGTTATCTTTGTTATCCCGGAGTGCCTGAACCGTTATTTAGTCTGCATATCTTGGAAGGGAGGCCTGGCCAGCCCTGGCTTCGGAGCAGCTGGGTTTAACCCTGAAGCCCATTCTTTAATGCTTTTGATACAGAAGAAGGCAAAAAACAAAAATTCAGTTGTAGCCATTTCCAATTATACCACTAAAAAGGAAAAACAATCCTTCTTGATTCCATATTGGTAATCAGATTCTTCCTGTCAACAACCTGTTTAACCCCTTAAGGACGGAGCCAAATGTACACATTGTGAACAAAACAAAATGTAAACAAAACCTGGCATTTGCGCTACATGTCTGTCCAACCGTAATACACCTCTTTCATAGTAAATGCACCCACCCTTATTATATATCATTTTATTCAGGGGAAACAGGGCTTTCATTTAATATCAAATATTTAGCTATGAAACATAATTTAATATGAAAAAAATGGGAGAAAATACGTTTTTTTTTTATTTTTTTAGTTCTACATGACATTTTAACGATCAATGTCATAATACTGTTTGCTTTTACTGCAATAAAATACACATATTTATATTCAGTAAAGTCTCACGTGTAAGACAGTACCCCCTATGTACAGGTTTTATGGCATTTTGGGAAGTTACAGGGTCAAATATAGCACGTTACATTTGAAATTGAAATTCGCCAGATTGGTTACGTTGCCTTTGGACTGTATAGTAGCCCAGGAATGAAATTTACACCCATAATGGCATACCATTTGCAATAGTAGACAACCCAAGGTATTGCAAATGGGGTATGTCCAGTCTTTTTTAGTAGCCATTTGGTCACAAACACTGGCAAAAGTTAGCGTTCGTATCTGTTTGTGTGAAAAATGCAAAAAATGCCAATTTTGGCCAGTGTTTGTGACTAAGTGGCTACTAAAAAAGACTGGACATACCCTGTTTGCAATACCTTGGGTTGTCTACTATTGCAAATGGTATGCCATCATAGGGGTAATTTTCATTCATGGGCTACCATAGGGTCTCGAAGGCAACATAACCAATCTGGCGAATTTTAATGTGAAAAAACTGAAATGCAAGCCTTATATTTGACGCTGTAACTTTTGAAAACACCATAAAACATGTAAATGAGGGGTACTGTTGTACTCAGGAGACTTCGCTGAACACAAATATTTGTGTTTCAAAACAGTAAAAAGTATCACAGCAATAATATTGTCCGTGTAATGCTGTTTGTGAAAAATGCAAAAAACGTCACTTTTACTGGCGATATCATCGTTGTAATACATTTTACTGTTTTGAAACACTAATATTTGTGTTCAGCGAAGTCTCCCGAGTAGAACAGTACCCCCCATGTACAGGTTTTATGGTGTCTTGGAAAGTTATAGGGTTAAATATAGTGCTAACAAATTAAATTCCCTTTACTTTCGGCATGGGTTGTCAGGCAGGTCCCGCTAATTGTAATTAATTAAGATACCTAATTATGTAAAATATTACATAAATAAATATGTAGAATTAATATATGTATATATATACGTATGTGAATCTATATGTGTATATATATATAATTTTTTAAAAATATTTTTATTTATATATAGGTATATATATAGTGATATATACGTATATATTTATGTATATAGATATATATATTATTTCGTTCTACGTGTATTTTGATATATATATATATATATTAATTTCACAAAACAGTTAGAACGAAATAACACACATCTATATATTTTTTAATTATTTATTTTTAATTATTTTTGTAATTTTATTTTTTAACGTATTTACATTTTTATTTTTTTATATTATATATAAATATATATATAACAATAATTATAAATATATTTAATCAGTATCAGTCTACGTGTAATTTGATATTAATATATATATATAATTATATATATATTAATAGTAAAATACACCTAGACGGTGTATGTGTGTGTATGTATATGTGTATATATATACTTAGATCATATATATATAATATATATATATGATCTAAGTATATATAATTATTTTTTTTTACACCATTAACTTTTTTTATTTTATTTTCAGCCAGCAGGGGGACCACCTGTCATTACAGGCAGCCCCCCTGCCGGCAATACAGAAGCCAGCTATCCCCGGCCATGTGATTGTGGGGTCCTCGCTAGGACCCCACTCTCACATGGCCGGGGGGCTTCGACGAGGACGGATGTGCCGCGGGGGGCTCCCTGGAAGTACCCCCAACCGTGATCGCCGGCGTGGGACCGCCGGCGACCGGGTAAGTTAACAAAAACCGGAGGGGGTACAATTACGCCCGGCGGCGTTTAGAGCCGCCTATTAGAGGGCGTAATTGTACGTCCTCCGGTTTTAAGGGGTTAAATACATATAAATTTTATCCTTGAATATCCCATTTATGGGAAAAAATAAATAAAATCACCCAGGCCCTTTAAAAAAAAAATATCTATAGAATCTGATAACACAATATCTTTAGGCAGAGAATTCCACATCTTTATTGTTCTTACTGTAAAGAACCCTTTCCTCTGCTGTAAGTGAAATTGCCTTTCTTCCAGTCTCAATGGGTGACCTCCTGCCTGTTGTATATTCCTGCTAATGAACAGGTTAGCAAATAGCGGTTTGTACTGACCCTGTATATATGTGTATGGTGCTATCATGTCCCCCCAGTTTTTCTAGTCTTTCCTCATAACTAATTTTCCATCCCACTTGCTAGTTTTGTAGCTCATCTCTGCACTTTGTCTAGTTCTGCAATATCTTTCTATAAAACTGATATATAAAATTGTTATGGGCAAATACAAATATTACAAGTTTTAGAATGAAATGTTGTATTTCTTAAACTGTGTGCTTTGTCTTTAAGAGATATTGCAAACTGACAAGGTGTTAGAAATGGAACATATTGTTTTTCATAACTGTTTCTTTAAGCAATAACCTCAGTGCATAATATGTTTGCGACATTTTGTCCCAGACGAATTACAATAACAATAATGCATAAACAAGCTTCAAGGCTATGCTACGACTCTTGCAGTACACAATATACTGTGGTAACCCCAAGTTAATGGAACTTCCCCAAATCCGGGAATCTCCCACGACTGTACACTTACGACTTAGTATAAACAACAGATAACCTATTCAGACTTTAAGATGCCATCTTGAACTAAGTCAGGAAAATTTCCATGACGTATACACCCTTTAGTTATGGCCTTGTATGTTTGCCAATTAAGGGAGGTCCTAAAATGAATAAAGTAAAAGAAGTGTTACTTTTTCATATATGAACTACACTAACCTAAAATGGAGACACCTAAGGTATAAATAGGTGCACTTTTAAATGTTAAGACACAGAGGAGAGACTTGGAGACAGACGCTGCTCCATCTTAAAATGACAGAGAGGCTGACATGATGACATGTTCAGAAGGGTATGTTAACCTATTAATGATATTTGCAAGCATGTAATTTAATATTATAAACTCTGCTATAATGGATTTTAGATGTCTATATTTATATTTTTATATAATAAATATCTAAAAGACAAAACTTTATTGCTTCCAAGAAAATCCTTATTTTATATTGTATTCTCAATTATTTATAAATGTTAAATAGAGGATCTCTTACTAACTATATAAAATTATACAGTAAATACACCTCCCCAGGGTGGTCACAGAGAAAAATGGGTAATATTACCAATACAAAGCTTGATGGTAATGCAACAGAGCGTAGAGTTCAATTAGAAATATACACTAAAACAAGAAAAAGATAAAAAAAACAACATAGTGCAAACTCTATAGTGACCGATGAATGATAGGTGGATGTATGACTCTCACTCACATTATCCAGAGCCGTCCCAGGCTCTGTAAATCAGGCTCAAGGGTGCCAAATATTGGCTAGCGATGCAAATAATTCAGGTAGATGAGATTCCAAATGTAAGTATAAAACATATTTATTGTAAAAAATGTATATTTAAAAATTAATACACTACAGGGCACTATGGGGGTGGAACCCAAAACAGGCAATAGTAAACATGTAACAAAATCGGAATTCCACTTACCCAGAGTGTGGAAATACACATAAAGTAACAAATAACAGGTGTATTTCTCCAATATTTGGCATGGTTTTATCCAGTTTGCAGGATAACACAGAGCTGGCACTGTTACATACCACGTCCCCAGCATGGTTTTATCCAGTTTGGAGGATAACACAGAGCTGGCACTGTTACATACCACGTCCTCGGCATGGTTTTATCCAGTTTGGAGGATAACACAGAGCTGGCAATGTTACATACCAGACCCCAGCATGGTTTTATCCAGTATGGAGGCTAACACAGAGCTGGCACTGTTACATACCACGCCCTCGGCATGGTTTTATCCAGTTTGGAGGATAACACAGAGCTGGCAATGTTACATACCAGACCCCGGCATGGTTTTATCCAGTTTGGAGGATAACACAGAGCTGACAATGTTACATACCAGACCCCGGCATGGTTTTATCCAGTTTGGAGGATAACACAGAGCTAGCACTGTTACATACCACGTCCCCGGCATGGTTTTATCCAGTTTGGAGGATAACACAGAGCTGGCACTGTTACATACCACGTCCCCGGCATGGTTTTATCCAGTTTGCAGGATAACACAGAGCTGGCACTGTTACATACCACATCCCATTCCTGGTGTTATCCAGTTTAGAGGATAACACAGAGCTGGCACTGTTACATATCACATCCCATTCCTGGTTTTATCCAGTTTGGAGGCTAACACAGAGCTGGCACTGTTACATACCACGTCCCCGGCATGGTTTTATCCAGTTTGCAGGATAACACAGAGCTGGCACTGTTACATACCACGTCCCCGGCATGGTTTTATCCAGTTTGGAGGATAACACAGAGCTGGCACTGTTACATATTACGTCCCAGGCATGGTTTTATCCAGTTTGGAGGATAACACAGAGCTGGCACTGTTACATACCACGTCCCCGGCATGGTTTTATCCAGTATGGAGGCTAACACAGAGCTGGCACTGTTACATACCACGTCCTCGGCATGGTTTTATCCAGTATGGAGGCTAACACAGAGCTGGCACTGTTACATACCACGTCCTCGGCATGGTTTTATCCAGTTTGGAGGATAACACAGAGCTGGCACTGTTACATACCACGTCCCCGGCATGGTTTTATCCAGTTTGGAGGATAACACAGAGCTGGCACTGTTACATACCACGTCCCCGGCATGGTTTTATCCAGTTTTCAGGATAACACAGAGCTGGCACTGTTACATACCACGTCCCCGGCATGGTTTTATCCAGTTTGGAGGATAACACAGAGCTGGCACTGTTACATATCACATCCCATTCCTGGTTTTATCCAGTTTGGAGGATAACACAGAGCTGGCACTGTTACAAACCACGTCCCTGGCATGGTTTTATCTAGTTTGGAGGATAACGCAGAGCTGGCACTGTTACATACCAATCCCCGGCATGATTTTATCCAGTTTGGGGGATAACACAGAGCTGGCACTGTTACATACCACGTCCCCAGCATGGTTTTATCCAGGTTGGAGGATAACACAGAGCTGGCACTGTTACATACCACATCCCATTCCTGGTTTTATCCAGTTTGGGGGATAACACAGAGCTGGCACTGTTACATACCACGTCCCTGGCATGGTTTTATCTAGTTTGGAGGATAACGCAGAGCTGGCACTGTTACATACCAATCCCCGGCATGATTTTATCCAGTTTGGGGGATAACACAGAGCTGGCACTGTTACATACCACGTCCCCAGCATGGTTTTATCCAGTTTGGAGGATAACACAGAGCTGGCACTGTTACATATCACATCCCATTCCTGGTTTTATCCAGTTTGGAGGATAACACAGAGCTGGCACTGTTACATACCAAGTCCCTGGCATGGTTTTATCTAGTTTGGAGGATAACACAGAGCTGGCACTGTTACATACCACGTCCCATTCCTGGTTTTATCCAGTTTGGAGGATAACACAGAGCTGGCACTGTTACATACCACGTCCCTGGCATGGTTTTATCCAGTTTGGAGGATAACACAGAGCTGGCACTGTTACATACCACGTCCCTGGCATGGTTTTATCTAGTTTGGAGGATAACGCAGAGCTGGCACTGTTACATACCAATCCCCGGCATGATTTTATCCAGTTTGGGGGATAACACAGAGCTGGCACTGTTACATACCACGTCCCCAGCATGGTTTTATCCAGTTTGGAGGATAACACAGAGCTGGCACTGTTACATATCACATCCCATTCCTGGTTTTATCCAGTTTGGAGGATAACACAGAGCTGGCACTGTTACATACCAAGTCCCTGGCATGGTTTTATCTAGTTTGGAGGATAACACAGAGCTGGCACTGTTACATACCACGTCCCATTCCTGGTTTTATCCAGTTTGGAGGATAACACAGAGCTGGCACTGTTACATACCACATCCCATTCCTGGTTTTATCCAGTTTGGAGGATAACACAGAGCTGGCACTGTTACATACCACGTCCCTGGCATGGTTTTATCCAGTTTGGAGGATAACACAGAGCTGGCACTGTTACATACCACGTCCCATTCCTGGTTTTATCCAGTTTGGAGGATAACACAGAGCTGGCACTGTTACATACCACGTCCCCGGCATGGTTTTATCCAGTTTGGAGGATAACACAGAGCTGGCACTGTTACATACCACGTCCCCGGCATGGTTTTATCCAGTTTGGAGGATAACACAGAGCTGGCACTGTTACATACCACATCCCCGGCATGGTTTTATCCAGTTTGGAGGATAACACAGAGCTGGCACTGTTACATACCACGTCCCCGGCATGGTTTTATCCAGTTTGGAGGATAACACAGAGCTGGCACTGTTATATGCCACGTCCCAGCCCAGAGAAGAAATAATTAATTGGGAACCACGTCCGGTGTACGTCATTAATAACATTCGTGGTTCAGAGAAATTTCTGGTATCATTTACTATCATACCATTCTATAGGTGTGAATAATTTAATGTTATTAAATACTCACACCCTGACTGTCAAATAAACCATTATCATCATCAGACGGTTATCTGATAAACAATAATATGTTAACACTGCCAATCAAACGTTTTTCTGCAGATTAGAAAATAAAGATATCGCTAAGAAATTAACAGGAATGTTTGATGTTTATAAAGACTATTGTAATGGACTGTTTTAACCTCTTTGTAGTTTTTAATAACATTTCACTGGGATTGTCCTACAGTTGAATACTAGCTGGTATTTCAAAGAGAATGGCTATAGAATGATAAGTGTCCATTTTTTATTGAATAAGGCAAATCTGTCTGTGAAATAAGATGGTTCAACCAAATCAGATACACAGGAACGCTGGAATAAATAATTAAACGATGAGAAATCTTAGACTTGGAAAAGGAATAAAACAGGTTATTTTTTCAAACGTAAATATTTAAAACATAAATAGATCTGTTTAACGAGTGAGAAATGGGAACATTGATATTTAAAATGGTGGCACGTAGTCCACTCTATCAGTTTGACAAGCATATTTCATATATTTTATATAGATTTCTGATTACTTTTTGACAAAAACCATGAATAGAGTTTGCTCCGAATATGCTTTAATACATCAAACATTTATATTGATATCTTTTTATTCTTGTGGTTAAGACCTTGTGTACTAGATCTGTGCATGGGATACATTTGCGGTTCCTTTCTGTCATTAAGTCAGTACATTGTTTCTTGTTGGTTTGACTAACATTTGATCATTTGATTTCTCCATACATTGTAGATTTATATACTTTTTCTGACTAAATGAAATGAAATGTTCTGTTTTGCAGTACTTTTGATTACGAATTCACATGACTATTATTTGCATAGCTAGCTTGGCTGTTTTTCCTTCGCTAAATACATTACTTTCTTTATATTTTAAAAAGCTGCAAATTGAATACAAGTTAACATTGGTGTACAAATTTCTGGTATTACCTGATTCTGGTATATTCCTGTTGAAGCTGACAGCAGAGGAATTGAACCAGACGTCACATGACAGACTCTCCCCGCGATCCCAAGTGTCTCTGGGAATTGAGATGAGGTTAAGGAAAGTCCAGGTCCCATCAGGATCTTCCATAGTGACCATCCTGCCCGTGTGATGGATCCCAGAGATGTTCCAGATGACACGGACCATGGGCCGAGCGTCACGTACCACACACGCCAACTGGACAGAGGTGTCGGTGAGGAGAGTCTTGGCCGGACCCAGCAGATGGACTGAGCTTTCTGGGGTGGAACTGTCTGAGAACAAGAGGTGAAGTAACAGAAGTAAAACATTATGATTTAGTTTTCGGAGTGGTATGTACAGAAATTAAAGGGACACTATAGTCACCAAAACAACATTATCTTAATGAAGCAGGTCTTGTGTATAGATCATGCCTCTTGAGTGTCACTGCTCAATTCTTTGCCATTTAAGAGTTAAACCACATTTGTTTCGGTTTATCAAGCCCTAGTCACACCTCCTCTGGCGGTGATTGACACAGGCTGAATGGAAAAAAAAGGGCTTCATATTCAATCAGATGTTAACTTACTTTAGAATTTGTAATCCCCTGCTCTGTAAATTGAACTATAAATTACATACAGGAGGCTCCTGCAGGGTCTAGTAAGCTATTAACAGAGTATTAGATAAGAAATTCTAAATTAAACAGAAATTGCAATAAAGGGAGTATAAACATTAGATGACTCTTTACAGTAAGTGTTTAGGAAGACTGTGCAAGTCACATGCAGGGAGGGATGCATAAAAAGTGATTTGACTTGAAGATGACAGGGACATGATCTATACCCCAAGACTGTGCCATTAAGCTAAAGTCGTTTTGGTTACTAGAGTGTCCCATTTAATACAAAGCAAATATATTGTTGTATATTAATAATTGTCTCCAGTCACAAAATTATTCAACCCCCTGAATATAATCTCTCACAACAGCAGAAATATGCAAAACAGAACCAGACACCTGACAAGACACAGCTGAAGAGAGTTGGCACTAATATTGCTTGTAGAGTCAAGGTCATCAGATTCTTGGGAATTTGGGATTCTGTTCTATGGATCGATGAAACAAAACTGGAACTTTTCGTCCCAATGGATGAGCGTTATGTCTGGAGAAGAATGCTGAAAAGAACACTCTGCCTACAGTTAAACAGTGGTGGCTTGGTGATGCTCTGAAAACCTGTAGTGTGTGGACAGCAAATGGATTCATTGAAGTATCAGGAAATCCTAGGAGAAAACATCATGCTGACTGTGAGGAAACGGAAGCTTGGACATCATTGGACCTTCTAACATGACAATGATCCCAAGCATACCTCAAATTCCACCAAGGCTTGATTGCAGAAGAAATCCTGGAAAAATCTACAGTGGCCATCACAGTCACCTGACTTGAACCTCATAGGAAATCTCTGGTGGGATTTGAAGAAGGCGGTTCTGGCACGCAAAACCAAGAATATTACTGAACTTGGGGCAATTGCTCATGAGCAATGGGCTAAGATTCCTCAGGAACGCTGCCAGAAGCTGGTGTCTGGCTACGCATATCGTTTGCAGCAGGTCATAAGAGCAAAAGGGTGTGTGGCGAAAGTAACCTCGCCACTGGTTCTTGGAGGGGCGTACTTGCCAGCCTCTTGCCCCAGGACTATGGCCCTTGTATTACACTTTGGTTCAGGACTGTGGAAAGGCTTTGTTCATGCCTTTTCCCTGATGTGGTTTAGCATATGGGGCTTCCCAAATGGATTGTACTTATTCAGTTCGGTTACCGAACAGTTGGACCACTCAGAACAGAAGTGTGCAGCACATTAACCTCCCTGACTTATGTTAAACCGCAATGTTCTAAGTGGTTAGCTGGGTGGCCGTCTTTCGTATGTGCGAACACGTGGCAGCAGCCATCTTTAGCCACAAACACATACAGCGGTGTTTGGTCATCGAGTGCACGGAACTATAATCAGACACTCAACGGCGCGAACACTGCTGGGACTTCCATCTCTTCGTATGTTCGACTAAATTCACTTGAGAAGAGCAGCGTTCGGGGGAAACACTCCCGAACAAGGAGACACAGACTAAGTATACATACGAACTGGTTGCATTCGTATTTCTGTTATATTGTGAACTACCGAACTAGACTGACCGCAAGCCCTGATTCTCTGGAACAGTTTTGGGAATTTGACCATGCGTGCGTGTGGTCAAACTATGACTTCCAGGAAATTCCTGAACCCCTGAAACAATCTGTTTTTTTTTATATGTTGGTCACCCAATTAGGGCTAACAGGGGGTGTAACTTGTGGGGGTTTTGTGTGTTTAAATGTCTTTTGGGGGTTTTGAAAAAAAATTATGTTTTCTGTGCCTGTTTACTACAGTGGATGACTCAATTATCTCCCAGGCACAAGGGAGGGATTATCTTATTTTTTTATTTCAATTGATTTTGCTTGATTTGTTCATTGCAAACAGCTGAAAGTCTGTAATTGTTGACAATAAACCTGATTTTCAATGGGGGTTAAATACTTTTGATTATAACTGTACACATAACTGATAAATAAGCATTTTAATCTGCTAAGTATAATACATATTACACAGCATCGACTTTTTTTTACTCTCAGTAGTAAATATGGAATATTTTACCTCCAGTAATTATCGTTGTCCCGTTAGTAAATTTTGGATATTCTGCATATGTAAACGTACAGTAATATATTCCGTAATCGCTCTCCTGCACATTGCGTATAGTCAGGGTAACGCAGTGATTGGTAGTAGCTGTACACGTGTATTTATATCCACTGGTGTCTGAGCAGGATTTAACAGGTTTAATTATTTCCCTTCTTCTCCAAGTCCGGTAATACAATTTAAAGAGCAATCTGTCTACTGGTGCCTCAGACATACAGGAGATGTGTGCTGTGCCATTAACCAGAATAAACAGGACCTCCTGTGGCTGGTACAGAATCATCTGGGCGTTTAACACTGTAAAATAAATCATTATTAGACCTGGGGATTATACAGTATGGATCGATCTGGGAACGCAAGACAGTGATTGGATTAACGTGATATATCATATATAGCAGGACTGGGATATGTATAGGAATTAGATAACATGTGATATATCATATATAGCAGGATAGTGATATGTATAGGAATTAGATAATAACATGTGATATATCATATATAGCAGGACAGTGATATGTACAGGAATTAGATAATAACATGTGATATATCATATATAGCAGGACAGTGATATGTATAGGAATTAGATAATAACATGTTATATATCATATATAGCAGGACTGTGATATGTATAGAAATTAGATAATAACATATGATATATCATATATAGCAGGACTGTGATATGTATAGGAATTAGATAATAACATGTGATATATCATATGTAGCAGGATAGTGATATGTATAGGAATTAGATAATAACATGTGATATATCATAAATAGCAGGACTGTGATATGTATAGGAATTAGATAATAACATATGATATATCATATATAGCAGGACTGTGATATGTATAGGAATTAGATAATAACATGTGATATATCATATGTAGCAGGATAGTGATATGTATAGGAATTAGATAATAACATGTGATATATCATATGTAGCAGGATAGTGATATGTATAGGAATTAGATAATAACGTGATATATCATATATAGCAGGACAGTGATATGTATATAAATTAGATAATAACATGTGATATATCATATATAGCAAGACTGTGATATGTATAGGAATTAGATAATAACATGTGATATATCATATATAGCAGGGCAGTGATATGTATAGGAATTAGATAATAACATGTGATATATCATATATAGCAGGGCAGTGATATGTATAGGAATTAGATAATAACGTGATATATCATATATAGCAGGACTGTGATATGTATATAAATTAGATAATAACATGTGATATATCATATATAGCAAGACAGTGATATGTATAGGAATTAGATAACATGTGATATATCATATATAGCAGGACTGGGATATGTATATAAATTAGATAATAACATGTGATATATCATATATAGCAGGGCAGTGATATGTATAGGAATTAGATAATAACATGTGATATATCATATATAGCAGGACTGTGATATGTATAGGAATTAGATAACATGTGATATATCATATATAGCAGGACTGTGATATGTATATAAATTAGATAATAACATGTGATATATCATATATAGCAGGGCAGTGATATGTATAGGAATTAGATAATAACATGTGATATATCATATATAGCAGGACTGTGATATGTATAGGAATTAGATAACATGTGATATATCATATATAGCAGGACTGTGATATGTATATAAATTAGATAATAACATGTGATATATCATATATAGCAAGACAGTGATATGTATAGGAATTAGATAATAACATGTGATATATCATATATAGCAGGGCAGTGATATGTATAAGAATTAGATAATAACATGTGATATATCATATATAGCAGGACTGTGATATGTATATAAATTAGATAATAACATGTGATATATCATATATAGCAGGACTGTGATATGTATATAAATATGTATATAGTGATTTATCAATGTGCAGTTTGTACACCCTGCCGTTGATCCAGTAGTGATTTATTAATGTGCAGTTTGTACACCCTGCCGTTGATCCAGTAGTGATTTATTAATGTGCAGTTTGTACACCCTGCCATTGATCCAGTAGTGATTTATTAATGTGCAGTTTGTACACCCTGCCGTTGATCCAGTAGTGATTTATTAATGTGCAGTTTGTACACCCTGCCGTTGATCCAGTAGTGATTTATTAATGTGCAGTTTGTACACCCTGCCATTGATCCACTATTGATTTATTAATGTTCTATGGTCTTAGCACACTAATTGTTACGGTCTAAGAGTCAGAAAATGTATCAAAGTTCTGGAATTTTTTAACACTCAGGTGTGATCAAGGCTAGAACTCAGCTAACAGCTGATTGAGGATCAGAAAATTATAATAAGTGACTCCAAATGATTCATGCTCGCAGCTTCTACTAGTCAAAGTGTCAGTAGGAACGGAATGTTAAAAGTGAGATAAAAACCCAAAAGTTAACATTCCCAATGTAACTGCTCATAGACTGGTGAGGAAAATAGAATAAACCACACATGTCAGGAAAGGCCGTGTGGGTAGGTTTAGCCGGTCCTGGAGTAGTTGTGCACCGTTGATTGTGTAACAATGCTTTCACTAACAGAATTTGCATGTATGGGTTCTCAGAAGTAATCTATACCTGCAGTCTCACCACAAATATTAACAACTGAAGTCACAACGCATGGATTAGCCAGAGGTATTTTGAAACTTAGTAACAGGGTTTGATAACGTAAAGACTGAGTTATTTGTCTAGAATCGCAAGAGTTAAATATGAGAATAAAAAATACAGATCTATTTAAAGAACATGCCCCCTTACCAGCTATTAAGTGCGTTGGTGGATCTATGTCATAGTGAGGTTGTGTGGCTGCCCCGGCGCACAGGATATTTCAAGGGTATAGAGTAGAACACATTCAGTCAAATTTCAACAAATCTTGGATGCTAATATCCCTCAAACAGTGAAACGATTGGAGCTCAATGGAGTTGGGAAATCCTAGCATGATAACCCAAAACACAGCTCAAACTTAATCATGAAATATTTCAAAAAATGAAAT
This sequence comes from Pelobates cultripes, assembly GCA_933207985.1. Taxonomy (NCBI): domain Eukaryota; kingdom Metazoa; phylum Chordata; class Amphibia; order Anura; family Pelobatidae; genus Pelobates; species Pelobates cultripes. The sequence goes on along the minus strand of OW240924.1, from coordinate 4,950,750 downwards.
ATTTAATGAGTAATGTGACTTCCAAATATATTTAATATTATGTTTAGTGATCCCTAAACCCCACTAAATCTTTAGTAAAAGTAAACAACGTCTACCAAAAAATGTTTTGTTTTATTCAATGGTGCAAATTCCAGACAAGTGACAGGACCCCTCTGAGGTTTAGGAAGAACCCTTGGAGAGCCTAGTCCGAACAAAAATCTCAAACATAAAACAATCAGTCAGAGAGAGTGAGGCTAGATACATTCTGTTGGACAGAGTTTACATTTTTATTTGGTCAATGTGTCAATATTTTTCATACGGCTGTACGTACAGCCAGGGTAACTCCCTCCACACCACAAGGACTGTAACATAGCACGCTCCAGCACCACATTCGAAACATTACTCAATGCTACTCAGTGTTAATGGGCTAATTACTTACAAATCTGTTTAAATAGAAAACAAGGGGAAGAATTCTCACCTACAATTCTGTTATTAAAAGAAGCACAAGGACCGGATATTATAAAAAACACTTAAACTGAATAATTATTCATTGGGCCTAAATTTTGGTTTTAAATTTGCAACAGTTCATTGCTTTATTGGTAAAGAGTTTTATCATCAAATAAATAAATAAATCAATCTATTAAACTCAAAAATACTTAATTCTGCCCTATTTTGCCAACACGTTGATAAAATATCCACTTTTTGAAATGAAGCATCGTAAGAATAATGTGATAATATGGGACAATATAATGTACGTTTAACAGGAATGTTCTAATTAATTATTGAGACAATTATAGCAAACTACAGATTGACGGTGATTTTGCTTCTCTAATGTTTTTGACAATATAGTTCAAATTGGTTAAACTGTACAAACCAGGTGCGTTACCACGGTTTCCCTCTGTGTTTAGGGTGTTTTTACATTGTATCTCGATGCTATTCCTAGTACATTGTGAGTTGTATTTAATGGTACGGATCTATTGTATTCCAATATACAGTACCACCCAATGTGCGATGTGATATGTCTGACTATTTGAGGCAATATTACATCAATGTACACCCAGGGATAAAGTTTAATCTGCGTTCTGAAACTTTTATTTCATCCTGAGGTTAGAATTTAGCCACATTGATAACAATTGCTTTCTGGGGAAACATATCAGCTCTCATAGCTTTCAATAATGTTAGAATATTGTCTTATGATAATATATTAAATTCTAAATTATCTTCCTTTTTAACAATTTAAAAAATGCCACTTTATTTATTACAATTATTAAACTGAAATATTCTAAATTAGATTTTAGAAAATTTATGTATAGCAGTAAAAAGTACGAAGCTCCAAAATGAAATCTAAGTCTATAGTAATATGGTAACTAGGTTTCACTAATAAAATATCACAGGGAAATAAGTAATACAACGAGTTTAAAGTTTCTCTGTTACTCCGTAATGGGGAATATTCCTACAATAAATGATAGCATATTTACAGCGATATTTGGGTTACCTTTAATAATCACTAGGAATAAAGAAAGAGGTTTCATGTCACCGACAGGAGTCATACGACCGATCTCCTGCTTTGAAGGAAAGAAAGAATTTTACTTAAACACCGGAAATCCACAGAGGAGGTTTTTAGTTTTTAACCCTTTCTTCTACCACAGTTCCAAATACAAAGGGATTTCAGATTTACTTAAATACAGCTTAAAGGAGTAGTTAATCTTTGCTTTTTAATTTATAAAATGGTAAAAACTGATCTTTGGGTCAAATTTAACCATTCGTGATTAAACCATTTCGGTTTAAAAATAAATACTTTTTTTTGCATTTGATGGATGGAATACTGTCCAAGGACGGCTGAAAGTTGAAATTGTATAAATTACACAATTTACAATTTCATATTTGAATTCATATTAAGATTAGCAGAGGTATTTACTAAGGTGTAAAAAGATAGGAATTCCACACGAATAAAGACAATTTCAAATTAACAGCTCACTTAGACGCATTTTCCGATTCATCTATTTTCAGCCTAAATTTTTAAATTCACTTTTAATTTGCCATTTATTAGTGAGAATCTGCTAGCAAAAACTTTAAAAACTGAAACTTTTATCTTGCAATGTGACAGACAGTGTTTGGAATAATATAAAATATAGAAAAGGTAATTTTGTCAAATACAAAAATTCTGAAAAAATACTTTTATTATTATTATTAATATTTCTATGTTACTGTAAAGTTCGGGTTCATACCGAACATTATGAATTTGAAAAATGCTATTTTTTTTTGTGCTAAATAGTACATTTGCGGCCTGCGGTTTATTTCTTGCAGTCCAATAAAACCCTTAAATACTACTGTTACATTGTTGGTTTAAAAAAATCCAACTTTTTTGTGCTGAATAGATCATTTGCGGCCTGCGGTGCATTTCTTGCAGTGCAATAAAAATAAAAATAAAAATAATCACTGGAGAGAAAGAGGAAGTACCCCCCTACCCACCCGAGATCCCTGGCCCTGAATGCCAGCATTTCAAAATTCCTGGCCCTTGAAATGCTGTCATTCCGTCTGGTGGAGACCCACAGTTTTAAAAACCTGATGGCTGTGGCTGTCCACAGTACGTGGTTCCCAGCCTCCACTATTTTTCCAGGCGAGCCATCCCTTCCCTGCACAACCAATTGGCGGACATAATCAGGTGTGGACTGTGCAACTCCATCTGCGGCAAGGTCCACATAACCACAGATACGTGGACCAGTAAGCACGGGCAGGGACGCTATATCTCCCTAACTGCACACTGGGCAAATGTAGTGGCGGCTGGGCCTGAGGTGGATAGCAGTTTGGCGCATGTCCTTCCGCCACCGAGGATTGCAGGGCATTTCTCTTTGCCTCCTGTTGCCTCCTCCTCGTACTCCGCTTCCTCCTCCTCTACCACCTCCTCATCCGGTCAGCGTAACACCTTCACCACTAACTTCAGCACAGCCAGGGGGAAACGACAGCAGGCTGTTTTAAAACTCATATGTTTGGGGGGAAAAACCCACACCGCGCAGGAGCTGTGGATGGGCATGGAACAACAGACCAATGAGTGGTTGTTGCCACTGAGCATCAATCCCGGCCTGGTCGTGTGCGATAATGGACAAAATCTCGTAGCAGCTCTGGGCCTAGCCGGTTTGACACACATCCCTTGCCTGGCGCATGTGATGAATTTGGTGGTGCAGAAATTCCTGAAAAACTACCCAGATATATCAGAGCTGCTGCAGAAAGTGAGGGCCGTCTGTGCGCGCTTTCGGCTTTCTCACCCTGCTGCTGCTCGCCTGTCTGCGCTGCAGCGTAACTTCCGTCTTCCCGCTCACCGCCTCATATGCGACATGCCCACAAGGTGGAACTCCACCATGCACATGCTGGAGAGACTGTGCGAGCAGCAGCAGGCGATAGTGAAGTTTCAGCTGCAGCACGCACGGGTCAGTCACTCTGCGGAACAGCACTTCTTCACCACCAATGAGTGGGCCTCCATGCGAGACCTGTGTGTCATGTTGCACTGTTTCGAGTACTCCACCAACATGGCCAGTGCTGATGACGCCATTCTCAGCCTTACTATGACGCTTCTATGTCTCTTTAAAAAAACGCTTAAGGCGATGATGGAAGAGGATGTGGCGCAGGAGGAAGAGGAGGAGGAAGAGGGGTCATTTCTATGGTTATCAGGCCAGTTATTCACAAGTGGCTCGGAGGGTGCGTTCCTGCACCAGTATAGACCAGGTACACAATTGTCCAGCCAGGACAAAGTTCTGAAGGATGAGGAGGAGGAGGAACCCTGTTCACAGCAGGGTGGCACTCAGCGCAGCTTGTGGGCATCACTGGAGCATGGCTGGGGGGATACAGAGGACAAAGACATCCTTGCCTCTGGGCATCCTGGCACACATGAGCGACTACATGCTTCAGTGCCTGTGCAACGACTGGCGAGTTGCCCACATTCTAACTTGTGCTGATTACTGGGTGGCCACCCTGCTGGATCCCCCTTACAAGGACAACGTGCCATCCTTAATTCCCTCACTGGAGCGTGATCGGAAGATGCGCAACTACAAGCGCATACTGGTAGACATGCTGCTGAAGGTATACACAACTGACACCGGAGGCTCAGTGGAAGCACAAGGCAAAGGCAGAGGAGGAGGAAAAGTTCGCCAACGTAGCTGGGGCACCGCCAGCACCTGAGAAGGCAGGGTTGGCATGGCTGACATGTGGAAAAGCTCTGTCAGCACACCACAACAACCAGCACCACCAGCTGATATTATTATTATTATTATTATTATTATGATATTTATATAGCGCCATCAAATTCCGCAGCGCTTTACAATAGGTGGATGAACAGACATGTAGTTGTAACCAGATAAGTTGGACAAACAGGAACAGAGGGGTTGAGGGCCCTGCTCAATAAGCTTACATGCTAGAGGGAGTGGGGTAAAATGACACAAAAAGGTAATGATAGTATTAGACTAGTATTAGACTAGTATTAGACTAGTGAAGAAGAAGGAACGTCTTAGCAGGAGGCAGCATTTCAGCAACATGGTGGAACAGTACATGTGCACACGCCTACACGTACTGACTGATGGGTCTGCCCCATTCAACTTCTGGGTCTCCAAATTGGGCACATGGCCTGAGCTTGCCCTTTATGCCTTGGAGGAGGAGGAGAAAGTGTATTGTCTGGATGTGTGTTTAGCACGGCAGGGGGCGTTATCACAGACAAGCGCCGCCGCCTGTCCACAGCCAATGTGGACAAGCTCACGTTTATTAAAATGAACCAGGCATGGATCCCACTAGACTTGTCTGTACCTTGTGCAGAATAGACATTTATACCGGCCTCACCCAGCCATTGTTATACTCAAGTGCACTTATTCTTTGTTTTCTTTTTTATATGTCCCAATATTTTGGGGGCTACTCCAATTGTTTGCAGGGCACTTGTCCTACTCTTACCCCCATTTTACTTCCTTTTGCAACCCTCTAAACCTTTCCAGAACTTTTGTAGAGCCATTTTAGTGCCCAAAAGCTCGGGTCACCATTGACTTCAATAGGGCTCGGGGTCAAGTTCGGGTCAAGTTCGAGGTCGAACTCAAACTTTTGCCGAAGTTCGGCCGAACCCGGCGAACCCGAACATCCAGGAGTCCATTAATCTCTAGATACATATATTGCAGAGGTTCCTAATTTTACAATTTGCATAAAAACTATTTGCAAACTATTATAGTATACCACTAATGTGAACAGATACTATTTGTTACGGTACACCCAGGTATAAGAGGGGTTAACACTGCTAAGGACGTTCACCTTCCGAATGGAAAAGCAGCTAACGAAAGCTCCAATTAGCCAAACAGGAAACATACAAAATAATCCACAAACCAAATAGCCAAACAGAAAATCAAGTGAATATAAATCCCCCCAAGAACGGGACAAAGCTCCGTGTTGAGGGTCAAGCAGTGATCTGTTTAATCGGGGCTACCTGCCCGGTATTTATGCGGGTCTTCCACCAGGTCCACCTGGTGGAAAACTGTGACAAATATAACGCAGTAGCAAATGGAAACACTTTGGCTATAAACACTCCCCTTTTACTGTACAGAACCCTCCTCTCTATCCTGGAGATAATTGGGAAGTAATCCAATTATCGCCAAGGACAGAGGCAAAACTCCATTTTAGGTATGAAAGTAAAAATACATAAAAATATATAACTTGCAAACTATCGAATGCACTATACACATTTAACGTATCCCCAGATAGCTTACATCTGAGCACACATTATTACCGAATAGCGCTCAGATCACATATATACAGTTCAATCGCCATGGAGCCAAAGTCTTTCACATACTTTTTCTGTATACGAATGGGCTCCATGGCGTAGCTATCCGGAGTAAGTACATTTGGGTAGACAAAGTACCGAAACGGGCCGGCGTTCGTATGCGTGATGATCAGAAGACAGGAGGTTGGTGGTTTCAGCGGTGTTCGTGAGAAATAGTGTCCGCTTTTAGTTCCATGAAATCGTTGACGAACACCGCGGGGGCATTCGTACGTCCAAGATGGCCGCCGCCGCCTCATGGCCGGCATACGAACGATGACCACCCAGCGACATTCGACAATTAGGAAGTGTCTGCGGTTAACCACAACGTTCTAATGAGGCCAAGAGGTTAACCAGCAGCACACTTCCATGCTGGGTGGCCGGCCGTTCGGCAGTTTATTCGGGAAAAGGGTAAATAAATGAAAGGGCTGTACGGACAATCAATTAGACGAACAAACAGACGAACCAAGGAGGAATAAAAGTATTTTAAAGACAGATGGGTCTGTCACACTTTTATAGTATACTACTAATGTGAACAGATACTATTATAGTATACCACTAATGTGAACAGATGCTATTATAGTATACCACTAATGTGAACAGATACTATTATAGTATACCACTAATGTGAACAGGTACTATTATAGTATACTACTAATGTGAACAGATACTATTATAGTATACCACTAATGTGAACAGATGCTATTATAGTATACCACTAATGTGAACAGGTACTATTATAGTATACTACTAATGTGAACAGGTACTATTATAGTATACTACTAATGTGAACAGATACTATTATAGTATACCAATAATGTGAACAGATACTCTTATAGTCATAGGCGTGCGCACGGGGTGTGCCGGGTGTGCCTGGGCACACCCTAATCCCCGCGGCACGCCTATGTGTATTGAGACCGGCAGGGGAGATCTCAGGATCTCCCCTGTCGGCTCATGCAGAGCGCCGGCTCTGCTCTCAGCCTCCCTCCCCACCGACCCACATGCAGGGAGGGAGGCAGGAGAGGACCCGGCGGAGCTATTGCCGCAGCTCCGCCGGGTTCCTCTCGCGAGATATGAGCGTTGCCACGGCAACGCTCAAATCTCGCGAGAGTGAACTCTAGCCCCACAGGGGTTAGAGTTCACTCTCCACTGGACCACCAGGGATCACAGCAGCAAGGATCCCCTCCTCCACTGGACCACCAGGGATCACAGCAGCAAGGATCCCCTCCTCCACTGGACCACCAGGGAAGGAAGCAGCAGCACGATCCCCCCTCCCTACAAAAGGTAAGAAGGGAGGGGGGATAGCAAGTAATGTACCCCCACCTCCACCCCCCACAATCACCCACCCACATACAACACACATACAGCACCCACACACATTCAGCACCCACAGACATACACAGCACCCACACACATTCAGCACCCACAGACATACACAGCACCCACACACATTCAGCACCCACAGACATACAGCACCCACAGACATACACAGCACCCACAGACATACAGCACCCACACACAGCACCCACACACATTCAGCACCCACAGACATACAGCACCCACACACATACAGCACCCACAGACATACACAGCACCCACACACATACAGCACCCACAGGCATACAGTATCCACACACATACACATTACCCACACACATACAGCACCCACAGACACAGCACCCACAGACACAGCACCCACAGCACCCACACACATACAGCACCAACACACATACAGCACCCACACACACATACAGCACCCTCACAAACACACAAACAGCACCCTCACACACACACAGCACACTAACAGTACCCTCACAAACACAAACAGGACCCTAACACACACACAGCACACTACCAGTACCCTCACACACAAACAGCACCCTCACACACAGTACATTAACAGCACCCTCACAAGCGCACACAAACACACACAAACCACACCCTCACACACAGTACATTAACAGCATCCTCACAAGCACGCACACACAAACACCCTCACCCACATAGCACACTACCAGCACCGTCACACACACATCACACTAACAGCACCCTCACACAGCACACACACAGCAGTGTGTGTATGTGTGTATATATGTGTATGTGTATATATATATATATTTTTTTATATATATATATATATATATATATATATACATACATATATATATGCGGCGTGTGCTTGTGCTTTAGGGTGCACACCCTAATGCAATAGGCTGCGCACGCCTATGCTTATAGTATACCACTAATGTGAACAGATACTATTATAGTATACTACTAATGTGAACAGATACTATTATAGTATACCACTAATATGAACAGATACTATTATAGTATACCACTAATATAAACACATACTATTATAGTATACCACTAATGGGAACAGATGCTATTATAGTATACCACTTGTAGCGGAGTAGTAGTATTATCCACACTATCTCTGCTGGTAGACAGAATCAAGCAGGTACAAAGCAGGTAAAATCCAGGTAGCATAGTTACAATCCCTTCCTCCCAAGAACTAGACGACACATAGCTTGGAGGTCAACTGATGTTTTAATCACAGGCACAGTATTTATGGGATTCCCCCTACTGACATTCCAGGGGTGGCACAGTAGGGGACTACATGGGGAACTGAACAATACATATATTTTTCCCACCATGCACTGCTGCACGAGAGGGATACTCCCACGAGAATATAACGTTAAGTGGATTATCCCCCCGTGCAGCAGAACTTACATTTCACATTAAAATACATAATTCCCATAATATTCCCTTCATTTAAACGAATGGACGTTCGTGTCAGGATTACAGAATGATCCAGCACGTAGAACTGTGTAACACAGAGGACTGATAGGTAACGTTTACCGGACCTTAGAATGGCCGGACTAATGTACCAAAGAATAGTCAGGAATAGCCGAGGTCAAGGGAAACAGAAAGAGACACAACGATAAGGAAAAGCCAGGAGTCAGGGATGCCAGAAAACAGGGAAGTCAAAAACAATGCCAAAGTCAAAAAAACAGAATAACCAGAATCAATAACACGGACAACCACATCGGACAACCACAAGGGAAACCACGACAGGGCACTGAGCAGGATGAGAACTGGGCCTAAATACCCCTCCTCTACGTCTGATAGGCTGTAACCGGCCTTTGACCCCAAAGGCAGTTACCAGATCTCATTTGCATAATTGCTGCTCAGCATTAACCCTTCTGTGGATTTGGTTGTTGCTCGGCACAACTTCCTGTGTGGACAGTAAATGTCATTAACCACATTTTTGTAAGCGGATGAATACGTGACAGTTCGGTAGATAGCTGGGGTCTGACCGCACAGTTCGTGAGAATACCGCTCAGATCCCAGCCGAACTAACCGAACTCCGCACGAAACACACATTAAATTCAAGTTCTACTCAAAGTACCGATTGACATCAGGGGAACAACCTACCGAACGGCCGGGGCTCCCGAACGGCCTGGAAGTCCAGCGGGGTTCGCACTGTAGAGTAGCCGATTTTCGTTCCAGGCGCTCGACGACCAAACCCTGCTGGGTTAACAAAGGAACGAAGATGGCCGACCGCCGCGTGGTCGGTAGCCGAACGACGACCACCTAGGAACACACTTAACTGCCGATTGCAACAATGTTGCAATCAGTTAATGGGCGCCACACGACCTCCTGTGTATGGTCGTCCATTCGGTAGGTTATTCGTTTCACGAACAGTGTTGAAACTCACTGTTCGTGAAACTACAGTATGAATGCTGGGGTTTTCATGCCGCCAGCATACGAATGCCCTCATTCGCCCGAAATGCAATTACAATCCTACACTTGTCTCTACAGCTTTAGAAAGAATACAAACATACTCATACATTGATAGTCCCCAGTGGCTAGTTTTGCCACACCACTAATGTCAGTTAATTAAAACGACCTTCCAATCTAGGAGTCTGTGGATCAAATAAATGAATAAGGACAATTGCATTTAAAGGGAAGATGCTCCTTGTAGCAATGTGTGCCACGTCCACGCGTTTTTTGCCAATGAGGATATTGAAATAACTCCTTAGATATTCTCAGTGTGGGTTTGCTGAGAGTCCATTAGAATTGTCCTTTGCGTCTATCAGTTGAACTGAAAACCAAATGAAGAAGGAAGTTTGAATAAACAGTGTGAATACAATGGACGACATATATCGGTATCTCCACCTCCTTGTGGATTCTTTTCTGATTTATAATATTGTTTTATTATATATGTTTTACATTTTAATTGCAGTATGTATATATCATTGCCTTTTTTGATATAGATTTTCAAAGTTTGACACTGACAAGGTTAGCACTATCAGGAGAATGGTATTTATAAACCGTTAGGAATACAAACCTTTAGTCCTATCGCTTTAAGCCTGACCCTAGTTATACGTAATGT
>OW240924.1:4813935-4926068 GCA_933207985.1 Pelobates cultripes | reverse complement strand
CATTCATATTAAGATTAGCAGAGGTATTTACTAAGGTGTGAAAAGATAGGAATTCCACACGAATAAAGACAATTTCAAATTAACAGCTCACTTAGACGCATTTTCCGATTCATCTATTTTCAGCCTAAATTTTTAAATTCACTTTTCATTTGCCATTTATTAGTGAGAATCTGCTAACAAAAACTTTAAAAACTGAAACCTTTATCTTGCAATGTGACAGACAGTGTTTGGAATAATATAAAATATAGAAAAGGTAATTTTGTCAAATACAAAAAGTCTGAAAAAATACTTGTATTATTATTATTAATATTTCTATGTTACTGTAAAGTTCGGGTTCATACCGAACATTATGAATTTTGGAACCCGAACTTTGAAAAATTCACATTTCTTTGGTGCTAAAAAGTGAATTTGGGGTGTGCACTTCATATCTGAGAGTCAAATAGAACCGTCAAATAATGTGGTTACATCGCAGTTTGAAAAATTCACCTTTTTTTGGTGCTCAATAGTACATTTGCTGCCTGCGGTGCACTTCATATCTGAGAGTCAAATAGAACCGTCAAATACTGTGGTTACATCGCACTTTGAAAAATGCAATTTTTTTTTGTGCTAAATAGTACATTTGCGGCCTGCGGTTTATTTCTTGCAGTCCGATAAAAACCCTTAAATACTACTGTTACATTGTTGGTTTAAAAAAATCCAACTTTTTTGTGCTAAATAGAACATTTGCGGCCTGCGGTGCATTTCTTGTAGTCCAATAAAAATAAACATAATCACAGGAAAGAAAGAGGAAGTACGCCCCTACCCACCCGCTATCCCTGGCCCTGAATGCCAGCATTTCAAAATTCCTGGCCGTTGAAATGCTGTCATTCCGTCTGGTGGAGACGGATTGTTTTAAAAACCTGATGGCGGTGGCTGTCCCACAGTACGTGGTTCCCAGCCGCCACTACTTTTCCGGGCGAGCCATCCCTTCCCTGCACAACCAATTGGTGGACAAAATCAGGTGTGCACTGTCCAACTCCATCTGTGGCAAGGTCCACATAACCACAGATACGTGGACCAGTAAGCACGGGCAGGGACGCTATATCTCCCTAACTGCACACTGGGCAAATGTAGTGGCGGCTGGGCCTGAGGCGGATAGCAGTTTGGCGCATGTCCTTCCGCCACCGAGGATTGCAGGGCATTTCTCTTTTCCTCCTGTTGCCTCCTCCTCCTACTCCGCTTCCTCCTCCTCTACCACCTCCTCATCTGGTCAGCGTAACACCTTCACCACCAACTTCAGCACAGCCAGGGGGAAACGACAGCAGGCTGTTTTAAAACTCATATGTTTGGGGGAAAAAACCCACACTGCGCAGGAGCTGTGGACGGGCATGGAACAACAGACCAATGAGTGGTTGTTGCCACTGAGCATCAAGCCCGGCCTGGTGGTGTGTGATAATGGGCGAAATCTCGTAGCAGCTCTGGGTCTAGGCGGTTTGACACACATCCCTTGCCTGGTGCATGTGCTGAATTTGGTGGTGCAGAAATTCCTGAAAAACTACCCAGATATATCAAAGCTGCTGCAGAAAGTGCAGGCCATCTGTGCGTGCTTCGGCATTCTCACCCTGCTGCTGCTCGCCTGTCTGCGCTGCAGCGTAACTTCAGTCTTCCTGCTCACCGCCTCATATGCGACATGCCCACAAGGTGGGCCTCCATGCGAGACCTGTGTGTCATGTTGCACTGTTTCGAGTACTCCACCAACATGGCCAGTGCTGATGATGCCGTTCTCAGCCCTACTATCCCGCTTCTATGTCTCTTTAAAAAAACGCTTCGGGCGATGATGGAAGAGGATGTGGCACAGGAGGAAGAGGAGGTGGAAGAGGGGTCATTTCTATGGAGGGGTCATTTCTATTTCTATCAGGCCAGTCATTCACAAGTGGCTCGGAGGGTGGGTTCTTGCACCAGCAAAGCCCAGTACACAATTGTCCAGCCAGGGCACAGTTCTGGAGGATGAGGATGTATAACTGTAATTGCTGGTTTTTATGTGTAACGTGTATTCGTCTGATTGTTCGGTAGAATCATTCGAACAAACTAAGAGAATGAAACTACCGAACAGTCAGACCTCCCCTGTGTGAAGTGTGCCTTCAATTACCCATTGCAACAATGTTGCGAATGGGTAATTAACAAGCTATGCAGTAGGTCCTTTGTTCTCGGGGTGGCCGCCATTCGGGAAACGAACACGTGGCGGCGGCCATCTTAAAACTCCCGAACAGCGGTGTTTTGCCGTTGGACACTCAGACACTCGACTAGGCGAACACCGTTGAGACCTCCACAAGCCCGGTCCGTTTGGTTCCAAACTACCAAACGGCCCCTTGTTCGATAGACAGAAACAACCGAACGAGGGTGTAACGGAACCGCTGGCACCCCGACCGGGTACCTTCCGCTGACGGATGCTCCTAGCACTTCCTGAGGACTCCAAGCACTGCAGCAGACACCACAACCACCGAATCTGAGAAGCATAGGAATCTTCTCTAGCATATGAATGCTGTAGACAGTTGAATAGGAACCATACGAATAGGTTTACTCTCCTAGCAGTCAAACTGGAACAGCATACAATAAATCCTTCCCAGAATAATGAGACAACACTTCATTTTGAGGGTTAAAACAGGAACTCCTGTGCTGGCACACCCAGCCTGGTTTTTATTACAGTCTTTCACATCCAGGACCGCCCACAGGGAGGTATAAAACAACCAATCACATATCAGTTACATCCCACATATTCCCTCCCCTTATCCTGAGAGGAAACTCAATTACTCATACAGTTAAAACATACTTTCTACCCAACTTTCATAACTTTAAAACCATACATCACATTCACATAAAATTACATATTCACAATCAATCCATTCAGGGGAACAACATATTAAAAAATGGCATGAATCCGACCAGGGGTTCAAAAGTTAGTAAAAGTATATTTTGGGCCCTGGCTGGCACATGGATATCTGGCTCAAACAGGTTTTACAGAGCCCTCTATCCTGGAGACAATGGGGGAAAGTAAACAATTATCCAGGGATAGAGGCAGACTCCATTGAGCACATGGTTGCAAAAAGACATAAAACACTTTAAAATACATAAAGTCACCTTTTACACATAACACACAGACATTTCACATATCCCCAGATAGCTGGGATCTGAGCGCACAAAACTACCGAATAGCGCTCAGATCCTATTCACACAGTTCAATTGCCATGGAGCCGAAGTCTTTAACTACACGAATGGGCTCCATGGCATAGCTATCTGGGTTAACACATTCACATAAAGTCTGGTCCATAGTCCAAAGGCAAGAGGCGGGCAAACAGCCCCCTCCAAGGACACGTGGCGAGGCCGGTTTCGCCACAGAGGGGATTCATGCGAACCCTACCTGATCTCTGTAGCCTTAGCCTTTCATGCAATTTATTCCCTTATACTGTGACCGACCCCAGGGCCCCATCGCATGGAGCCCAATTCGGCTGTTCTCTCCAGCGCGGTCGGTATTTTTAGTACCTCCATGAATGTCCCGAACCCCTGGTCCGATCTGGGTGATGTTTGGATATGTTGCTCACCCAGATCAGGGCTACCAGGGGATGTGCCATTTAAAGGGGTACACCTAGGTTTAGGGGTACATCCAGAAACTGGGGGAATTTGTGTACAGTATAAGGCGATTATGAGTCAGGCTGAGGGGAGGAGATGTGTGGGAGGTTACTAGTACTGGATGGATACTGTAGTAATTAATGTAAATCCCTCCCTTGCATGGGAGCATGCTTTATAAGGCCACTGTGAAATAAAGGTTTTTAGTTCTGCTCCTGATGCTGTGTGTCGTCCAGTTATTGGGATTGCTGTTGGGATATTGCTGGATTGTTTTACCTGCTGGAAACCTTGCTCTATGGATTTATAATTACTTGTTCCTGAGCCTCACTGGGATCTTAAGTGGAGATAACCTGTGGAATACTGGATCTCCGCTACAAACTGTGACAAATATAATGCAGTAGCCAATGGAAACACTTTGGCTATAAACACTCCCCTTTTACTGTACAGAACCCTCCTCTCTATCCTGGAGATAATTGGGAAGTAATCCAATTATTGCCAAGGACAGAGGCAAAACTCCATTTTAGGTATGAAAGTAAAAATACATAAAAATATATAACTTGCAAACTACCGAATGCACTATACACATTTAACGTATCCCCAAATAGCTTAGATCTGAGCGCCAATTATTACCGAATGGCGCTCAGATCACATACATACAGTTCAATCGCCATGGCGTAGCTATCCGGAGTAAGTACATTTGGGAAGACAAAGTACCGAACGGGACGGCGTTCGTATGCGGGATGATCAGAAGACAGGAGGTTGGCGGCTTCAGCGGTGTTCGAGAGAAATAGTGTCTGCTTTTAGTTCCATGAAATCGTCGACGAACACCATGGGGGCATTCGTACGTCCAAGATGGCTGCCGCCTCGTGGTCGGCATACGAACGATGACCACCCAGCCGACATTCGACAATTAGGAAGCGGTTAACCACAACGTTCTAATGAGGCCAAGAGGTTAACCAGCAGCACACTTCCATGCTGGGTGGCCGGCCGTTCGGCAGTTTATTCGGGAAAAGGGTAAACGATAAAGCTGTACGGACAGTCAATTAGACAAACAAACAGACAAACCAAGGAGGAATAAAAGTATTTTAAAGACAGATGGGTCTGTCACACTTTTATAGTATACTACTAATGTGAACAGATACTGTTATAGTATACCACTAATGTGAACAGGTACTATTATAGTATACTACTAATGTCAGTTAATTAAAATGACCTTCCAATCTAGGAGTCTGTGGATCAAATAAATTAATAAGGACAATTGCATTTAAAGGGAAGATGCTCCTTGTAGCAATGTGTGCCACGTCCACGCGTGTTTTTTGCCAATGAGGATATTGAAATAACTCCTTAGATATTCTCAGTGTGGGTTTGCTGAGAGTCCATTAGAATTGTCCTTTGTGTCTATCAGATGAACTGAAAACCAAATGAAGAAGGAAGTTTGAATAAACAGTGTGAATACAATGGACAACATATATCGGTATCTCCACCTTCTTGTGGATTCTTTTCTGATTTATAATATTGTTTTATTATATATGTTTTTAATTTTAATTGCAGTGTGTATATATCATTGCCTTTTATCAAATAGATTTTCAAAGTTTGGCACTGACAAGGTTGTCCTATCGCTTTAAGCCTGACCAAAGTTATACATAATGGCAAGCAAAAAAAATCAGGTCTATGTAAGACCACCAAAAGATATAACTAAAAGACGTGAATATTAAATGTTAATCCAAATTTCACATTTCACTTACGTCTATCTTCTGTCTGTACTCCCACCTCTGATGCTCGCCTTCAAGATTTCTCGAGGGCTGCACTGTTCCTGTGGAACTCGCTTCCCTCCTCCGTTAGATGCTCACCCAGTCTCCACTCCTTCAAAAAATCGTTAAAAACCCACTTCTTCATAAAAGCGTATCAATTAAACTGTTAATAGCTCCTGACTGATTCCTCTTCTGCAACTGTCATTAGTCTAATACTATCCTTACCTTTTTGTGTCATTTTACCCCACTCCCACTAACGTGTTAGCTCATTAAGCAGGGCCCTCAACCCCTCTGTTCCTGTGTGTCCAACTTGTCTGGTTACAACTACATGTCTGTTCGTCCACCCATTGTAAAGCGCTGCGGAATTTGATGGCGCAGTTTGAATAACATAATAATAATAATAATCTCCTAAGGGGATGCTACTGGAACAGGTGCTGCAGACAAAGTGTCACTTTTTTGAAAAAGTCTACATTTTATAATAAAGTATTGTAACTGTCAATAATATGGTTGTCGATAGTGTTTGATGCTTGAACATCCAGTAACATTTATCCTCCATAAAGGAACTAGGTCATAGGACACAGTGTAACAAAAACAATAATAAATAGATAAAGTGAGCCACTAAAGGGACACTATTCAGAGCACTTCATCTCATTGAGATCTGGGCACGGTGTCCCTGTCCCTCTTAGTCCTGCAATGTAAATGATTATATTGTAGGACGAATACTGCCTCTAGTGGCTGTCAATCCAAGGCACTTCCTAACTAAAACTTGAAATCTTCAAGCTCTGCATGAGGACATCCAACATCAGTAAAATCCCCATAGCATAGAAAGTGACTAAAGCTTTATTTTCCAACTTTTTAGTCACCGGGGGAAGTGGTGGGGTGCGAGGGAGGATCCAGATTTGTAATCCTTACACCATAGAATCCCAATAAGTAAAATAAAAAAATTGAAAAAGCAGGGATGAGAGAACACCACATACTAATAACCCACATACTAAGCATTAATTCCCTAGACTCAGCGATCCTACTAACTGCTAAATAAAATATAAATAATTCAAAAGTCCTTGAATGGAAAAATCTAGTCGTGGGAATTTAATCTCCTGAAAAATATTAAGAAGACCAGAAACACTCTCTGTGCTCCCCAAACCCCACAGCCCATGATCGGAGATCAAGATACGCCCATACGTTCAGGGCAAGGCAATTAACACTTATCTGTAGCTCCTGGTAATCGTAGCATCCTTTTAGGTGCTGGGATATTTTATATTCTAATTTAATATATATGTATTTAATCATTTCTTTTGGTGGTCTTGCATAGACCTCTATGTTTTACATTGAAATAAAAGTTAAGTTTTAATTAGATTTTTTTTAACCCCAATTAAGGGTTTAATCCACTCCTTTCCAGTTTCTTAATCACTTTAGATTTATCTTAAAGTCTTTTTGTTCTTTTAATCAAATAAATGTTTTACTTACCTTTTTCCAGAGCCAAGGTTCTTTTTGCGATGCTCAACTTTCCACCTCCTGCGATGTCATCGAAGAGGCATGGCATCCACCAAGATGGTCCATTCCAATGCTCATAATAGAGGAGTATTGGGGACAGATGGTGCATGCGCGGTGCATTGAATTCAACATTTTCCTATGAGCTGCAGAGTCCCGTGACCATTGAGGTGAAATGGTTTGAGGGAATTTAGTACCTTTAATACCATTTAAAATCTACAGAAATTATCAAATTCAGAGAGAGTGCGGAGCAATTCATGAAACCGTTAGGATAAGGTTTAGCAGGTGTTATCTACGGGAAACCACCAGCGTAAACAGCAAATCACGCAACGTCAAAGAGAAACAACAACTAAATAGGAACAAAAAATACAGAAATCCATTCAAATTCATTATATAGACATTAGTCGTATAAATAATTACTATTATTCAAATCTGTGTTTTATTTTGTTTTTTTTCCCAACTAAATATTTTGTAAAACGCAAAAAAACAAGAACTAAAAATCAATAGATTTGCTAATTATAGACATTATGAAAGCTTTCTCTTTTCTACCAAAATAATATACTGTTGGATTGTGTTCTGCACCCTACAAGCACTCAGCATCGTGAGGCATTGAATTAGGTATTTATTTATTTGTTTACATTTCTTAGCTTTTTATTCAGAGCATTTCATGAATATGTCAAAAAAATCATATGAAGTCTTGAAGACAGAGGGATATGTAATGACACATAATGATACATAGAGAGTCCATAGGTTTCAATCAATACCAGAATCACTTTGCAGAAAGCAAGAATACCTTTAACTTAACAATCTAAGACAGCATCATTTCTTTGGAGAAAATGTCATGAATAAAGGCAAAGGCAGGCAACAGCTCTTATATCCCTGTTATTAAATAGTAATCGATTACAGATCATTTGGACAGTGCTTGTTTTACGAGCATGGGTAATACTGCCTGGTTGAGTAACCCCAAGACGTGCACTGAAGTTTGGGTTGGACAAATACCTCCCCTTTACTCTCATACCATAGAGATTTCCAACTGACCACATTACCATTCTTGACATTGGACAGAACATTATTTATATCTTCAAAAGTCAATACATAATCCCACATGTGGACATCACTTATTTCACCCACAAAAGACTGTTTGGCATCAAAACCACCCCCATAGGAATCCTGCTCCTGTCCCAAGATAATACTGTATGGGGCAAGAATGGTAAATCCTTTATTTGAAACTCTTCTAGGGTAGGCCTTTCCATTGATCCAAAGCTGCACCACCCCCGTATCAGAGTCCCAGCTCGCACATGTGTGTTTCAATTCGAG
Organism: Pelobates cultripes; assembly: GCA_933207985.1. Taxonomy (NCBI): domain Eukaryota; kingdom Metazoa; phylum Chordata; class Amphibia; order Anura; family Pelobatidae; genus Pelobates; species Pelobates cultripes. The sequence continues at coordinate 4,917,906 of OW240924.1, read as the reverse complement.
AACCTCTGAGTCGATCCTGAATCGAATTTCTTCCTGGTTGATATAAACCATGCAGTAGTTTGGTGGCTCAAGGTAAATTAGAAAAGTGTTGTCACTTTCTGTGCCAGAGTTTGCCAAAGAGAAGAGAGAATGCTCTCGGGTGAGTTGAGTGTAGGATTGAAGGCACACAGTAAATTTCTTTAGCGGTTCTGATTGCTCTGGTTTCAGAGTGATGAATGCTGTGGCAGTTTCTTTAGGAAACAAGAAAACCTTTCTGTCCATATCTAAAGAAGAAAACAATGAAATAAAGAAATGTTTTAATATCCAATCTCTAGATTTCTACTTACAGAGGTTGACTTGATAGAAAATATTAAAACATGCTGTAACATACATTCTCTAATGCTCTACAATAAATATACTGGTTAAACCTTGCATTCAGCCATTCCAACTGCAGTCATTTTAAAAAGAATAAAACTATTTTTTACAAGAGTAATAAATGTATTTCTATATCTGATTTCCTACAGAAACTTACTCACTGAAGCTCAAACTTAGCAAACAGCGATACATTGAGTCCAATCTCCTTTCTATAACATGTTTCATGTTGTACATTTTCCTTGACATATTTGTTGTATGAAGAATAAAGTAATTCCATTCAGCACAGTTCCTAGATTCTGAAAGGACCAGGACAAATTAACAGGTTTCGTCCCTTAAAGTGTTTTGACAACTTACTGGGGTTCCTCCTGTACCCATCTCTGCCTTCGCTTCAGATAAACCCTACATAGAAAGTTTCCATTAGCTCCCATGGAGTGGTCTAATCCCTGGAGTGCACTGCTCAGTGAGGGCATCAGCTGGCACGGCTGGCTTTAGCTCGGGGCTGGAGGTTGCCCAGTGAGTGCCCGGCAGACTCCATTCTTACATGGTTTGACAACTTACACTGGAAGCATCTGCATAGGAAACAAAAACCATGGGACTTCTTATGGAAGCCCAGCCTACTTAGGGTGTATACGGTTTTCTGCATAAAAAAATATGTTATCATTAGAGAGTCTGTCAGTAGAATGGGACACCCTTCTAAAGCAGTGATACGTAGAAGATACAGAAAATGTTCTGGGGGAATTTGCACCCTCATCACACCCTGTTCCCACACCCATAGGTGGAAGGACACCATAGTCACTACTCTGGTCCATTCACAGGGCTGTAGCAGTCTCTAGGTAAGAAGGGAGGTTAGTGACAAACAGCCATTACATATTCTGGCAATAGACATGAGGTCCAGCTGGGGTCTGTAGAAGAAGAGCTGATCAGTCAGGAAGGTACCAGCTGAGAGCAGACTCACATCTCTTCAGTCTAACTGCAAGGCCTACAACAGCATCACAGCAAGCTAGTGGCCATGGGAGGTACTGCACCAGACTGAAGAGAGCGTCAAATCGCAGAGTTTTATGGGAATGCGATACTTCACCTACTGCTGCTGATATAAACAACATCTTAACAATAGGGTAATTATCAGGTTACACTGCCAGAATGATTTAATTAATGTTAATAATTAATTAAAAAAATAAAAATAATTAGGCGCTCACTATAGTGGTGGATAAAATAGGGAGTGGGCAGCAGTAACCACACAAGGATTCCCTACCTTGTGACAAAGCAATAGTGAACAAAGAAAAAAGAGGAAACCGCGCCCTTATTGTGATACGTAAATACGTACTCAAGTCCTTATGGTCATATACTTGCAATGATGTACCTCAAAAAGAAAAAAAGAGATATACAAATAATAGTGTAGCACTGTTAGTATTCCGTAAGTGGGCAAGAAGTAAATAGATGTACACTCACATGTGACAGAGCTAGAAACAGAGCTCTACTGTTCATGCGCATAGACGGAATAATCCCCGTCTTAGGATAAATGTAGGGTGGTCCACGTCTTGATGGTCTCAAATAAAGAACATACAGATAGACAGGGGAATCCACATAGTGCAGTATGTATTAAAATCACTTGGGATAATGGATAAAATATAAAGTATTGTACTCACATTTACTAGAGCGTGGTATAATCCCCACCAAGGAATAAGATGGTAACCAGGAAAAAATATTTATAGTAATGGATATCTTAGAGTGATAAAAATATATAAAATAATAAGTGTTTATTGTACATAAAAAACAATAAAAACAACTAAGAAACACTCTATGAGAAAGTCCATAAAAATCCACTTTACGTGTTTCACCTGTAGAGGCTTCTTCAGAAGTGTGGATAAAGTCCTTTTAATGTCCAAATATATAAGAAATAAAATTTAAAATAATTGTCTTCATATGTTAGAGAATTACTTACTGTTTCCTGGTTTTCGCGCGCGCGTCATACCGGAAGTGACGCTGGCGTAATCTTGGCCAATAATAGGTAAGAGGATATGAGTTATGTTAGCCACCGGTGGAACGCACGCATCATACCGGAAATGACGCGGCGTGACCGGACGGTGGAGTTCTATGCGTTCCACGTGTGGAACGCAAGCGGAGAAAAACGAAGTCGTAGTGATGATGCAGGCATATTCAATGCGTTCCACAAAAGGAACGCAAAAACAAACGGCAATAGCAATACCACTGTATGTCTTTCATAACATTAATAGTGGTATTGTCATTCTAATAAACTATAGTGGATTACATAATAAACATAATCTAGTTGATATAACCTTTAATTAATATATATCTTAATAAGGTCATACAAATTAAGACTTAGCATGCAATTTAAAGTGGCAAATGTGTACCATATTTTGATGTATTCACCATTGTAGGACAAGAGCAAATTATACACAACTAAAAAAGTGATATTAGAAATTTCCTAAGGAATACCATATAGGAAATGAACTAAAATGAATGAGTAAAAGAGTAGAAAATAAAAATAAAAAGTACATATAGATATTTTATAATAATATTAGATATAGGATACATAAAAGAAGACCCATCATATATTATAGTATATGGGAAAAGACTAGAAAAATCGTCTAGACATACATAATGAAAATAGTATGGAAAGCTCATCCAACATAAATTAGTATATAAGTGTGATTGGAATCAAATATAAAAATTGATACTTAAAAACTAAGACTGTCAGCTATAAACTGTATCTGTATAATATATAAGAAAAATAATAATTATAAAGATCTAAAAGTAACATATATATTTAGAAGAAAATTATAAATGTCATAAAAAAGTATTATAAAAATATATTATAAAAAATTAAAAAGATCAAAATCTATATTTAGTCCATTAGGATGCAAAGTATCAATTTTAAATACCCATTCCATCTCCTTTTTTCCTATTTTTTTGATAAAATCACCTCCTCTCCAATGGTTTTTTACTATCGTGATCCCTATAAATGTAAGAAATTTGGGATCATTATTATGCTTGCAAAAATGGGCAGACACTGAGTGTTTTTCATAATTTTTTTCAATATTTCTGCAGTGCTCAGCCATACGTATTTTTAAAGGTCTAGTAGTACGACCAATATATTGGAGGCCGCAAGGGCATTCCAATAAGTAAATAACATTCTTACTTTCACAAGTAATAATTTCCTTAATGTTATAGATCTTATTATTAGTATTCGATATAAAAGTAGACCTACTTTTTTCTGTTGGCTTTGTTTTTCTGCAGGCTATACAATTGTTACATTTAAAAAAACCATTGGCTAGGGGTGGGAAATGTTTTATATGTGTATTTTCTCTTTGGTCTTTGGTATAATTATTAGTAAGGTGCATTTTCAAATTTGGAGCACCTCTAAACACAATATGTGGTTTATCAGGAATCATGTCTTTAAGAATAGGATCCTCTTTTAAAAGGTTCCAATGTCTGTTCATTATTCTTTTTAAATTTTGATTTTTATCATTATAGTCCAACACTATGGGTAAAGTAACTTGATTTCGTTGTTGATGTTTTATTTTATGTATAAGCTCCTTTTGGTTGGTTTTTAACGTTTGTTGAATAGTAAATTCTATTAATTCTTCATTATAACCTTTATTTGTTAGACTATTTTTGATCTTGTTAGCTTGTTGTCTAAAAACAGTATTATCAGAACAGTTTCTCCTAAGTCTAGTGATTTGGCTCTTTGGAATGCTGTTGAGCCAAACTTTTTGTATTAATATAATTATTAACATGAACATCCTTAATATTAGTTTTAGTATGTATGGTGCAATTTTCAATGTAGATATTAAGATCTAAATAGGTGATTTCTTTATCACTAATTTCGGAGGTTAAAATAATTCCCTCCTGGTTTGAATTTAAAAACCGGATAAAATCATGGGCTTCATTAATAGGGCCTTTCCAAATAAAAATAAGGTCATCTATGTATCTGGAATAGGATACCAGGTTCGATGCCCAGCCATGTCCACTCCAAATATAACGTTCTTCCCATTCTGCCATAAAAAGATTGGCATAGCTGGGCGCGAACCTGGTGCCCATAGCCGTCCCTCTATTTTGTAAATAAAAGGAGTCTTTAAACCAAAAATAATTGTTATTTAAAATCAATTTAATACCTTCAATTAAAAAATTAATCTGCTCTTGTTCCATAAAATTATCTTTCTCTAAAATATTTTTAACTGCATTGCATCCTTTATCGTGCTGTATGATGGTATAAAGTGACTGGACATCGCAGGTAATAAGTAGAAAATCTTCTTGCCAAGGGATCTTTTCTAGCTTTCTCAGGAGATCTATAGTATCCCTAAGATACGATTTTGACTTAATTACATATGGTTGTAGTAAGATGTCTATATATTCAGACAAGTTTGAAAGTGCAGAACCAATCCCAGAGACGATGGGACATCCTGGGGGTCTGGTCACGTTTTTATGGATCTTGAGGAGAAAATAGATTACTGGAATTTTGGGGTGTACAACGTTTATGTAATGGAATTCCTTTTTATCTAAAATTTCTTTGTCTAGTCCTTTCTTTAAAAATAATACTAATTTTTCTTTAATGTTTTCTGTGGGATTTGCATTTAATTTGATATAAGTATCGGAATCATTTAGTTGTTTAAAGGCCTCTTCCTCATATTGTTCTTTTGATAGTATAACAAGGTCTCCACCTTTATCGGCGAGTTTGATTACAATAGACTTGTCGTTATATAAATCTTTTAAGGTTTGTCTTTCATTTTTGGTTAGATTTGCCTTGTCTTTATACTTATTATTATTTTCTAAATTTCTTATATCTCTACCGACCTTCTTTTCAAAAATTTCTAGAGCACTAGATTTGTAGTGCGCAGGATAAAAGTTAGATTTGTTTTTGAGGTTACTTTTTATATAATTATTTGCTGGTATATTAACAGAAGGATCTGTTGGGATTGCTTGCACTTTCTTAGTATTAACAGCAAAGAATCTTTTTAATGTTGCATTGCTAACAAATTTGTTAATATCTATAAAAAATGACGCGTGCGCGAAAACCAGGAAACAGTAAGTAATTCTCTAACATATGAAGACAATTATTTTAAATTTTATTTCTTATATATTTGGACATTAAAAGGACTTTATCCACACTTCTGAAGAAGCCTCTACAGGTGAAACGCGTAAAGTGGATTTTTATGGACTTTCTCATAGAGTGTTTCTTAGTTGTTTTTATTGTTTTTTATGTACAATAAACAGTTATTATTTTATATATTTTTATCACTCTGAGATATACATTACTATATATATTTTTTCCTGGTTACCATCTTATTCCTTGGTGGGGATTATACCACCTATACGCTATAAACTAGAGCGAGGCACACTCTAGTAAATGTGAGTGCAATACTTTATATTTTATCCATTATCCCAAGTGATTTTAATACATACTGCACTATGTGGATTCCCCTGTCTATCTGTATGTTCTTTATTTGAGACCATCAAGACGTGGACCACCCTACATTTATCCTAAGACGGGGATTATTCCGTCTATGCGCATGAACAGTAGAGCTCTGTTTCTAGCTCTGTCACATGTGAGTGTACATCTATTTACTTCTTGCCCACTTATGGAATACTAACAGTGCTACACTATTATTTGTATATCTCTTTTTTTCTTTTTGAGGTACATCATTGCAAGTATATGACCATAAGGACTTGAGTACGTATTTACGTATCACAATAAGGGCGCGGTTTCCTCTTTTTTCTTTGTTCACTAATAATTAATTAAGTCCAGCAGGAAAATACCTATGTGATCAGTTGTTTTACTCACCTTCTTGCGCAATACATCCGGTTATAATCACGAACCACACAATATATCTCGCCATCTGCCTGCAGAACACAGAATAAGCAGTCTTTCAAAACGTTGACAATTTATTTCATAATGTAAGCTTGAACATGGGCACACTTAGTACAATAAGTAGAAAAACAAGGTGCACTGTGCAATTAAAGGACCACTATAGGCACCCAGACCACTTCAGCTTAATGAAGTGGTCTGGGTGCCAGGTCCAGCTAGGTTTAACCCTTTTTGCAGTAAACATAGTAGTTTCAGAGAAACCGCTATGTTTACCTATGCGTTAATCCAGCCTCTAGTGGCTGTCTCATTGACAGCCGCTAGAGGCGCTTCCGCGCTTCTTACTGTGATTTTCACAGGGAGAAGATGCCAGTGTCTATAGGAAAGCATTGAGAATGCTTTCCTATGAGACTGGCTGAATGCGCGCACGGCTCTTGCTGCGCATGCGCATTCAGCCGATAACGGAAGAAGAGGGAGGAGAGTCCCAGCGCCGAGGGAGCCCGGTGCTGGAAAAAAGGTAAGGGATTAACCCCTTCCTCCCCCTTCAGCGCCACGGGAGTGGGACCCTGAGGGTGGGGGCAACCTCAGGGCACTATAGTGCCAGGAAAACGAGTATATTTTCCTGGCACTATAGTGGTCCTTTAAAGGGTGTAGCAGATCGCCAGTATTAAATCCACGAATTCCGCTGGTTCAGTAAGTAATCCACAGTCAGCGCTGAAAAGCAAGGCAATATCCCAAATCTCCCAGTAACCGGACGAAACACAGTTCTGAGAGTCAACTGAAGGCTTTATTCACAGGCTCCACAATTTATACAATTCCCCATGCAAGGGGTTTTCTGAGTCCCATCCCAGGGCCATTCCCAGAGTGGACTACATGGGGAACTTAATTTACAGAGCCTTTCTCCCATCAGGCACTGCTGCACGAGAGGGATCCTCCCACTGGAATGTACCGTTGGATTATCCCTCCGTGCAACAGAACCGGCAATTTATATTAAAATACACAACTTTTCGAATATTCAGTCTATTGGCACGAATGAACGTTCGGTAGATAGCTGGGGTCTGAGCGCATCATTCGTGAGATTACCGGTCAGATCCCAGCTAAAACAACCGAACGCCGCACGAAAAACACATTCATTCAAATATATATTCAAAAGACCGATTGAAGTCTAGGGAACATAATACCGAATGGCCCAGAACTCCCGAACGGCCTGGAAGCTCAGCGGTGTTCGCGCCGTTGAGTAGCCATTTTTAGTACCATGCACTCGACGACCAAACACCGCTGAGGGAACAAAGGATCCAAGATGGCCGACGCCGCATGGTCGGTAGTCGAACGGCGGCCACCTAGGAGAGCCTCTAATTACCGATTGCAACATTGTTGCAATCGGTTAACAAGCGCCACACGTCTCTAAGTGTGTAGGCTATACATGGTGGTTATTTCGGTTCATGAATGGCCCGCAAAGGTGCCGTTCGTGAAACGAAATGAAATACAGCTATCTGCCTTCGGCAGATAGCCCATACAGGGAATACAGGGTATTACAGCCAGCATACATTACACATAGTTAAACACATATCCCACAACCATACAGGCAACCCTTAAAGGCACAGTCTCTTTATATTGTCCAAGTGGCTAGGTTTGCCTCAAAGGGTCCTCTCAGTCCATCGATTATTGGATAGACATAGCTGGCTCTTTAATTAAGTGAGTTAGTGGTATTATATTATCTGAACTTATTTAAGGTCTAAAGATCCAGCTTTAACCAACTCTCCTGCTAATGAACGCACATGCTACATTTTAATTTCACTGCCAACAGTCAAAGGGTCTGAAACTCTTTTTAGGCAGAGAGAAGGTTGCGTCTTTAATTGTTAATAAAATCAATAATAATGCAATTGCAACTACAACACACGAGTAAAGATCTCTAACTTAACACACAATCATGCAGAACAAAAGTGAGCTAGGTGGAATACACTCTAAGTAAACCCAGTGGAGCGCTAATACTTAAATAAACACTTACCCCTTTTATTAAAGGGGAAATCTAGATGTTGAAGAAACAAGATAAAGTGACAAAATATAGTGCAATATGTTTGAGATAATTGGAGTGGTTTAAGGTGTGTATAAAACACTCACATGGAGCAGAGTCCTACAAGGATAGGCTCAAATCTCATCAGTGGGGATATATTCAGGCACCGGACCTCTTCTGCATATGAACCCGGGAAACTCAGAAAAGGAGATACAAAATGAAGCAAATACTTCGAGTGTATTAATCTTAATGTGATTTAAAAATATGCAAAATGATTGCTCACCTACTTAAAGGGACACTCCAGGCACCCATACCATTTCTACCCATTGGAGTGGTCTGTGTGCCAACTCCCACTACCCTTAACCCTGCAAGTGTAATTACTGCAGGTTTTTATAAACTGCAATAATTACCTTGCAGGGTTAACTCCACTCTACAAGACAGCCACTAGAGGGCACTTCCTGCTCTATAGCACAGTCTCCCTGGCCAGTGGGCGTGATCAGTCTCGCCTACCGGCAGACGTAATGCAGAGGAGGAGCGGCGGCGGAGGAAGAAGCAGCGACGTGGGACATGTTGCTGCCTCTGGTAAGTGACTGAAGGGGTTTTCACCCCTTCAGCAACCAGGGATTGGGAGGTGGGAGGGAGAGGAGATTGTTTTCCTGGCACTGGAGTTTCCCTTTAAGAGCTGATTGTACCTGGCTCTAAGTATAATGGTGTATGTGCCTTTAAGAGGGAACATATCTTCTATGGAGCAGGATACACAGGAACTTAGTGAACTTAAAGGACCACTATAGTGCCAGGGAAACAAACTCGCTTTCCTGGCACTATAGGGTCTTTAGGTCCCCCCCACCCTCAGAGTCCCCCTCCCGCCGAGCTCTAGGGGAGGAAGGGGTTAAACACTCTCCTACCTCTTCCAATGTCATTTGCTGAATGTAGCCCATGGAGGGGGAGTGGGCCTTGACATTGCCAGGAGACAGGCATCTAAGGGTCAGTGGTTAGGGATTGGCTTAAAGAAATGGAGTGGGGTGGAGTTATAAGAGGAGTATAAGTAGTGGCCATTTTAGATCCAGGGATCACTTTAATCTAAGTTGCACTTACCTGTTGTTGTGGCAAGATTTGTGTGGCTTTTTCTTTTGTCTCCTCTGCAGGTTGTCAGCAAGATGGAAGATTGGCTGGAAGGAGTTCGGGCAGCAGTGCAGAAGAGGGGTGTCTAGTGGCTGAGGGATCGCTTTGGAGGCTCTACTTTGCCATCCGCATCAGAAGGCTCCCTGGGTCAGAGGCCGGTCAGGAGGACAAGGCCCCCGCAGAGATTGAGCCCCAGCGCGGTTCCGGATTCCCGGCATCCAAGAAGCCCTTCTGGAGGTCCCGATGGCGGCGGTGAGACTACCGGCGGGAAGGCCGCAAGTGGAGGAGGTTGCGGGAGGCGTCGCAGTGCAGCCTGCACGAACACGTCGTCAGACGAGGATGGAGTTGCAGGCTGCTGGTTCGGGAACCGAATCCGAAACTGCCGAATGTTACGGGAGCGAACGTGGAGGTAGGAGAACTGGCGAAAGGGCTGAAACTGCTGAATGTTCGGGAGACGGAAATGGAGGTACTGATACTGCCGGCCGTTCATTTACGGAACGAGGAGGCAAAAAAAATGCCGAACGTTCAGTTTTGTGTCCTCTATTACAGGGAATGAAGGAGACGTGTCTGGTGACAGGAATCCAGGAAAGCAGTCATTACAGGCAGGGTCCAGCGGAAAAAGGAGGTGCAGTACGGCAGGCTTGGCAGCAGGTCCTGGGAATGCTGGAAGTGCTGGGACAGCTACGGCTCATTGTCCGGGTGAGTCGACCTCTGACACCACTGCCCCTACAGTTGCTGGGCCACGGGTTGCCCCGGTGGTGGGTCCCGGTGTTAGCATGGTTAGCCTTTTTGTTCAAGTTTAATGGATGGGAGGATGTCACAAAACATTTTCTCGTTAGGCAGGCATTGAAAGGTTTCAGGCGGGGTAAGGTGTCGGTGGATTCCAGGAGGCAGGTGTCGTTCGAGTTGCTTCAGCGGGTGGTCCGGGTGCTGCCCGAGGTATGTTTTTCGGGGTACGAAGTTACACTGTTCTCCATGGTTTTTAGTTTTGCTTTTTTCGGGGCATTTCATGTCAGCGAGCTGGTCAGCAGCAATCGCCAATGGGCCGGGGGGCTTCAGGCGGTGGATGTGGAGGTGTGGAGTAACAGGGTAGTGATCAACCTGAGGCGGTCCAAAACGGATGTACTGGGAAAAGGGACGTTGGTTACATTGTGGGAGCTCCCGGGTGGGAAACCGTGTCCAGTTAGGTGCGCAGTGGCCTTCCAGGAGGAGCGGTCAAAGGCCGGGGGTTCATATTTTAAGCATGAGGACGGCTCTTCGCTATCGAAGTTCCAGTTCCTCAGAGTTTTTCGGAAGGCGTTGCCAATAAGGTGATGGCAGCATATGTGAAGCGGTTGGGAGGGGTTGTAATTCGACACAGGGAGTTGGAGGACATGCTTCCAGGTTATTACAGGTGCGATGGGGTCCATCTCTCTGAAGTGGGCTTGGACTTTTTATTGTTGGGTGTTCTGGAGGGCCCTTCAGAGGGCAATCTTTTCCCTGGGGGGGTGTCGCTCAGGAGCTTGAGGAGTCAAGCTCTGAGCTGTGGCGGGGGATGGAGAGTAAAGTTGGGGGGAGAAAAGAGTCAGATGGGACACAGCACAGTCTATTATCTATCTATCTATCTATCTATCTATCTATCTATCTATCTATCTATCTATCTATTTATCTATCTATCTATCTATCTATATCTATCTGTCTGTCTGTCTGTCTGTCTATCTATCAATATCTGTCCGTCCGTCCGTCCATGAAAAAATAAAAATTAAACAAAATTCAAAACAAAACGAAAAATAAAAAGCAAGTTATATATAACACAAAGTATTGAAGTATTTGGATTATACTACCTATGTATTACCTTATTTCTTTCATTCCTAATCTAGATTTTGACTGCTTCCACCAGTCTCAGCGATTGCTACCTCTTCCTGCGTGTTGAATGTTGTAATTACTGGGTTTATGTTTATTGTATTTGTTCTATTCGTTAACTATTGAGAAATGATTTGCTGTAACAGGAGGAGGACATGGTAACATTAAACAAATGGTTCTATTCAATAACAAGGTCAGTAAAGGTGATGTCACAGCAAGGTTGCAAAATCAGATCCAATCTTTGGACTCTTTGTAAATAATCTCCCAAAAAACTCCAACATGCAAAAATAAATTCAGTCTCAGTAAATAAATATGGAGCAGCGATGAGTGTGCTTTACTGCCCTGGGTTGTATTTAGTGTTGGTGCTTGTGCACATTGCAGCGTTGCCCCCGCGTCTAACCTCAGACCCAGCTGTGTTGTGTTGAATAGCGCAGGCAAGATGCAACATTGTGTGTCGCTCTAACAAAATTTGTTTTTTAAACCCACCATCCAAAGACGACAATGTAAACAGGTACACAAACATGTGAATACTAAACATTGGACTACGAGCACAGATACAGCTTTCTTCTCCCACCCAGCGCTCATACTATTTATTGGGGGATAACGGAGGGCAGTTTGCCCATGAATGTCATGTTTTAAATTAACAAATGCCAAACAAATAAAAAAAATGAAAGGAGGCCACTCAGCAAGGCAATCCAGGAAGACAATAAAATATCATCCAAGAAGAGAGGTTTAGTATCAGTCCGTGGCCGGTAACAGGAGATCAAGCAGAGGTGAAGGGGTTAATCCAGGAGGCAAAGTCTTGTATCCAGTCCGGGTCGGCAACAGGAGATCAATCGGAATTGAAACGGTTAATAGAGGAGGCAAGGTCTTGTATCCAGTCCGGGGTCGGGAACAGGAGATCAATCGGAATTGAAGGGGTTAATAGAGGAGACAAGGTCTTGTATCCAGTCCGGGGTCGGGAACAGGAGATCAATCGGAATTGAAGGGGTTAATAGAGGAGACAAGGTCTTGTACCCAGTCCGGGGTCGGGAACAGGAGATCAATCGGAATTGAAGGGGTTAATCCAGGAGGCAAGGTCTTGTATCCAGTCCGGGGTCGGCAACAGGAGATCAATCGGAACTGAAGGGGTTAATAGAGGAGGCAAGGTCTTGTATCCAGTCCGGGGTCGGCAACAGGAGATCAATCGGAATTGAAGGGGTTAATAGAGGAGGCAAGGTCTTGTATCCAGTCTGGGGTCGGCAACAGGAGATCAATCGAATTGAAGGTTAACAGAGGAGGCAAGGTCTTGTATCCAGTCCGGTCAGCAACAGGAGATCAATCGAATTAAGGCTACCAGAGGAGGTGCAAGGTCTGTGATCCAGTCCGGTCGGAACAGGAGATCAATCGGAATTGAAGGGTTAATAGGAGGAGGCAAGGTCTTGTATCCAGTCTGGGGTCGGCAACAGGAGATCAATCGGTCTTGTATCCAGTCTGGGGTCGGCAACAGGAGATCAACGTTAAGGTTAACAGAGGAGGCAAGGTCTTGTATCCAGTCCGGGGTCGCAACATCAATCGGAATTGAAGGGGTTAACAGAGGAGGCAAGGTCTTGTATCCAGTCCGGGGTCGGCAACAGGAGATCAATCGGAATTGAAGGGGTTAATAGAGGAGGCAAGGTCTTGTATCCAGTCCGGGGTCGGGAACAGGAGATCAATCGGAATTGAAGGGGTTAATCCAGGAGGCAAGGTCTTGTATTCAGTCCGGGGTCGGCAACAGGAGATCAATCGGAATTGAAGGGGTTAATCCAGGAGGCAAGGTCTTGTATTCAGTCCGGGGTCGGCAACAGGAGATCAATCAGCGTTGAAGGTAAGAGTTTCAGGGGGATTCCGGCGACGGGACACAGGGAGTCTCAGTAAAGGATCCTATGATAACGAGGGAATGTGTAGTCAACATATTAATATAAGCTAGTGTTACGTATGTCAGTGCTGTCTTAAAGGGGCAGTAATAAAGTACAAAATTCCTGTCAATGAATTAGGGTGTGCGTTGGTACATGACAGAGCTGCCTGTAGTGTTTGAGTGATGAGCTGAGATCCTGTCAACTTACTGAAAGAACAGACACGTTTTCTGACAGTTTCTGTCAGTTTAACCCCTTAGTGACCAGGCCGTTTTTCAATTTTCTTCCCGTTAAGGGCCAGGGCTGTTGTTACATTTCTGCAGTGTTGGTGTTAAGCTGTAATTTTCCTCTTACTCATTTACTGTACCCCCTCATATTATATACTGTTTTTCTCGCCATTAAATGGTCTTTCTAAAGATACCATTATTTACATCATATAATATAATTTACTATAAAAACAATTATAAAATATGATGAAAAAATTGAAAAAAACACACTTTTTCAAAATTTGACCCCAAAAATCTGTTACGCATCTACAACTGCCAAAAATCACCCGTGCTAAATAGTTTCTAAATCTTGTCCTGCGTTTAGACATGCCCAATGTTAACATGTACTTGGCTTTTTTAGTAGCACTTTGCTGTTTCCAAACCAATTTTTTTCAAAAATAATGCAAGTTACATTGTAACACTGATATCTGTCAGGAATCCCTGAATAACCCTTCACAGGTATACATTTTTTAAAAGAAGATAACCTAAGGTATTAAACTTGGGGTATCTTGACTCTTTTTATGGAACCATGTTACCAGTAATCTATGCCAAATTTAAAAAAATAATAATAATAATAATTGGTGATTTTTTTTAAGACACATAGCAATTTAAGGATACATGTACTGAGAACTTTAAGGGTTACTGCCAAAGAACACCCCAATATGTGTTCAGCATCATCTAACGAGTACAGGGATATCACCCATGTATAGGTGTGTCGGGTTCTCTGGGGGCTAAAAGACCTTATTTGTAGGGCGCGCATTCCAGTTTTCCAACTTGGAATTTTCACAGCTGGCCATCATGCACCCATGTCCCATTTTGGACATTTTGGAAGCCGGCCAATGTAATTTACCCCATCAAACCATATAAAAGTAAAGTTTGAAAAGTAGACACCCAAATGGTGGTATTTTAACACTTTCCATGCACTAATTCTACCACCAGTCTCTGTCAAACGATTGGGTAGTCTTTTTTGTGTGTTATTTTTCACTCACATTCTACTTTAGACATGGATTCTCAGCTCCTGTTAGGTGTTACTGCCAAAGAACACCCCAATATGTTTTCAGCAACGTCTCCTGAGTACAGCAATACCACCCATGTATAGGTGTGTTGGGTTCTCTTGGGGCTAAAAGACCTTATTTGGAGGGTGCGCATTCCAGTTTTCCAACTTGGAATTTTCACAGCTGGCCATAATAATGCAATAGCAACTACAACACACAAGTAAAGACCTCTAACTTAACACACAATCGTGCAGAACAAAAGTGAGCTAGGTGGAATACACTCTAAGTAAAAAAAACACAATAAGTGTTGGCACTCAATTATGCAAGGTGCAGGTATTCGAGGTATAACCCCACGACAACCTCCTAATCTAAATCCAAAAACAAATATGAATACCGCACTCAAAAAAGATGATTCTTGTGAAATCTAAACTGTATTGAATTGCAAGAATATTTATTATAATAGTAATTCATAGGTTAATCAAGTAAACCTTAGTGAAGTTCATTCCAATCATATATATACATCGATTATTTACATATATACACACAAAAAACCTCCCTGTGCTGAATTACATGAACTATATATCTATATACATAGGTTGTGGATCCAAAAAATGCATGAAAATAAAATGTCCAGAAAAATATAGTAAAAAAGGAAAAAAGGCAGAAAAAAAGCAAAAAAGCAAAAAAGAAAAAGAAAAAAAGAAAAAAGAAAAAAAGAAGAAAAAATGAATGAAAAAAATGTATATATTTTCCAGTCCTATTGATAGTCCAAAATATAGTGCACTATATACTTCATATAATTCATAAATTTATAGATGGATCTCACGTGAACTTGATAGTATATTCAGTAAGAGGGTGGTAGATCTTGTAGATGATGTATATTGAATCAAAGTGAAGATGGGTGAAAATGAGTTGTAGCTCAATGAGAAAGTAATCACTCGTTCCTTTTTGTAGTATCTGGTCAGTCTAGCAGGTCTTTTCCTGAGTTCGAAATCGTGGGTAGTCCTGTGAATCGGGCTGAAATGGGCTGCGCGCTCGGGACGTTCCTGTCCCTTCAAAGGCCCCTGTTCCTCTCCGTCCTGCCAAAGTATAAGCATATCACTTAAATATCCTCATTAGGCGGCAAAAAAACGCCGCGGCCACTCCTTGCTGTTACTTCCGCCTACTGACGTCAGCGTGCGTCGCTACGTCATACGCATTCAATTAAACTTTATTGTTCACATACATATTGTATAATGACAAAATTAAAGGGAAATCTCACATAGACATAAGTAACTATGTGATACATATGATTAAAAAGGCAATGGAATTGTTTATGCAAACTAAATAGTGCTCGAATCTAAAGCAGTCTTAAACCTGAAAGACAAAATATACTCAAGAGAAAAGAAACAGAAAATAGTAGTTAAATATATTTAAAAACCTAACTAATGTGTGATTATTACATTGCTCACCTGCAACAGATGATCAAGAGAACAGGAATATCTGTAACTATAGATCAGTAGAATAGTCAGCTAAGAAAAAGAAAAAATAATAAAAGATGGATTGTCTATATCTATTGCAACAATAGAAAACAATGTTCAAAAGATTCCAAATAATAAGTAAAAAGAAAAAAGAAAAGAGAAAAAAATTCAAAGAACAAACAAAAAATGAAAAATGATATAGAAAAAATGTGTTAAATGAAAAATGATCCTCATTAAAAAGTTTTTTGTTGTAGCAAAATTTGAGAAAAATGGAAAAAAAATAGAAAAATAAAACTAAAAATACAGAGTATGCAACTCACCTGTCTCGTATTGCCCCACCGTGCCCCTGGGTCCCGTATGTGGGGAACCCTGTGCTGATGGCAGGTAGCGGACCCAAAGCGGTCAAAATGTTGGCAGGGAAGAACATCGGACCAAAACTGGTCAAGGGGAGCCTCTGTAAGGAGCAGAAAATCATAGAGCAGACAATAAATGCAAAAATGAAGAAAAAACTTCTCACAAGAAATGTTTAAGGTCATAATCTTCATTAAGCCCTAATGGTGACAAAGTCTCCAAGGTACTTATCCATTTTGTTTCTCTTTGTAATAAAAGTTTCTGTCTATCCCCTCCTCTGCGTAGAGGTGGAATTCTGTCCAAGACTTGAAACCTTAACTGGTTTACGTTATGACCATATGCTTTAAAATGTCTGGGTACCGGAGCCTCCACTTTATTGTGTTGTAATGCTGCCCTAATGCTCCTTTTGTGCTCCCCTATCCGCTCTTTCACTGGCCTGATGGTCTCCCCCACATACAGGAGTCCACAGGGACACTTGAGAGCATACACAACAAAGTCGGAGTTGCATGTAAAAAACTCTAAACTCTAAACATAAAATTTCTTACCTGATCTGGGATGTACAAAATATTCCCCCTTGATCACACTGTTACAGTGTGAGCAATTTAAACATGGAAAAGTGCCCTTCTTAGGTTCTGAAAAGAATCTAGTTTGTTTCTTCGAACTACCAATATCTGATCTTACTATCATATCCCTCAGGTTCGAGGCCCTCTGGTATGCAAAAGGGGAGACTGTTGGAATATCGGGGGTAATTGGGTATCCCCCTGAAACAGTTGCCAATGTTTTAATATAACATGCCTCATCTCCTTATTAAGTGGGGTATATGGTGTTACCAACGTAATCCTTTCCACTTTGTCTCTGGCCCCTGCGCCTGAAAGGGTTTCTTGTCGAGAGAGATTATCAACCTTCTGTCGTTGATTGTCAACTACATGTGTGGGATAGCCCCGTTCTATGAATTTATTGGCCATAAAATCTAAACCCGTCATAACTTTATCTTCCTGTGATACAATCCTTTTTACCCTTAATAATTGACTAAATGGTAATCCATTCTTTAGATGGATAGGATGGAAGCTTGAGTAGGTCAATAAATTGTTACGGTCAGTAGGTTTTATGTACAGGTCACTGTGAAGACAATCTTGTACTCTCTGTACCTGAACGTCTAAAAAAGGGACTTTAGTAGTATCACAGCACATGGTAAATTTAATGTTTTCATCTTGGCGCTCGGATACAGAGGGGGCTACATCCTCCTCCTCTGCCTCCTCGTCTTCAGGGATGACTTTTTTAGAGAGAGGTACACGACACGAAGAAGCATCAGGCGGGGGGGTTACAACAAGAGGCACTCGGGAGAAAAGACAAGGCCGACCGCCCCAATCGAGACGCAATCTCTAATACACAACATTTCAGGTAGGCCCTTAACACCTACGGAGGAGGGGACCCTGAATAAGGGACTCTCCTTCATTCCCACACCCCATATAGAGTGGCATCAATATGACGTCAGTTTGTATAAATTTTTTCGCCAACTTAAATTACGTGCATTCTTTTCAACAGATCAGCAAAGTTATGGTATAACAGCAGAATCTACTGACAATACTATGCAGACCACACAGGGACATCCTCAGGATGAAGGAAATATGGAGGCTGTGGGACATTATGCTACCGGGTCTGACCCATACACCATTCTCTCCCTGGATACAGGTTTGAAACCTAAAAGCACTTTCACACCACATAACATCAATACATCCATTGATTTATTCACCAATCTTGTGAAGAAAGATATGTGTAAACTTAGGAAAAAACATCAATACACCCATAGTTATCATGGAAAAAGTATTAATTTTACCAAACAAGATTGGTTGAATATCAATAACTTAAAGAAAGACACATCCATCATTATCAAACCGGCAGATAAAGGGGGAGCACTGGTGATTATGGATCGTACATACTATGTAAAAGAAATTGAGACCCAGTTATTGGATAACACAAATTACTTACCTATCAGTCAAGACCCTACACACAATCTGAAACGCACACTAGATAAACTGAACTTATGGGCCCTTTCTAAAAACATTATCTCTGATGGAGAATATAAGTACATGAACTTCAAATACCCAAGAATTCCGGTGTTCTATACCCTCCCCAAAATACATAAGAATCCCCTTTTTCCACCAGGCAGACCAATAGTCAGTGGAACTGGGTCTATATTCCAACATCCAGCAGAAATACTGGATAAATTTTTGATCAAATATGTCCCAATGCAGAAATCATACCTTAAAGATACTACTACATTCCTCACATTACTAGCAGATATACATATCCCACCAGGAGACTTTTGGTTGGTAACTATGGATGTACAGTCATTATACACTTCAATTGACCATAATAGAGGAATTGAGGCAGTAGATTGGACATTGGATAGAGACCCGAGATTAATCCAACAAGAAGAGACCCGAAAATATATTAGGGAATTACTTACTTTCATTTTGACTGAGAATTACTTTCTGTTTGGTGATAAGTATTACAAACAGATCAAGGGTACCGCTATGGGCTCGAATGTCGCTCCAACATATGCTAACATTTATATGAATCGAATGGAGGAAACATGCATCTACGAACATCCCTTATTTTCTAAATGCCTAGTCTGGAAAAGATACATAGATGACGTGTTCATATGTTGGAGCGGCACTAGGGCCCAGTTACAGGAATTTTTTGAGTCACTAAACACACAAGATGAAAACATTAAATTTACCATGTGCTGTGATACTACTACAGTCCCTTTTTTAGACGTTCAGGTACAGAGAGTACAAAATTGTCTTCACAGTGACCTGTACATAAAACCTACTGACCGTAACAATTTATTGACCTACTCAAGTTTCCATCCTATCCATCTAAAGAATGGATTACCATTTAGTCAATTATTAAGGGTAAAAAGGATTGTATCACAGGAAGATAAAGTTATGACGGGTTTAGATTTTATGGCCAATAAATTCATAGAACGGGGCTATCCCACACATGTAGTTGACAATCAACGACAGAAGGTTGATAATCTCTCTCGACAAGAAACCCTTTCAGGTACAGGGGCCAGAGACAAAGTGGAAAGGATTACGTTGGTAACACCATATACCCCACTTAATAAGGAGATGAGGCATGTTATATTAAAACATTGGCAACTGTTTCAGGGGGATACCCAATTACCCCCGATATTCCAACAGTCTCCCCTTTTTGCATACCAGAGGGCCTCGAACCTGAGGGATATGATAGTAAGATCAGATATTGGTAGTTCGAAGAAACAAACTAGATTCTTTTCAGAACCTAAGAAGGGCACTTTTCCATGTTTAAATTGCTCACACTGTAACAGTGTGATCAAGGGGGAATATTTTGTACATCCCAGATCAGGTAAGAAATTTTATGTTTAGAGTTTAGAGTTTTTTACATGCAACTCCGACTTTGTTGTGTATGCTCTCAAGTGTCCCTGTGGACTCCTGTATGTGGGGGAGACCATCAGGCCAGTGAAAGAGCGGATAGGGGAGCACAAAAGGAGCATTAGGGCAGCATTACAACACAATAAAGTGGAGGCTCCGGTACCCAGACATTTTAAAGCATATGGTCATAACGTAAACCAGTTAAGGTTTCAAGTCTTGGACAGAATTCCACCTCTACGCAGAGGAGGGGATAGACAGAAACTTTTATTACAAAGAGAAACAAAATGGATAAGTACCTTGGAGACTTTGTCACCATTAGGGCTTAATGAAGATTATGACCTTAAACATTTCTTGTGAGAAGTTTTTTCTTCATTTTTGCATTTATTGTCTGCTCTATGATTTTCTGCTCCTTACAGAGGCTCCCCTTGACCAGTTTTGGTCCGATGTTCTTCCCTGCCAACATTTTGACCGCTTTGGGTCCGCTACCTGCCATCAGCACAGGGTTCCCCACATACGGGACCCAGGGGCACGGTGGGGCAATACGAGACAGGTGAGTTGCATACTCTGTATTTTTAGTTTTATTTTTCTATTTTTTTTCCATTTTTCTCAAATTTTGCTACAACAAAAAACTTTTTAATGAGGATCATTTTTCATTTAACACATTTTTTCTATATCATTTTTCATTTTTTGTTTGTTCTTTGAATTTTTTTCTCTTTTCTTTTTTCTTTTTACTTATTATTTGGAATCTTTTGAACATTGTTTTCTATTGTTGCAATAGATATAGACAATCCATCTTTTATTATTTTTTCTTTTTCTTAGCTGACTATTCTACTGATCTATAGTTACAGATATTCCTGTTCTCTTGATCATCTGTTGCAGGTGAGCAATGTAATAATCACACATTAGTTAGGTTTTTAAATATATTTAACTACTATTTTCTGTTTCTTTTCTCTTGAGTATATTTTGTCTTTCAGGTTTAAGACTGCTTTAGATTCGAGCACCATTTAGTTTGCATAAACAATTCCATTGCCTCTGTAATCATATGTATCACATAGTTACTTATGTCTATGTGAGATTTCCCTTTAATTTTGTCATTATACAATATGTATGTGAACAATAAAGTTTAATTGAATGCGTATGACGTAGCGACGCACGCTGACGTCAGTAGGCGGAAGTAACAGCAAGGAGTGGCCGCGGCGTTTTTTTGCCGCCTAATGAGGACATTTAAGTGATATGCTTATACTTTGGCAGGACGGAGAGGAACAGGGGCCTTTGAAGGGACAGGAACGTCCCGAGCGCGCAGCCCATTTCAGCCCGATTCACAGGACTACCCACGATTTCGAACTCAGGAAAAGACCTGCTAGACTGACCAGATACTACAAAAGGGACGAGTGATTACTTTCTCATTGAGCTACAACTCATTTTCACCCATCTTCACTTTGATTCAATATACATCATCTACAAGATCTACCACCCTCTTACTGAATATACTATCAAGTTCACGTGAGATCCATCTATAAATTTATGAATTATATGAAGTATATAGTGCACTATATTTTGGACTATCAATAGGACTGGAAAATATATACATTTTTTTCATTCATTTTTTCTTCTTTTTTTCTTTTTTGCTTTTTTTCTGCCTTTTTTCCTTTTTTTACTATATTTTTCTGGACATTTTATTTTCATGCATTTTTTGGATCCACAACCTATGTATATAGATATATAGTTCATGAAATTCAGCACAGGGAGGTTTTTTGTGTGTATATATGTAAATAATCGATGTATATATATGATTGGAATGAACTTCACTAAGGTTTACTTGATTAACCTATGAATTACTATTATAATAAATATTCTTGCAATTCAATACAGTTTAGATTTCACAAGAATCATCTTTTTTGAGTGCGGTATATTTGTTTTTACACTCTAAGTAAACCCAGTGGAGCGCTAATACTTAAATAAACACTTACCCCTTTTATTAATGGGGAAATCTGGATGTTAAAGAAACAAGATAAAGTGACAAAATATAGTGCAATATGTTTGAGATAATTGGAGTGGTTTAAGGTGTGTATAAAACACTCACATGGAGCAGAGTCCTACAAGGATAGGCTCAAATCTCATCAGTGGGGATATATTCAGGCACCGGACCCAGGGCCAGTTTAAGAGCCCAGTGGGCCTGGTGCTGACAATTATGATGGGGCCTAATTACAGAATTGTCACGGCCCCTGGCTCGCCACAAGGTGCGGTCGCACCGGACCAGTGTGACTGCGCCAACGAACTGAGCTTACCTGCTCAGCAGCGAGTCGGGAGCCGCTCTGCTGGGTTCTCCTGGCTGCCTGGTCGGGTTCAAGATGGTGCCGAACACGCGGTCGCAGCCAGATATAGCTCTGCCTCCCAGGGTCACACACACGTTCTGCAGTCAGAGGCCAGAGGGATATTTAACCTAGGTTATTGCCCTGTCGTGGTTTTCGTTCCTGAATCCTGAGAGTGCGTTTTCTTGTCCTGTTTTTGATATTCCCAGTATTTTGACCTTGGCTATTCCTGACTATTCTGATTCCTGGCTTCTCTGACTTGGCTTGTTAAATGGTATTGTATATTTCTGGCTCCCTTGACCATTCTCTGTTTTTAATGTATTAGTCCGGCCATTCTAAGGACCAGTTTACGTTTTATCATTTTCTGTTCTGTCTATGTAGATGTTACATAGCTCTGCGTGCTGGACCACACTAGCAGTCATGACAAGAATCTAACCGACCATAGACACTAAAACAGTCATACCTCTCAAGCGTCAAGTATCTAATTGAGATGGTGTTGGAGGGAAACTCAAAGGATGCAGCTTTAAGAAAACACATACTCTATGCTAATCGCTCTCTAATTTATGCTTTAATCTTTCAAGTAAATCCATACCCCCTAACAGCAGTGTCCAGTGAAGCAGGAAGTCAATGGGGACACGGGGAGAAATGGGGACACAGACACTAGGGACACAGACACTGGAAGACATGGGGACACTAAGACACTAGGGACACTGAGAGACATGGGGATACTGGGACACTGGCTGGGAGGCATGGAGACACTTGGGGACACTGGGAGACATGGGGACATTTGGGGACACTAGGGACACTGAGAGACATGGGACACATACACTGGGAAACATGGGGACATTTGGGGACACAAGAGACACTGGCTGGGAGACATGGGGAACTGAGACACTAGGGGGACTGGCTGGGAGACATGTGGACACTGGTTGACATGGGGACACAGACATTTGGGGACACTGGGAGACATAGGGACACTGAGAGACATGGGGATATAGACACTGGGAGACTAGGGGACACTAAGAAAATAGGGACACTGGCTTGGAGGCATGGGGGCATTGTGTCCCATGTGTCTCTGTGTGTCCCCCAATGTCCCCACGTGTCTCAGCATCCCCTTATCTCACAGTGTCCCCTAGTTTTTCAGTGTCCCCTAGTGTCTCAGTGTCCCCATGTCTCTCTGCTGCCTTTCCCCCCATACTTCACTTCCCAGAGCTGTAGTCTGTCTCTGCAGGCTGGGAGTTGCGGTATGAAGTCTATGTGCTGTGTAGCTGCTCCCCTGCGGATCAGTGAGTATAGATAGGCAGGGAGTGATATGCTGGAACTTCCTATCCCTGCCTCTCTCCACACACAGTGACCCCTACTGGCCGGTGCTGGTATTACAGAGTAATCTCCTTTTATACTGAGAAAAATACCTGCATTTGTATTGCCAGTATCACTGCAGGTAAGCCTCAAATACTGGCCAGGCAGCCTCAAATACTGGTAAAATACCAGTCAGGTGGCAAACCTAAGAGTAGTGTGTGTAAAAAAAAAAAAAAAAAAAGTAAATTTTTTTTTTTTTTAAATGGGCCTATTCCATGGGCCTGGGCCTGGAGCTGCAGCTCCATCAGCCCCTATGTTAATCCAGCCCTGACCGGACCTCTTCTGCATATGAACCCAGGAAACTCAGAAAAGGAGATACAAAATGAAGCAAATACTTCGAGTGTATTAACCTTAATGTGATTTAAAAATATGCAAAATGATTGCTCACCTACTTAAGAGCCAATTGTACCTGGCTCTAAGTCCCCAGGTACAATTGGCTCCATTTGGGACATTTTTAAGCCGGCCTATATAATTTACCCCCATCAAACCATATATTTGTGAAAAGTAGACACCCTAGGGTATTTCAGATGGTGGTATTTTAACACTTTTCACGTACTAATACTACCACCAGTCTCTGTCAAATGTTAGGGTAGTCTTTTTTTGTGTGTTATTTTTCTACTTTAGGCATGGATTCTCAGCTCCTGTTAGGAGTTACTGCCAAAGAACACCCCAATATGTGTTCAGCAACATCTCCTGAGTACAGCAATACCACCTATGCATAGGTTTGTTGGGCTGTTTGCGGGGTGCAAAGCCAAACGTCTGACATGTGTTTTTCAAATTTTACATATCTTCTTTGCCTATCATCTTTTTGGGGCCTTTTCAGATATCCCAATTTATTTTCTTGCCATGAGCATGCACGTATTTTATATGGAGTGCTTTGATGCCTTTGATGCAATCGTTTTAGTCAAAAACTTGGAGAAAGTGTGTGGTGGTAATTGTTCAATTTTCATTTTTACGCACACATTGCTTTTTGACTGTGATTTAGGAGAGCCTGTTGTTGGTTATTGCAAGAAAACACTCCAAGTTGTTTTCTGCAAGGCCTCCTTAGTACACCCATGCCTCCCCATGCATAGGGTAAACGTAGCTAAAAAAAACACAAAAAAAATGAAGGGCAAATATTAAAAAAAATGAGTCCCCAATGCAGATTCTAGGCTGTCCAGGGCAAGCAGGACAGTGATATACAGTATCTTTTCTCTGCCCCCTCTTAAAACAGACTCTGCATCTTTTTTTGGGATTCTGCTTCGCCGCAGTAGGGGGAATTTTAAAAATAAAATGTGTAACCCGTACTCTGCTCTCTCCCATCACCGCCTGCGGAGCAGGTGCATCACTGTTCAAAATCCCCAAAATGATGTGGAGCTGAAACTTTCAAAAACTAAGTTGCGTCCAGGGCTTTGCTTTTTTGAACAATAAAAAAGCGTTGTGGCTGGCAATCTGCATTAGGTAGATTGCAACCTTTTTGTACCAGGCCCTTGTCTTGCATATAATTACGTAGGGCTGCAGCAGCTGATCTGCCAGATCAACCCCACCCATATGCCGGTTATAGGCCTTGATGCACACTGGCTTCCTTGTGCTCTCAGCTCTGCCACGATCTGAGACCTCCACAGTCCCCTCAGTGTGGATGGTGGTAAGAAGGTTCACACCCTTCTTGTCTCTGTACTTAACTGCCAACAGCTTCTCTTGGCGCAGAGCTGAGGTCTGCCATCTTCGTAGCCGGGTGCGTGCAAGTTGTCCTGGGAAACCTGTGCTGTTCTTTTTGACTGTACCGCAAGCTAATGTATCAAAACAGTACAGTAGCTTGAACAAAGGGACACTTGTATAAAAATTGTCAGTATACAAGTGGTACCCTTTGTTCATCCGGGGGAATATCAGGTCGCAGACAATATTGCCACTGGTTCCCATATGTTCTGGGCAACCTGGAGGGTCAAGGTGGCTATCCTTTCCCTCATACACCCGGAAGGCCTGAGTATACCCAGTATCTCTATCACAGAGCTTATACATCGTTACACCATACCTAGAGCGCTTGGAAGGAACATACTGCTTGAATCCCAGCCGTCCCTTATAATTCATCAGGGATTCATCCACGCATATATTCCTTCCAGGTGTATAAGCCTCTGCAAACCTGGCAGCAAAGTGGGTAATCAGGGGGCGGATTTTATACAGCCTGTCAAATTGGGGATGCTCCCTAGAGGGACACAGGCTGTTGTCGCTGAAGTGCATGAAATGCAGAATCATTTCATACCTCTTCCTCGACATACATTGGGAGTAAATGGGGGTAGAGCAGATGGGGCTACTGCTCCAGTAGGAGCGGATGGAGGGCTTCTTTATGATGCCCATCAGCATAGTCAATACCCAGAATCTTTTAAATTCTGGCACATCGATGGGGGCCCATTGCTGCTTTGCCAAAAAAGACTCAGGCTTAGAAGCACGGAACTGATCGGCATATCAATTAGTTTGGGCAACAATGTTCCCCAATACATCATCGCCCAGAAACACCTCCACAAACTGCTGAGGGCTAAATCCTGCGACATCCAAATTAATGCCAGGATTTGCAGTAAAGGATGGGATGTCTGGCCTCTGGTGATGAGGCACTACCCACTCCTCAGCAGTTCTGCCAGCTGGAGCAGCACGTCTCCTTCTGGCAGGGGGACTAGCAGGCACAGATACAACATCAGTAGATAAATCACTAGCAGCAGACACTGTATCTAGTGATGATGTATCTGAGCACCTGGCAGGGTCAAAATCAGGGTCAGAGTCTGACAGACGCGTCAGGCTCTAGCGCAAGGGCATATGACTGCTTTGAAACAGCTACCTTAAACCATCTTTTATGACAGGTAGTGTAGGCAAAAACATAACCTTATATTTAAACCTTATTTACATATGTCCCACAACAGTGTGCGTGGTGCGGCTCAGTCGGCCCGCTAAGGGCACTCAGTTCGGGCCACTGTCCGTGAACTCCTGGGGATGAAAGTCTCAGAGTTAGCTGGGTTCCATACATGTGGTCTGGAGGGGATGTTTGGTTGCTGCAGAGCGTCTGGTGGGAGGCCCAAGGTAGCAAGTTGTGTCTTCGCCTCCTGCAGGTCCGCTATGAGGTATGTGTTGTCTCCCTGCAACACCTGGAGCTTGTGTGGTGAGCGCCATTGATATTTAAGATTATGGGCGCGGAGTAGGGTGGTGAAGGGTCTCATGGTTGAGCGCCAGGCAATAGTTCCTCTGGATAAATCTGTGTATAGTGAGAGGGCCATGTCCTCAATGGGGTATGGTTTTTTTCCCCTAATGGCGGTCATGACAGCTGCTTTGTCCTGCTGCTTTTGAAATTTAACAATTACGTCCCTGGGTGCCGCCAGAGGAGCCGTTGTCGGTTTGGGGATTCTGAATATGCCATCCAGGCCTACCCCTTTAGCTTGCTTCGGCTGGAGTATGTTACCTATTAGGCGCATCATGAGGTGAGGGAGTTCTGAATCTGGGACCGACTCTGCTATGCCTCAAATCTTTATATTTTGGGCCCTGCGTGAGTCTTCCAGTACCGCCATTTTCTGTTCCACTCTCAGGTGCTGCTGTTGCAGCGTTTTTACCTCCTGCTGGAGCCTGGCTACAGTCCTCGAGTGGTTGAGGGAATCTTGTTCCAAAGTTCCCATGGTTGTTAGACCCTGTATGTCTTTCCTCATGTCGGCTACATCCGCTTGGATATTCCGGCAGAGCTCTGCTAGCAGATCCCTCATTTCGGCCTTTGTGACCGGAGCCGTGTCCGGCTGCGTTCTTGGTTGCACTGCCTCTTGTGTTACGGGTAAGTGTGTGACTTCATGCTCCGAGAGTCGCTCATCGGAGTCGTTGAAGTCGTCGAGGTAGGCATCCATGTTGGGTTCCGAGGCGCCATGTGCTCGCCGCCATAAGTCCCCTATGCTGGTGCCCGGCCAGGGCAGTTCTTGTTTTGGCTTTTTGTTTTTTCCTGCCCATTGGTAGTCCACTGCAGTGGGGCAGTCTTGGTTGCTTTTGAGAGGGTAAAATAGTTTTTTATTCTTGCTTTTTCTCAGTTAAATCTCGGAGCTCTCAGAAGATGCGACCAGTCGTTTCGGCTGTTAGTTCCGCCCCCCTAAATCATTTATTTTAAAACACTTATGTTAGGTTATGTTACATTGTGTGCAATAAAGATAAAATAATTTTTGGTATTCATTATATTAGGTACTGATTGCCACCTGTGGTTCCATAACAATAACCACCCTTTGTGTCCCTCCCTAAGGGCCTTTGCCTTTTTTTCCACAAAGCATGATATCCCCGGAACACAGGAAATAAAACATATGAGTATATGAAGTCTGATTGCTAGAGCAATTGCGCCACCCCGTGGCACAGATTGGTAATTGTGATTTGAATACATTTGCTCCCAATATATAATAAGTAAAAAGAATGTGGGGTGTGGGGGAGTATATTTCAGCCTGCTTATAGTCTTTGAGAAAAGGGGAAAGACAAAGACACAGAAGAGGTATAACAGAATGTCAGAGAGGAGGAGGGTCTGAGGTATAAGACAACTTGCAGGAACAAGCAGATGAAAAAATTATGGTCGCTCGCAGAGCAAAGGGAATAAGAAGGTGTGTATTTGTTAGTAAAGAAAAAATATAGTGAAGAGTGGAATTTTTGAGGGCTTTGTAGGTAGATGTTAGTAGTCTGAATTGGGTCTTAAAGGGTAGAAGAAGCCAATGTAATGATTGGCAAATAATAATAATTATAATTATTATCATTATTATTTAATGTCTTGCTGTGTAGCTCTGTCTGCTCACTGTACATCATGGCTAATTTTTATTTGGTGTGCATTGGAAGAGGGGTAGTCTTATACGGCGAGTATATCCCAAACTCTATATTTTAACTGGAAAAGTTGGGGGTCGTCTTATACGCCCAGTCGTCTTATACGCCGGAAAATATGGTACCTAAATCTCTAAATCTCTCTAGCTAAAGCACAAGTGAAGAGAGGGAGGGAGATCCACACTGGTTAGAGTCAATATTTACTAATATTGACCTGATCAGACAAATGGGGATCATAGTTAGAATAAAATTGTTATTGGGGCAAGCTCTGGTTGGATCACCCTAGCCTGCCCCTATGATGATACAGGCTAGGGACACCCCCAGAAGCCCCATGATGCACTGCCTTTAGAAAGGCAGCACCATCTTTCTAGCCACATGGCTGGGGAGGGAGGGGGTTAATATCTATTATTTTATTGATTTTTAACATTTATATATATATATATATATTTCTTCACTGAGTGCCTCAACCCCTTCGAGGCACTCAGCACTTGTAGAGCATCGAAAGCTTGCACGATGGTTTCCGATGCTCTGCTTAACGTAGAGCAACCTGGAAGTGATCGCTCTGGAGGGAGCAATCAACCGGCGCTCTCTGGGTGCCCGGCAGAAATGAACAGTATTGCACGATGCCTCAACATTGAGGCATCGCTGCAATACTATGAGAGCGGCTGGAAGCGATCACGATTGCTTCCAGCACTCAAAATAGCCGCGGACGTATCAGGTACGTCTGAGGTCCTTAAGGACCGTTTTTTTGTTGGACGTTCCTGATACGTCCGTGGTAGGGAAGGGTTTAAAGAGTCAGGACTTCTACCAGGGAAACAGCATTTTATTATTTATTATCATATAACATCTCTCTACCCACACAAACATGTCTTAGTCGGGAATATAGAAACAGTTTAAATAAAGTCATTCCCAAAATCAGGAATTGCAAGGAAATAATCAGAAATATGAAAATGATTGGCCAAAGTAGTTGAATTGGAGATTTGTTTGAAATGTTCAGCTGTTTTGGCTAGGAAGTTCTTCCTTATATTTTTATTTATAAGAATCACTTGTAAATATCCCTATTTTGCTGGCTCCGACTTCTTATTCAATAATTCATATTTACAATAGTTTCCCAATAAATCCGTTTTAATTCCAGATCGTAACAATACGATGGGTGAACGGTAAGGAAAGGCCCTTTAGATAGAGAGACGGATGCATTAGTGTAGCTGTTATAATGTGCAGAGAAGGTTTCATTCATGACAGAGTTTTTATTTTCCGGTTGAGAATAATCTGAGTGAAAGACAGGAAGCGGTGACAGTCTGAGTACAACAAATTTCTTAATGTGACACTGTGCCCTTCAAACAGTGCCCAAACACGCTCTTTAAGTAAATAGCACAGAGACACCAAGTGGCACCCACACTTACAAGAGAAAAGAGTAGTCAGACCAGGGGCCTGGGGAAAAAAGTGTGGGAACTTAACCAAGATCCCCCCCTCCCTCCCCCT
Organism: Pelobates cultripes; assembly: GCA_933207985.1. NCBI lineage: Eukaryota > Metazoa > Chordata > Amphibia > Anura > Pelobatidae > Pelobates > Pelobates cultripes. The sequence goes on along the minus strand of OW240924.1, from coordinate 4,888,441 downwards.
CAAAAAATAAAATAGCAAGACTGGAGCCCTGTGTACAGCATTGACCATGTGAAGTATATATTGGCCTATAATAACGACGTGTTGTGTAGTCCCAAATGATCACACGGTGCATTCTTTTTCTTCATGTGGCTATTTAAGAGTTGGTTTCGTTGGTATAAAGTTGCCATTTGTGTAAGAACTGAGAGCAGATGTTGGAAAGGCAAAGCTGTTTGTTTGCAGACAATATACGAATGGACCTCCAGCTTGTAACTAAACTGACAATAAGAATTATTGAAAGGAACCTTCTCACAGCACGTGGGGATATTTGTTAGGACAGGACATGTAACAAACAGTAATACTATGAAAACAGTAATAATGGTAATAATGATGAATCATAATACAATATATTCCTAATGTGTTATTGTTTCCCACGAGACCATGTTAATCATCAGTCTATACATCCCACATCCCAGTATGATTTACTTATCCAACTGGGCAAGCAATGCGTCTTAACCGTAAGGTTCAAGGGGTTTGAATTAGGCCAGAAATAATATACACAAGAGACAGTGTACATTAATTAACCCTTTAGATGCTAAATGTGTATAACAATGTATTGCACACACCATGGCACTCAAAGTGTTAAAAGTACCCTCTAATCCCACAGACCCACAAGCATTCTCCCCTATACACACACTGCCCCCCCATACAAACAAACACCCCCGATACACACACACTGTCCCCCATACACACACTGCCCACACACTTCTCAACACACAGACACGTGCCCCCACACACTGCCCTATACACACACACACTGCCCCACATACACACACACACACATACACACACACTGCCCCCTCACACTGCCCCCCACACACACTGCCCCTCACACACACTGCCCCCACACAAACGGCACCCCCCACACACACTGCATCCCTCACACATACCATTTGTTATTATTTCTGGCTGATACCGGTGTCAGGGTTTCTTTGCTGTTTTAAACAGCCACCCTTCCTTTTTCAGTGTGTTTTTCAGCTGAGATTAACGATCAGCTCCTTCAGTATGTTGCCACGGTTACTCACCTGATTGTAGTAACCAGCCCTGCTGCTAATCAGGTAATTTAAGCAGCAGCAAAGCCCAGTAACTCCTTGCCCTTGTGTGGTTTCCTGTTCCCCAGTAGTCTCCTTGTTCCCGTGTGTTCCTGTTTGTTCCTGTGTGTTCCTGTGTGTTCCTGGTTCCTGACTCTGGCCTTGTTCCTGACTCCGCTGCTCTCTGTTCTCATGATCCTGGCTCGTCTGACTACCCGCTCTGGTGACTGACTCCTGCTTTCCTCCTGGACTTTGCTTTTGGTTATTACTTTATTTTCTATTTATTAATAAAGGTGTTTTTGCATCTAGTTCTGTCTCTGTCTGGTTCCTGGTCCCTAACAGCAGGACCACTAAATATTTATCCTCTTTTTGCCGGGCTTCGGGTGTTAAAAGGTTGCAGAACACTGCCCAATACTATCATCTAGTGGCTGATCTATGAAGATGGAGCTGCTAATTACTATTTCTCTACAAGCAATTTAGTAACATTTTAATAGATACATCAGGATAGTTTCTCATGCAAATTAGATGGAACAAGACTCCCTGTGAATAATCCTGCAGATTTATATACATCCTTTAAGTGCATTTAATATAATTTTAACGTGTGTGTGTGTGTGTGTCTGCAACTGCTGGCTCTGCCCCTGATCTGCCTGCTTGACTGACATCATCTCAGCTGCGACCCCTGTAACCGCGGTAGTTCTGCTGGGATTTCCGGGATATTATACATGATATGAGGGTGTCAGGGAGCCCCATGCAAAATGAGGGAGTCTCCTGGAACTACTGGGAGACTTGGGATGTCTGGATATAGTACAGGTGTTTTTAAGACCTTTTTCATTTCAATGCAGCTTTAACTCTGCTTATCTTTCAAAGACACCAACCAAAACAATCACCTTGCTGACGAGCCCCACAAGGAAGGACAATCAGCTCTATCTAAATATTGGTTTATCTGGATGTGAATGCGGCCATTGGAATCACATTTTGTAAATCAAGAGATTACCATGACCGACCCTTGATATCATGGAACAGCTGTGAAATATCGAAGGTTTATTCTCTGATTATAGAATTGTAACAAAAACGTTGCCCAAAAGGCAATCTGTGACTGTGGCTGAGTTTGAAATTTTTCCAATTTATCACTTTATACCTAAAGTTTGCAATTTGATTTCATTTTCCCTCAGTTCTGTGTTCAGTAAATAATACCAGATAATTCAATAACACCAGCTCTTCAATAATACCAGCTCTTCAATAATATCAGCTTGTTTTATGACACTGTATGATGAATGATATAACACGAGAAACAAATGTACATGTAGATCTATTTCCTGATAACATTACAAATAATTACCTCCACTGATACTGCAATAAAAATCTCACCTTTATATTATCAGCCCCCAGTCAGTCACTATCTGTGAATTACTGCCGAAACACTGGTTAAAATATGGTTTTAATGGTAAGGGGTGAACCAATTGAATAACGGAACACCCCATAATCTGTCCCACCCTGCTTTTATTTTATATTCTAAGGGTGTCGTATAAATCATTAACATCTGATGCAATACACATTTTTTGCGGTATTCAGCATATTTAACAAAAAATATAATGAAATTGTTGAGATTCTTGTGAAATATATTAACAAACACAATATTTAATTAATCACCTATATTGAAGGGTCTCTGATTGTCCCCACTAACCCTCAGATTTACCTCACGCTCCCTCACCATGTCTCCCTCTTCCCTAGAGTGGAGGTTGTACGTACGCACGTCCATGAAGTGTGTCAGCCTGTTTGTTGCCACAGGTTGGAAGGAAGCCTTGTCCCATGCATCCAAAGTGTATTTATGGCCTGCAAAACTGTTCGAGAAAGCATGTCTGGTGGGCTGAGTTACAGCGTGCACCAAAACTGTGTTATCTTACCACAGGTGTGTTCAGTACTCAGGGATGGTGTGGTGGTGGTGGGGTCTCCCCTATATAACAGCCTGGCTCCTAATCCTCTTTGCTCAGTTATACTGTGCTCATTGTGGTGTTCATGTCAGTACTTATTCTGTATCATTGATTCCTCGTATTTGAACCTCTGACTGTTTGAAACAAAACGGTGGCTAATCTGACCAGGTCTTTCCCCCGTCCCTATCTGTGTAGCGGAGAGCTGGTATTACACAGCCTATCTCCACTTTGAATCCCAGGGAGGTTCAGGAACAAGCAATTATAAATCCATAGGGTAAAGTATCCAGCAGGCAAAATAACAGCAGTATCCCAACAGCAATCCCAATAACTGGACGACACACAGTTTCAGGAGCATAACTAAAGCTTTATTCAGACAGTGGCCTTTTAAAGCCTGCTCCCATGCAAGGGAGGAATTTTCATTCATTAGTACAGTAGCCAATCCTGTTCTGGTAACCTCCCACACATCTCCTCCCCTCAGCCTGCATCATAATCTGTGACGGACCGCTGGCACTCCAACTGAGTACCTCCGCCAATCGATGCTCCTAGTGCTCGCTGAGGACTCCAAGCACTCCAACCGATACCATCAGCACTGCAGACCCCAATTCCAGCGATGCAACTGCGACTTCCAGCGATGCAACTGCGCTGGGGTCTCTGCTGTCTCCACCCACCCTGGACCCAAGGCCAGGATCCAGCTTCCAGTGGGTGAACCTTTCTTTCCCCAGAGAGCAGGAACAGGAACAAGCTCTTAGCAGAACTTAGTGATCATACCCTGGGGAGTATAGTGATTATAGCAATCCCCCAAACATGAGCCAAGGCTTAATGCTGGAACAAGACTGATTTACTGGCACACAGAACTCACAATTTATGCAACACAAATATCCTCCTCTGGGCCAGGCTAGATAATTGAGTTTCTACAATACACAAAGCTCAATTATCTGCTGGCCAGAAATAATACAGTTTTTACAGCATTCATAAATTCTAAAATATACATCACATTCACATAAAAATTATATATTCCCAATCAATCCATTCAGGGAAACAACATATCAAAAAATGGCATGAATCAGACCAGGGGTTCAGAAGTTAGTAAAGTATCTTTTGGGGCCTGGCTGGCAGCATGGATATCTGGCCCAAACTGGTTTTACAGAGCCCTCTAGCCTGGAGACAATGGGGAAAGTAATCCAATTATCCAGGGATAGAAGCAGACTCCACTGAGCACATGTTCCAGGTAAAACACAAAAGGATACAAAAATACATAACTCCTATCATACTGAATTGAACGGGCCAAATCTCCCAGGGTCCATAGTCACAGGGCAAGAGGCGGGCAAGCAGTCCTCTCTAGGCACAAGTGGCGAAGGGCACTTTGTCACATAATCCCCTTATCCAGCACACCAATTCCCACTGTTTCTGGATGTACCCCTAAACTTAGGGGTACCACTTTAAATCCTACATCCCCTGGTAGCCCTGATCTGGGTGAACAACATAGCCAAAAATCACCCAGATCAGACCAGGGGTTCGGGAAATTTATGGAGGGAATAAAATGACCAACCGCACCGGGTGAAACAGCCGAATGCGGTTCCATGTGAATGGGCCCTGCTGTCGGTCCTGGAGTCAGGGAATAAATGGCACGAAAACCTCTAGCTACAGAGGTTAGGGAGGGTTCGCCTGAATCCCCTCGTTCGGTTCTTTCTATCTAACGAACGAGGGGCCGTTCGGTAGTTAGGAACCGAACGGACCGGGCTTGTGGAGGTTTCAGTGGTGTTCGCCTAGTCGAGTGTCCGATTTGAGTTCCAGACACTCGACGGCAAAACGCTGCTGTTCGGGAGTCTTAAAATGGCCGCCGCCACGTGTTCGTTTTTCGAAAGGCGGCCACCACCGAGAACAAAGGACGACTACTTAGCTTGTCAATTACCCGTTCGCAACAATGTTGCAACGGGTAATTGAGGACACACTTCACACAGGGGAGGTCTGACTGTTCGGTAGTTTAATTCGAACAAACTAAGGGAATGAAACTACCTAACATTCAGACGAATACAATACATTAGATACATAGAACTTTGTTGTTTTCACACGAATGCATTAAAATACATGAAATTTCCAGGGCAGCCCAGGGCCATCCGCTACAATCTGTACCTCCATTTAGGAGTTCTATTTCAGCTTCCTGCTGCACTTTGGGCTCCTTCCACTAAACCTTCCACCAATGCTAAGTGAAATCAGACAGCCGCATTATATTGGATGGGCAGAAAAAAACATCAAAAATTATTTACCAAATAATAAAGTTACGATAAGAACAGTGTTATAAATAAATAACATTTCTCAAGAAGTAAAATTGTCTTTTCCCAACATATTCTCTAATCCTCTAACATATGATATTCTATATATTCTCATATTAAGGAGGACACTATGTGTGGGCTGAGTGTGGCAGGGTGAGTGTAATTGGGTGAGTATGACAGGGTGAGTTTGGGTTGGTGAGTATGAGGGACACTGAGTGTGGCAGGGTGAGTTTGAGAGGAAGAATATAGGAGACACTGTGTGAGTTTGGCAGGGTGAGTTTGAGGGGGTGAGTGTGTGGGACACTGAATGCATCAGGGTGAGTTTGAGGGGGGTGAGTATGGGGGACACTGTGAGTGTGGCAGGGTGAGTTTGAGGGGGTGAGTGTGGGGGACACTGTGAGTGTGACAGGGTGAGTTTGAGGGGGTGGGTATGGGGGACACTGTGAGTGTGACAGGGTGAGTTTGAGGGGTGAGTGTGGGTGAGTTTGAGGGGATGAGTGTGGGGGACACTGTGGGAGTGTGGCAGGGGTGATTTTGAGGGGGTGAGTGTTGGGGGACACTGTGTGAGTGTGGGTGAGTTTGAGGGGGTGAGTGTGGGGACACTGTGTGAGTGTGGCAGGGTGATTTTGACAGGATGAGTGTGGGGGACATTGTGTGTGAGTATGACAGGGTGAGTTTGAGGGGGTGAGTGTAGGGGACACTGTGTGTGTGAGCTGAATGTGATAGAATGAGTGCAGCAGGGTGAGTTTGAGGAGGTGAGTGAGGGGGACACTGTGTGTGTGGGCTGAGTGTAATAGAATGAGTGCGGCAGGGTGAGTTTGAGGGGGTGAGCGTGGGGGACACTGTGAGTGAGAGGGACACTGTGAGTTTGGCAAGGTGAATGCTGCGATGAGTTGGGGGACTACAATAAAACAAATGCACAGAAGGTGCTTAAACAATCCCAAATTCACAACCACGAGATAAAGTGCAATGTTGCCTTGGTGGCTCTGGCCCATGTGAGTAGATTTCCATTGGAGGTGGGTTTTAGTTCTGATATGTCTTCTCTATATTTTATTGTTTACAGGTCCATGGAGATTAAACTCCTATACAGGAGAATTAGTATATGGATATTTCAGTTGGGGCGCTGACTGCATTTCTACGAATAATTGGACACTAACTGTAGTGACTTTAGGGTGTGAATGTGAGTGGGGTGAATTGGGTTGACTCCTTGGGGGGTGAGATGAGGAGGTGATTGTATTGGGGGTGAGTTGGGGGTTTGTTTGTGTGGGTGTGAGTTTGGGGTGGGAGTGCGATGGGGGTTTATGTGTGTGGGTGATTGTTTTTGGGGTGAGTTGGGGGTTTATGTGTGTGGATGATTGTTTTTGGGATGAGTTGGGGTGACTGTGTGAGAATGATTTGGGGGTGACTGTGTGTGGGGGTGAATTTGGCATTTTTTTTTATGACTTTAAGTCAGAAATATTCAGCCTTATCTGGCAAACCACAGGATTTCTTAACTTCCAGAAAAATTCTTAGAAATGCTGACACTTCATTAATATAAGGGCCGATGTTTATTGTTCCTGACTCAATTATCTCTCAGGCACAGGGAGGAGTATGTTAAATGTATTGCTTGTCTGTGCCTCTCCCCCTCCCCCTTTTTCCTGTCTTATTGTTTCCCCAGCAGGGCGTTGTCCCAGGGACACTGCCAGACCAGTTTAAACTGGCTGCTTTGTCCCTCCTCAATCTCCCATCAGCCCTTGCTATTGTCTGACCTCACCCTTCCTTATACTGTAGTGCTCTATGCACCCTATTGTATGTAAATGAGGCTGTTGGGGGTTTAAAAAAATGTTTGTATAAATTGTGAGTGCTGGCCTGCATTAAACAGACTACTTCCAGCATTAAGCCTTGGCTCATTTGTGGGGGGGAATTGCTATACTGCTCTTTGGATCATTATACTCTCCTGGAGGAGAGATCTATTCACTGGGAGCTGGATTCCAGGTGTTGGTACAGGGTGGGCATGCATGGCGAGACCCCAGCCAGGCTGTGGAGGCTAAGGGGGGGAGGTGCGGTGGTTATGGTGTGTGGTGCGGTGCTTATAGTACTCGTGATACTAGGAAGCGTGATTGGTGGAGGTACCCAGTCGGGGTGCCAGGTGGCTAGCCACAAAGGGAACCTCTATTTTTAAGCTTTCAAGATTCTTTTCTTTTGAGGAAGTGTTCCGGAGGATTGGATTAAGGCAGATGTGGTTCCTATTTTCAAAAAGGGTTCAAAATCCTTTCCTGGAAATGATGAGTTTAACTTATGTGGCTGGGAAAGTATTTGAAAGGTTATTAAGGGATACTATTCAGGAATTCCTTGAGAAGAACTTGGTTATCAGCAAAAATCAGCACAGTTTTATGAAACACAGGTCATGTCAAACTAACCTAATTGCATTTTACGAAGAAGTAAGTAGAAGTATAGATCAGGGTGTTGCAGTGGATGAGATCTATTTGAATTTTATCAAGGCGTTTGATACAGTTCCACACAATATATTAGTGTTCAAACTCAAAGAAATCAGCCTAGATGAAAATTCTTGTTCTTGGATAGAACCAGAAAACTGCCCTGGGGTACCCCAAACGTCTACACTTCACCACTCACCCATTTGTCTACCCTCCCCCTCTAATACTTTGCCCCCCACACATGCAGAAAAACAGATAAACATACAGACACACATAGACACACACACGCACATATACAGAGACACACACAGACACACACATACAGAAAAACACACATACATACTGTGACAAACTTACTTCCCGGTGTGTGTTTGTCCAGGATCTTTTTGGCAACTGCAGAGCCCTCTAGTTTAAGGAAGCCATGTCAAAACAGAGTCCAGTTACAAAGGCCTCAGGCCTGTTTATTTTCTGTTGTTAAGAAGTAGCACGATACAACAGGATACAACAGGATACAACAAGCAACAAACCTTCTTTCTCCTCCAAAACACTTCCCTCACTCCACCCTGCTTTAACTGCAGTTATATAGCTGCTCACAGCCCCTACAAGTGAGGCTAATGACCTCTTTAGGCAGTGAGCCAGAACTCCTCAGAAAACCTGGGCTGGACTCATGCACAACCACTCTGACAGTGGGTGGAGAATCGGCCCAACCTGCTCTTCCGAATACTCCACCCCAGGGAATAAAAACCTACATTTAAACTTAACTTTCCCTGGGGCTGCATGTGCTTACCCACATGTCAGGATAGTTGCTGCACAAAAGTCTAGGTGCCGGATATACACCCCTGACCACCATCCCCAACACTCCGTCACAATGTATATATATATAATTTCTCTCTTAATTTGTATTGATGCTATAATTGTATAAGCGAAAACAGTATGCACACATTTAATCTATATAAACAAGATGTATCGATTGAAAATGAGAAGTAGCAGGGTCTTAATGTTATTGTTATTGTCTAAGTACAGAGATCTACAGTAGATTCTAGACCTTCAAACTATGTTCCTTTGATATGTTCCTGAATTTTATGAATGCTTTGTTTCATTGCCTCCTTTACATTGTTGTTCCGGAGACAATAAATGATGGGATTGAGTAAAGGTGTTAACATTGTATAAATTATGGCATAAATCTTATCGTGTTCCACAGAATGTGCATTTTTTGGAACGATGTACACAATAAACGCAGTGCTATAGAACAGCACCACCACAACGAGGTGGGAAGAGCAGGTGGAGAAGGCTTTACTTCGACCCTTGTTTGTCTTTATCTTTATAATTGAATATATAATTATTAAATACATGACTATAACAAACATAAGAATAAAAAAGGTGGCAGCTGCACTGACAAGCTGATTTGCAGTATTAATAGGTGTTGTGTCACCACATGCAATGCTCGTCAGTGGTGCTAGGTCACAGAAGTAATACATTATGTCATGTGGCCCACAGTATGGAGCTCTTATGGTAAATGTCACTGGCATGATGGCAACAAGAAATCCGTAGGACCAGCTGAATAAAACTAGCAGTTTACATACCCGACCAGTCATGATAGTGTTATAGCGAAGAGGAATATATATAGCCATACAGCGGTCAAACGCCATGACAGCCAACATGGAGCATTCTGTGATGCCTAAGGAATGGAACATGTACAGTTGAGCAAAACACCACCGGAACGAGATCCTTTTGTCATTGGTCACCAAGATGGACAAAAGCTTGGGAACAGTTGTAGTTACATACCACATCTCCAGGAATGACAATACAGTAATGAAGAAGTACATGGGTGTGTGGAGAGTTGCGTTGAAGCGCACTACTAAGACGATAACCAAGTTTTCAATGATTGTAAAGAGATATATAGTGAGAAAAATGAAAAACAAATGAATTCTAAATTGCTCGAGATCAGAAAATCCTTGAAGCAGAAAATCACGGAAATTAGATTGATTCACCTTCTCCATGACATGATTTTTGCAGACAATCAGTGAGCTAAGTACTTTTGCCTTTATTATATCTGCAAGTATAAAAACAGTCAGATATGGGTTTGTTAACAAAAAGAGAAAATGTATTAGGTGCTCTCTATAATGTAAATAGCGGATAGAACTATGGAAAGCAGTGAAATAGTACAAAGATTCCAAAAAATTAGTGAAAACAAAGATACACTGTGCCCAACCTCAATGTGTGCTTTTTACATACATAGGCCACTGAAGTATTCCATTTGTAAAGACCTCAGAATACAAAACAGAATAAAACAGCTAAAAGTGCAATACAGTATAAAAATGTGGAGGTAATGTATTTGGCTTATATTAAGAATCACACTCACATTTTTATTAGGAATCACACTCACATTTACCCGAGCTAAATCAGAGCTCTGCTGTTATCTGCATGGACTGTATTATCCCCATCTCAGGATGTATGCTGTTCCAGATAACAAATCTCCAGATGAGGTGCAGAGTATGTGGGAAGATAAAGTACTAGCATCAGCCATGGTGTAAGTAAGCAGAGCTCTGAGCTAGCTCTGGTAAACGTGAGTGTGATTCCTAATAAAAATGTGAGTGTGATTATTAATATAAGCCAAATACATTACCTCCACACTTTTAAATAAAGTAAATTATCTTCACACTGTTATACTGTTTCACATATTACCTGTTTTATTCTGTTTTTATTCTGAGGTTTTTACAATTGGAATACTTCAGTGGCTTGTTTGTGTATAAAAGCACAAATTTAGGTTGGGTGCGATGTATCTTTGTTTTCACAGGTATGAGTTTATATGTGTTCATTGTTTTCAGTAGGTTTATTTATTCTACCAATTTTGACCTGATGTCTCCAACCTCACAACTTGGCTCTGGGCACTACTGCTAATTACAATGCAAGACAGCTTTGTGAGACCCCATGACACCCACCTGGTAACCTTTTCCTGCCCCCTCCTGTTAGTCAGCCCTTACCGGCGCCTACTGATCCAGCAGCTGGGCAGAAACAGAGAGTTAGCAGGTTACGCTTCACGCACCTCTATATCACCATTTACTTACAGCAATGAAGTCAGAATGACAGACAGTGGGGTCACAGAGTGGGATTTTGGACCTGGAGCTATATCAAGTTATTTATGTTATTTATGAGCAGTCAGTATAGCTACCGATGCTAATCTAGTTTTCATTTTAGTTTGTTTTCAGTTGATCTTCCAAGTAAATCTTCTCCTAAGAAAAGGTCAATCATTGGAGCCCTTATGACTTCTTTTCCACTTATAGTTCTTGTTCAGATTAGCTGAAAAGATTAAGCTGTGGGAGTTTATCAGGAAAAACATTTAATGCTGTGTTTAAACATGACAGATATACAGGTACTAAGCAAAATAAACAAATTACAAAAATGCCTTTGTTTAAAAAAAAAAATAATAATTAAAAAGAATATCCCCAGTGATTAACCTGTAACTGCTGGGTGTATTAGTTAAACAATGATTTATACAGCGTTGACATTGGACTTTCTAAACCTAGATGCAAATAGCAAAATAATCTTAATCCAATACAATAATGGATTTTTTTCTAATTTATCTCTTGCGATCAGGTGATAATTTGCTTGGAATATAAATCTGCAACAGCTTTTACTGTAATGTTTGTAGTATGGGGTTTTATAAACCTACAAATATAATTTCACCTGCATTCACATGAGTCTACAATTTACAGAAATATTTAAAAGTAAGATAAAAGTATTATAAAGTTTTTTTACACAACTTTTCTGTAATTTGTCATTATAATGCCTAGTGTTATGTACATTTGTAAACAGTATCTTAATATGCCTGGTTTAACACTACAATTACATTAGGATTATGTGTTGTTATTTCTATATTTTTTTATATCAATATTTACAATTTTTTTAATAAAAGAGATAAAAATTAGATAATATAAATAAGTGAATATAAAAGGAATGTGTTGTATGTAAAAATACATATAAAGGAATACATGTTTTTAAAAACTGTGTATAATTGATAAGATACAACATTTGATATTAATGGAGAGAGTATGGTATATATACAGAATATAGTAAATAATATATTTTATAAGTTTGGAGAATGTAAATGAATATAATATGTCACAATAGATTAATTATAAAGTACAATATTGAAACCCACCTTGTGCGTATTCTCCGGTGATAGCAAATGCTGAATTGTTGAGAGACGTGTTTTTATACCGTTGGGTTAGCATCATTTACTCAGACGTCCACATTTAAAGTCCCCCTCCTCATTGAGTGTTTTTGTTTTGATAATGTTTGTTTGGCAATTTAGATACTTTTTTTGCAGTCTCGTGGGGGAACATTGCAACTTCTTGGCATCATTAAATGAAATTGTTACAATAATGAATCCTCTGAGTCTAATTAAATATGTAAAAACTCTGGGGGGCTGTTATCGCGCATTCTGCTAAATGCCTTTTGCTGCCACTCAGTGATTTGTTATATGTTTGGGTATTTTTCTGGACACTGAGACCACAAATGGATGATCAGTGGTAGAATGAGATTATAAGAATTTCTCCTGACAGGCACTGATTGAAATATATAAAAAGTTGTGAAAGTACTTTATATGCCAAATTGTGTCTTCTAAAAGATTTCTCAGTGGAAAGGTAAATCTTCAAATATCCAGAGCCAATAGTCACTTCCAACGTTGATAGACCATGACTTAGGAGAGAAAAAAATGATATCAAAATGTAATACAAGTAAATACAGAGGGTCCTCACTTTGCGACCTACCTGTTTTTTGACGGCTCGCACTTACAACCAGCTCTCTAGCGTGGGGATTCAAGGGATTCCCCACGTTAGAGAGCTGGTCTATGTTGGGTGAATTTTCCCCAAACATAGATTACAGGGATTCCCTGCTCTGATGTGTATGTCTACGTTCGAGAAAATTTCCCTGAACATATAAAAACGCACCAGAGCAGGGATTACCTCTAATCTATGTTCGGGGAACATTCCCCAAACATAGATTTGAGGGATTCCCTGCTCTGCTACGCTTGTCTATGTTCGGGGGAAATTTCCCTGAACGTAGACATACGGACCAGAGAGGTAAACCCTCTAATCTATGTTCGGGGAAATTTGTTTTGCGACCGAGTCGTAAGAACAGAACCTGGTCGGTAAGTGAGAAGCATCTGTAATAGATTTAATAAAAGGTTTATTAACGTACAGAAAAGTTAAAAACAACGGGTGTAGTTCTAAAAGTCCTTAATGTTTTGTCCTGTGTAGGACATCCTCAGGGACCATTCAGTACAGGCTGGATACATAGAATGAATTAATACAATGTCCTTATATCCCTCTGTAATTATCCTTTCTCTGTATTCATTGGTTCTTCCTCGCCAATCGCCAAATTCCAACCAGGGCCAGATTAAGAGCACATTGGGCCTGGTGCTGACAATTATGATGGGCCTAATTAAAAAATCTTATCGACAGAAAACACTAAAATAGTTATACCTCCCAAGCATCATGTATCTGTTGGAGGTGGTGCTGGAGGGAAACTCACAGGATATAGCTATCAGAAAACAAATACCTTATGCTAATCTCTCGCTTTCATCTTTCAAGTAAATTCATACCCCCTAACAACAGTGTCTGGTTATGCAGGATTTCAGTGGGCGGGGTTAAAGGGTGGGCCATTGACGCAAATCACGTAACCAGAACTACCCAGAGGGGTGTGTCCACACGAAGAACTGGAAGGCCAGCCTGGCATGAATGCATGTTAGGCTGCCTACCAATCATGCAGAGTGGCAACTAAGGGCAAACTACGCGACACCCTGAGCTTGGCATAAATGTGTCTAATGGTGAGCACGCTCCACGCTGTCAGGATCCTATCCAGACAAACAAGACTTTTTGCTCTCGTTATTCTGTTCCTTTAAAAAACAAGTTCCTACACTGATTTTATTTGCCACTAGTGGCCTCCCTAACCACTAGCACAAAGATTTGCACCTCACCTGTCTGGACTAATTCAGATCCTATATAAAGCTACACCCAACTCACCTCATGGCCTTGACATTGAAGTTGATGATTTGCCTGCAAGACTTCGAATCCTGGCTCCCGTGTTATAACCTGTGGACTTACCTTATTGGCTTCAAAACCTGCTTTACTCACCAACCTACTCAAGACTTGGCTGAACAACCCTACATCCCTGCTTTATCTACAAACCTGCACCATACCAGCCTGAACAACCCCATATTTATGATTGACATCCAACTTGGTTAATTCTTTGCTGGACTTTAATGTATTATTACTTTGTGGCTACCTACGTTACTCCTACACTGGATTTACAAATATTCCAAATTATATTGGCATCTATCATAAAAGACCTGTAACTACTAAACAAGCTCTAATCCAAAGAGACTGAACAACTATAAACCCTTTATAACGTAATCTTTATAGTTCTGTTTATTTCCTGTAAGGTATTATCTCATTATAAGGTTTTCATTCTCTTGCTTTATCTTTCTCTCTTATATGTTTCCCTGTTTCTTTATATCCTGTTCTGGGGCATATTGCTAAATTCTGTTTTCTGTTTTCCCTCAAGATTCATCCCTCTAATTTCTCTTATTGGTTTATCTTCAATCTCCTACCTATAACTTCATTTATAGGTTTACCTAACTTCCACTTTGGGCTTATTGTCCATCTGTTATTTGTTCGGTTTTCTCTCTCTCCCATTCCTATAATTTTTATTATAGGATATCCTGTTCTTACTATAATGTCTAACATCACAAATAAAGACCCTGACGTTAACCCCAGTTTCAGTCTCATCCCTTACCTGCACAAGATCATGACACATGCTTTCTAAGGACTGTCCCCTTCTTACTAGCAGGCAGAAGTATATAGTCTTGTGACGGACTGCGTGCCCCGTCAATCGATGCTCCTAGTGCTCACCGAGGACTCAAAGACCAAGGGGTACTCCCACATGGACCTTGTTGGGGACTCCAACACAAAGACACAGACCAATAAGAACAGTGATTAAATGCACGACACTCCTGATGTAGAATTATTAAAATCTTTATTAGAACCTGTATTGAATTATTGTACTAACTCCATTTTGTTCACCTTACATGACAGAATTTCCTGACAGTATTCAGTATAATGAATAAGAGATTGTATTCTCTCTCTCTAAGGACATAACTAGCCCCGGAGTTAGCGGATCTCCGTTGACTTGCAACATAGTATAATCCAAGGCCAGGAGAACAGTGACAAAATGAAATGTTCTATTCATAAAAGAACCTTGGAACAGACCACGAGACTGACATCACTAACTACGTAAAATGACGCCCAAGCCCCCCTTTCCACCGAGTAAGCCTCGTGCTAAAGAGCAATGGCGACGACATCCCATGATGGGAGGGTGCCTCACTAGTCACTCAAATCTCTGAGCCAATTAATAATATTAATGGGTGGACACTGACATAGCCACTTAACATTTAACCCAATTAATGATGTTTATTTGTTATTATCTGATATTCAATGATGATGTCATTTTGCATATAAAAAGGCCTGCGTGCCCACTTTTTAACTAGATGCTAATAAATTTCCTGAAGTGTTTTTAACCTGAACTGCATGTGTCAGTGTGAACTTACTTCTGCGTATACGCAATTTATTCATCTCAGATTTGGACAGGAACAGATAGACTTTTAAACATTTTTGTTTATTTCTAAATTAATCTACATCAATCTGGCGTCCATCCAACGTGGGGCATCGGGCTATGGCCTCCGCCGGTAAGCCGTCCTAAGGAAGACGCTGTTGGACGGAGGAATCAGGGGGGAAGGAAGAGAGACTGATCACCTCTGAGTACACGGTAGAGACTTCTGCAGGAGCCACCGGTATGTTCCAGCCCCTTTGATTGACCCGTCCACGTGTCTGTGACTGCTTCCCGGGAGGGCATCAAAGACAGGTAATATCTTGCCCGGTGTCTTGTTACCCATTTGTTTACCTGCATTTAGTCTATCTGTTGCCTGGGTGTGCTAGTGGTATATGTTTTGTTCTTTCCCTCTTTAGAGATAAAGGGGGGTGGACCCGTGGGTGGTTGCCTGGGGGTCTTCTGTTGCCTGTTTTTACCCCTTTTTAGGAGTCACTTGGCCCAGACTGTTGGGAAAAAAGGGGGGGTGGACCTGTGGGGATTTTCCAAAGGGGTCCTGTTTTCCTGTTTACTTCTTTTAGGTACTGTCTAGCTAACAGTAGTAAGGAAAAAGAAGGGTTGGGGGATTCTGTGGAGGGGACTTGCCTCCTGGGGTTTCCCGGTTACGTCACTTTGATATTCTAGCTAGCCTCATTGTGTACGTTGCTCTGCTTGCAGAGGTTATGGTACCCTCCAGCTTCGAGCGCTGAGGCTGGTGGCATTCCAATTTATTTGTGGTGTGTGGATTCGGGCAGGCATTGTTGTCTCCATCACCACGGGGTAGTGTGACTTGTGGGTGGGTCCATAGGGAGCACTACGGGAGTGAGGATAGAGGTGGCCACACTTAGTGGACTGCTGTAACGAGGGAGGCATATGGATTTCGGGCCGGTGTTAGTCGTTATCCTTGGCCGCTGGTAGTGAAACTTACGAAAGTTGTTCTCCGAGCGGGGACACTACGAGATTGAGGGAGGTGGTCTTGGTGGCCACAAGAGTAAAGGAAAGGGATTACTGTTGATGCATGCACTGTATTTCAATTGAAATGTTGTATTAAATGTTGTCTTAAGTGTGGAGTCATTCAAACTCCTGGGTCTGTCTCTACTTTCACTGTTTACTTTTCCTCTACTTCCTGTACTATTTACACTATCCACTCCTATTTCTCTTGAAAGAGAAGTGATTGGTCACACACTTCTCACCCCGCTCCAATCCGTGGTTACCATCGAGGGTACACGGATTCAGTGACTGGTCTACGTTTTGGGAAGACGCACTGGGAGGGACCCACCCTTCCTAGTGGCAGTCGAGCATTGTAGACGTTCTGTTTCATTTTCCTTTACCTATACTTTGTATATGTTTTTATACGCTTTGTATAGGGGGATATGGGACAGGAAACGAGTAAGCCCGCTAGGGGCTGGCTCGCGTGTGATTTAGTTGAAGATAGAGAAGGTGAAGAACTGGTTAAAAATGTTGCAAAGATTGCTAAAGTGTGTAAAATTGCTGTGCCTTCATGTGGTAGATTACAGCCAGAAAGCTGGCGTAGATTACTGACAGAGAAGAAAGGCAAGCTTACAGATAATGATTTATTGCGTACTGCTGAAGCATGGTACAGAGTAGAAAGGCTATCCAGCAGGAGGGTTGGGTAGAGGAAGAGATAAATCATAAAGGGTTAAGAACTGTATGTATATCATAATAATTGTGTTACTGGGAAGTTATCCCAGCCAGTGCCCTGTCGGGGGTTCCAGGAGGTGACCACTTCCATCATCCTGTCAGTAATGACCGAAATGTAGCTGACCATGGTCACCATCCCACCCCAATCTTAAAACGCTGTGGGGTTTTTGTATTTTGTGTTAGCCATTACCCTGGTAGAGGGTGGGGGTTTAAATGAAATGTTGTGTTTTTTTGCTTTGTAATGTAATTGTCCTTCTGTCTTGTTACTGTACAGCGTTGACATGGTTAAATTCGTGCTGGCAGGCAGTCTCTCTCTTGTTCCACTCAAATCCCCCTCTGCTAAAACACCCCCCCCCTCCCCTCGCTTCTGTGAGACGCGGGGGGGAGGGGGCGGAGGGGGGTGGTGACATGCTTGCGATTTAGGTCTGTCTCTTCGGTGTTCTGTAGAGTTATTCAGAAGCTACTGATAAGATTTTAGCAATGAAATTTTTGCTAGAAAATATTCTAATTGTGTATTTTGTTATCTCAATAGAAATTGATAGGATGGTTAGGGAGTGAATCTGATGCAGGAATAGAAGTTATTAAGTTAGTATATGTTTCTAGAGACAGCTTTGTGGGCTGTTAGATGTATAATATTCACAACTGTCTTATTTAATCCGTCAAGTCTGTCCACAGTTCAGATTTTCATTTTGCCGAACAGAATGTTACTTCCCATGAAACCCACGCCTCCAGAGAGACTTAGTATGCCCTAAAGGAAAATGGCCCCTAGAACAAAAGAAGGTTGTCCTTAAGTGCCTTCACTCTGCCCTTAGTGAGGTCATATCTGCCCATATATCGTGTCAGTTCTGGCCATCCATGGCTGACGAGATCTTCACGTGTTAAGTAACAATATGTATTAACTTTGTGTACAAAAAATTGATAACATGCTAAAAGAAATTTCTAATAAACAAAGATTTCTTGAACAAATGGTAATACAATTAAAGATTGGTCTCAAGATGTTTTGATCTAATTGAAAAGAACCAGAAAACATTATGAGCCTAACTACTAACAAATGGATAAGGGGGGAGGGTGTTCCAATCTGTCTTTATTGGATAATGTTAACCACCAAGATTAAAGACTGACTAACATATTTTTTTAATGTAAGCCCAGATATTTTATTATTATATATGCATAGAAGTCGAGACTTTGGGCATTATAGTGTATTGATTCTAGATCTGTTACTAGCAGCAAGTGCTTAGCCTTATGCCTATCCCACGCATGCTTAAACACTCCTTTACTGTGTTAACCTCTATCACTTCAGCTGGAAGGCTATTCCATGCATCCACTACCCTCTCAGTAATGTAATACTTCCTGATAGTATTTTTATTTAAACCTTTGTCCCTCTATTTTTGAGACTATGTCCTCTTGTTATGGTAGTTTTCCTTCTTTTAAATATAGACTCCACTTTAACTGTGTTGATTCCCTTTGTGTATTTAAATGCTTTTATCATATTTCCCCTGTCTCGTCTTTCCACTAGGCTATACATGATAAGATCCTTTAACCTTTCCTGGTAAGTTTTATCCTACAATCCATGAACCAGTTTAGCAGCCCTTCTTTGAACTTTCTCTAAGGTATCCATGTCCTTCTAAGGATATGGTCTCCAGTACTGTATACAGTACTCCAAGTGAGGTCTCACCAGTGTTCTGTACAATGGCATGAGCACTTCCCTCTTCCTACTGCTAATACCTCTCCCTATACAACCAAGCATTCTGCTAGCTTTTCCTGCTGCTCTATTACATTGTACATTGTCATTAACAGCCAGAAACTGGAAACCAGAAAGGATAAATTAATGTATAGCTAAATGTAAAGCTTAACAAAACCTCCATTATCTTTTTCATTTATCTCGCAGAAAAACAATGTTATTTGTCTATTTTGTAAGTTTTAATACATTATCAGTGAAGAGTAAAATAAGTTTTATCCCTTTTGCGAGACATAAAATTGCGATAATGTATATTTGTGATGTAAGTAAGAGTTATATTTTATGATAGGTTGAAAAAAAAAAAAGAGAGAGTCAGGGATAGCGTCTGTCTCTACGAGCAAAAGTCTGGTGTGGGAGATGTAGTGGACTAGCCACTGCGGGATACCCACGGAGTGAAGCGTTCGAGGCCTGTACAGACAGATGTGCTTGTTAGCCTTTTATTATTTTTCTCTAGGGAAAGCATAGGGCCAGTTAAAAGTTGTTGTACATGGGCTATTTGCAGCCTCCATTGCATTTCTACTTAGTTCTGATTTCTGATGTATCCTCCACTGCTACATACCCACGCCTCCAGAGAGACCTGTCTGCTCCCTTACCTGCCCACCCCTGCCTACTCCTACTCCTCCTCCTACTCCACCTTCTCCTCCTCCTACTCCTCCCTATACTTCACCTTCCACTCCTCCTATTCCTCCCTCCCACTCCACCTTCCCCTCCTCCTACTCCTCCCTCCTCCTCTTATTCAATCCTACCCCTCCTATTCCTCCTTCTACTCCACCTTCTCCTCCCTCTACTCCACCTTCTCCTCCTCCTACTCCTCCCTCTACTTCACCTTCTACTCCACCTTCTCCTCCCTCTACTCCACCTTCTCCTCCTCCTACTCCTCCTCCTACTCCACCTTCTCCTCCTTCTACTTCTCTCTCCTCCTCCTTCTCCTCCTCTTTCTCCTCTCCTTTACTCCACCTTCTCCTCCTCCTACTCCTCCCTCTACTTCACCTTCCACTCCTCCTATTCCTCCCTCCCACTCCACCTTCCCCTCCTCCTACTCCTCCCTCCTCCTCTTATTCAATCCTACTCCTCCTATTCCTCCTTCTACTCCACCTTCTCCTCCCTCTACTCCACCTTCTCCTCCTCCTACTCCTCCCTCTACTTCACCTTCTACTCCACCTTCTCCTCCCTCTACTCCACCTTCTCCTCCTCCTACTCCACCTTCTCCTCCTTCTACTTCTCTCTCCTTCTCCTTCTCTTTCTCCTCTCCTCTACTCCACCTTCTCCTCCTCCTACTCCTCCCTCTACTTCACCTTCCACTCCTCCTATTCCAACCCTCCCACTCCACCTTCCCCTCCTCCTACTCCACCTTCTCCTCCTCCTACTCCTCCCTCCTCCTCTTATTCAATCCTACTCCTCCTATTCCTCCTTCTACTCCACCTTCTCCTCCCTCTACTCCACCTTCTCCTCCTCCTACTCCTCCCTCTACTTCACCTTCTCCTCCTCCTACTCCTCCCTCCTACTCCACCTTCTCCTCCTCCTACTCCTCTCTCTACTCCACCTTGTCCCCTACCTGACAACATTATATTTTGAAAAAAAAAAAAAAAAAAGTTGCTCTGGCCCCTCTTCCGCCACTTCCCAGGGGGGAATACCACACTAAAAAAAAAAATTATTATTCATACTGTTTTGGGCACTCTCAAGGAAATAGTGCGGTCCTGACCCAGATTCCCATGGAAGTAAGACACCTGTATCATCACTGGGAGGTGGCTGCACCTCATGTTTTCTTCACTAAGTCCCCAGAAATCTCATAAAAGGAACCTGACTCAATAAAACATGAAACACTAAAAATCGATATCAGCTCTCTACAGAGGGGGGGGGGGCAGCAAGAGAACTGTAAATGGAAAAACAAATACCCTCAATCTCACACAGAAATAGGTGAGGATATCTCTTCTACTACTCCTCATGGTTGCTTTGAACAGATGAAAGAAGAAATAAGACACCTCTCAACAAGGCATGCAGTAGGTTTGCCAGATCCTGACTCCACTCTGTTTGCGGATGAAGAGGAAAGGTACCATACTGGATTTGCTGTTGCTACAGAAGATCAGGTACGTCAAGCATCTTTACTTTCCTCACCCACATCTGCTCAAGACACCAAATTGACAGCCTTCTCAGTGGCATGCAAATTGTTTGTTTCTGAACGACAAGGCCATGCAACAGGAGTGCTCACTCAGGCCCATGGTCCTGGAGGCCGCCAAGGGCCTATTGGATTTTTCTCCTGCCAACTGGATATTGTGGCCAGAGGACGTCCCTCTTGCCTTCGGGCCGTCTTTGCTGCCAGAGAGCTCATTGAAAGAACTGGAGATCTTGTCCTTGGCCACCCCCTGGTTGTCTTGGCCCCCCATGACATTTCTGCCATAGTCAACCAGGTCCAACTTAAGCATGTTACTCCTGCTAGGCATCTTCGCCTTCAATGTCATCTTTTGTTGCCTGACAACATTACCCTCCAAAGATGTCAAGTTCTCAATCCGTCCACTCTTCTGCCACTCCCTGAGGGGGGTGTATACTACTGATTCATCATGGACGAAACTTATGTTTTTCTTCTCACTGGCACCATCAAGAAGGAAATGCATCCCAACCTATCCTTTCATGATGGACAAGCACTCCTTCATGAAGGAGCAGGATATGCCTTCTGTACCATGTGGTACAAATCAAACATCACTCCTGAAACCTGCTATGAAGATGAACTCTATCATCTGGTCGAAGTAAAACTCACTGCACAAGACTTCTACTGTGATTCTGAAGGCAACAGTATGGTCTTGATTCATCTACCTCCAGAACTCAAGCATTTGTACCGTCATTGGGACACTGCCATTCCACATGTCCCTGTGACCAAGTTGAAAACAATATCATGGAATGATCTTGGGCCTATGGCAAAAGCATGGGCCACTATGGACGAATCACAGCTACAGGAAAATGGTGTTGTCAAATATCCAACAACTGACCACCTAAAAGCATGGCAGCGTCATTTCCTGGAGAATGAGTTCCAAGATTTAACCATAGTGAATGACTACGACCCAGATACACCTCATGACTGTTTTGAACAGATGAAAATGGAAACAACACATCTACCAACTGTACATGAAGACCCATTGGTAGATCCCGATCTCACCCTGTTTGTGGGCGGCTCAAGATATGCTGATGAAGAAGGAAGATACCATACAGGATATGCCGTAACCACAACAGATGAAATTGTCAAATCATCATCTTTACCATCAACTATGTCTGCACAAGAAGCTGAATTGCAAGCCCTGACTTCAGCATGCAAGATCTCTGAAGGAAAGCGCGCCAATATCTACACGGATTCAAGATATGCACTGGGCGTGTCTCACGACTTCGGATTAATTTGGAAAACAAGAGGATTTCTTACCACTGCCGGTACACCAGTCAAGCACAGTTCTGCGATCAAGGAGCTGATGGACGCCCTCCTACTCCCAGAAGAAGTGGCTATTTTGAAGATAAAAGCACATGGGAAGTTGGACTCAGATGAAGCAAGGGGCAACCATCTAGCTGATCAGGCTGCAAAACAAGCTGCAAAAGAACCACAGGAAGTGGAAAGAAGAGTGTCCGGAAATGAAGAAATTCCCATATTTACTCTGCAGACTCTTCCAACTGACCTAAAAATCCTGCGGGAACAACAGGCTACAGTTGCCCCTGAAGAAATAAAGAAGTGGAAACAGAAAGGGGCAGTTCTGAAGGATGGAGTGTACTCCAACAACCTCAAGTTCTGCCTCCCTAAGAATTTGTACCCAGCAGTCGTACAATGGGCACACGGACCTGCACATTTATCAAAGGATCTAATGAATGCTCTTGTACAAAAATACTACCTCATTGTCCCTATATGAGATTCTATTTGGGACTGCACCTAGGCTAGGTTGCTATTTTCCCCAACAACTACAACTTCAAACTGATGTCTTAGTAGATTATGTAACTGAACTCGCAAACGCCTTAAACAAAATCCATGCCCAAGTTTTCTCTTCAATTCCAGATCCTGATTCTGACACAGGCAACCACAGTCTGCTCCCCGATGACTGGGTTCTGGTCAAGAAATTTGTGCGAAAACAGTAAATGTCCGTTCCAAGTTCTCCTGATCTCCCTACCTCTGTCAAATTGGCCGGAAGGCCTAACTGGATCCACGCTTCCCATTGCAAGAAGACACCTGCCCCAGAGGAAGCTAACTCTATGCAACCATGTGCCTCTGGTACATTATCTCCTTAGTTGGCCTCCTTAAAGCCCAGCAGGTGGCCATCACCAAAGATGCTAGTGGGTACACCTTCTGGTATAATTCATCATGTACCCGTGTGGCTACTTATACTTTTGACTACTGTGACATCGTAGAATGCCCATTCCCCACGTCACAGATTCAGAATATCTATAGAGATATCCCTCATTCAAAGGACCCCTATGTTTGTGTAGTTGACAAACAATGGGGGCACAACTGTAACCATTGGGGGGCGGCGGGATGGAATGCCGGGCCTGCCTGGGGTTACAAACCAAAAAGTGTCTTATCTAAAATTGATGATCACGGTAGGTCCCTCCTCCAGAGAATGACTCTAAGAAAGCCCGGAGGAGGCATACCTATGAAATTAATCTTAAACATTGAGCATCCCAGCCCAACGGATGCAGACCAGTATGTAATGGGAATGTACTGGAAGAAGGGTTCCTATAATAAATTAGGACATTTCCACCTTAAAGATATGTGCCACTCTCCTGAGTGGAAAGGGACCACCCACATGGTCTCAAATCCGTTGAAACCACACATCCAATCTTTTAAAGACATGATGGCCATTGCAAATCCAACATTTGAAGATACCATGGCCGCTGAAACAGGTTTCAATGATGTTAATCTATGGTTAGAATGGATGAAATATAATACCAACAAACATAACAGAACCGCATGCTATGTGTGTGGTGGTGCCCGGCCGCACCTGGGCACTGTGCCTTCAACTTTGCCAGTAGATATAGAAGAATGTGTTCTGAGTCTTTTTGCCTATCACTACAATTTCAATAGGTCCATATGTAAAGCATGGACAGTAGAGTATCCTCTTCTAGTCAAAGATTGCAAACCCCCAGATGGTGTTACCGTCTATAAAGGTAATTATACCTGTTATGCTAATTATGATGGAATTGGTAAATTTGTGGGTAACTTCTCTAAAGGTTATTGTGCCACCTACAGAACTGTCTCTATGAACCTCCTACAATTCCACACTAGATCATTGGGGGATATTTACTGGTTGTGTGGGGATCTACAGCTGAGATCAAGAATGGATAAAGAATGGTGGGGGGAGTGTACTCTGGCTAAAGCAATCATGCCCATACATATTATCTCTGACACACACCCCGATACTCATGAGTCCAAACACTCACCAACCAAGGTAAAGCGTGAAGCCCCAGTAAAAGGCAGTTTTGACCCTCATATTTACATTGATGCCATTGGTGTACCTAGGGGGGTGCCCAATGAGTTTAAAACCAGGGATGAAGTTGCTGCAGGATTTGAATCACTTTTTACCATAGTCACTGCAAACAAGAATTTAAATTGGATAAATTACATCTACTACAACCAACAACGGTTTGTTAATTACACCAGGGATGCCCTTCAGGGTTTGGCCGAACAGTTGCAGGCTACGTCCCAAATGTAATTCCAAAATAGAATGGCTTTAGATATGATTCTAGCCGAAAAAGGAAGGGTATGTAAAATTCTGCCTGACACCATGACATGTTGTACTTACATCCCAGAAAACACAGGCCCCAATGGTAAAGTAACCTTAGCTATAGGAAAATTGAAAGAGCTCTCTGAGGAGCTAAAGAGGAACTCTGGGATAAAAGATCCCTGGGAGAGATGGTTTGGTTGGATGACAGGATGGCAAAAAGCTTTGATGCATATTGGTATAGCAATACTAATTTTCCTTTTTATCTTTGCTCTTCTCGTTTGTTGTGTCCTCCCTTGTCTGAGAAAGCTCCTCTTGAAGACTGTAGACCAAGCGGCACCCACTTACGCACACCTCACAGTTGATGACCAAGATTTCCAAAAAGTCAACTCGCCCTGTATACCGCTACAATCTATCCCGTTTATTGATAAAGTGCAAGAGTTCTAGGAAGGGACCAGCTTAGGGACAGCATCTGTCTGTCTGGGAAGTCTACCGTGCGGAGATGTGGTGGGTTAGCCACCTCGGGATACCCATGGAGTGAAGTGTTCGAGTGCCCAGCGGACAGATGAGTTAGCCAATTAGGGACAGACGAAGGGACAGCTTTGCACTTTGCAATAACACCTAGCTAGCGGGTCACGGGGTTTCTGTGCCTTTGGGCTAACACGTCTTCTGATACTAACAAATAAAGATTATCTTTTAGAATCTAACATTTCATAGGGGGGACTGATGTAGAATTATTAAAATCTTTATTAGAACCTGTATTGAATTATTGTACTAACTCCATTTTGTTCACCTTACATGACAGAATTTCCTGACAGTATTCAGTATAATGAATAAGAGATTGTATTCTCTCTCTCTAAGGACATAACTAGCCCCGGAGTTAGCGGATCTCCGTTGACTTGCAACATAGTATAATCCAAGGCCAGGAGAACAGTGACAAAATGAAATGTTCTATTCATAAAAGAACCTTGGAACAGACCACGAGACTGACATCACTAACTACGTAAAATGACGCCCAAGCCCCCCTTTCCACCGAGTAAGCCTCGTGCTAAAGAGCAATGGCGACGACATCCCATGATGGGAGGGTGCCTCACTAGTCACTCAAATCTCTGAGCCAATTAATAATATTAATGGGTGGACACTGACATAGCCACTTAACATTTAACCCAATTAATGATGTTTATTTGTTATTATCTGATATTCAATGATGATGTCATTTTGCATATAAAAAGGCCTGCGTGCCCACTTTTTAACTAGATGCTAATAAATTTCCTGAAGTGTTTTTAACCTGAACTGCATGTGTCAGTGTGAACTTACTTCTGCGTATACGCAATTTATTCATCTCAGATTTGGACAGGAACAGATAGACTTTTAAACATTTTTGTTTATTTCTAAATTAATCTACATCACTCCCATAACAAACATACAATCCTTCTCCTCTGCCTGGGAGATAATTGAGTCAGATACTGTATTAATTCAATTATCTCCAGGCAGAAAAACACATATTTTACAAAACCTCAAAAGTACCCCAAAAACATATGATATCCCCACAATTACATTCCCTGATAGCCCTGATCTGGGTGATCAACATATCCAAAAATCACCCAGATTACTTCAGGGGTTCAAGAATTCTATGGAAGTCATATTTTGACCGACCGCACACATGGTTTCATGCCCAAAACAGTTCCAGAGAATTTTGCTGTGCGGTCTACTTCGGGGATTCAAAGTACAGTTCGAAATACTGAACATAGTAAACTTTGACCCTGTACCTCACAGTCCAGCCAATCAGCAGCAGACCCTCCCTCCCAGACCGTCCCACCTCCTGGACAGCTCACTAAGAATGCAGCTTCAAAATGGATGCGGTCCAGGAGGTGGGAGGGTCTGGGAGGGAGGGTCTGCTGTTGATTGGCTGGAATGTGTCTGCTGACTGTGAGGTACAGGGTCAAAGTTTACTCAATGATGAGTCCGCGGCGAACCGTTCTTGGCGAACCGTTCGGTACATCACTAATTGATCATTTTCAAGTATGTCCTGGTTCCACAAAAGTATGAAGAGTTTTTAATACCTACACAGGTACTTGTTGCAGTGTAAAGACACTGAAAGTGATCTTCCTGCCAGTGATAGGACCTGCAGGTAATCTGGTCTTTAGTCAGGGTCTCTGCCTTGTTCCAATTCCTGAAGGTCTGTGGAATGGAGTCCTTCCAGGTCTTGTGAAACAACTGCTGTTAGTGGGATTTCAGGTTCTGCCACCGCTTTATCAATAGCAGCATGTTGTCAGTGTGCCAAGGTCCTGTTTAAATCAGCCGCCACTGCAATTTAGTGGGCGGGTCTAACACAGGGTTAGATTGCCCATTGGCTCTCACATTGAGTACGCGGAGCAAGAGGGTTTCCTAATCCCTGAATGGGTGTGGCTCTTTTTGCTGACTTCTTTAGCTGTCAAAGCAATTCTGACAGGAGGAGTCTGACCAGGGGGCTTGACTGTGCATGCCGGCACCCAGAGGCAAATCCAATGTAAAGCACGCAGGATGGAGGAGCATGTCCATGCTTCTGTGTTATCCTTTATTAATACAGCCTCTCACAATGGTTTTATACATATTGGTAAAACAACACTTCTTCTTAAAATAAATATGAAATACCGTCTCGAACCTAAAAGCACAGAACTAAATAAATATTTATATGGGAATGCAAAAGAGGAGAGTGAGAAGAACACAAGTGGGAAAGGAAAATCGGAAAGTAGAATACAGAAATGAGAGAGAGAGAAAAAAATAAAAAAAATATTTATATATATATAAAAAAAAATTAAAAATCATATATAAATATATTTAAAAATAAAAAATAAAATAAAAAAAATAAACATAAATATATCTTATATATAAACAATGTTTTACATATATGTTGGAAGGCCATTTGGCGTGAATTTGTGGGAGGAGTTATGACCCTATATTAACCCTACCACCCTACTTACTCAAGCTGTTTGTCTCCATAGTTCAGGTTCATTGTTCCCGCCAAGTCCTGCCTCGAGCAAACAGTCTGTCTTCAACAGCTCCTACTGCTGACCTCCGGGCTGGTCCACCGGCTGCCCCACCATATTCGTTACTCGGCTATCTGGCTTCCGATCACGAGCGTTTGGCTATTTCCCACGTTCGGGCCTAAAAACACGGGTATAGGCTCCCTCCATTACTTACCCGTTCCTGTGATTACGCTGTTCGTGTACTTCTGCGTTCGTAAGGCTTTCAGTCAACCGCAAAGTACACACGCTTTTGTTTGTTTTGTTAATTAAATTACCGACCGCTTATACTCACCTACGTTTGTTTCTTACATACGTTCGTTTAGCCGAAAACGTACGAACAACTTTTTTCATACAATCTTTCGTTTGCTCCTAATTCTAACTATCGCATGCGGTACTGTCATATCCCTCTCGCATATTCAGTTAACCGAATGCAAGAGGTTTCAAGAATTTATTTTCTAATATAAGTTAAGTATGTTCCTGTAACAGAACTATGATCTCTGCCTGGGCATATTTAACCATACGTAAGCCTGGGAATACAAAAGAACATACTTGCCTGTTTATGTGGATTGCTATAACACTAAAAACGAATGCAAATTGCCAAACACCGGACCACCCTGCTGTGTAGTTATTTGGTATTTTACCTCCCAGACCATTCGCATGATACTGCACGAATCCTTTGTCTAAAATCTAGGTGGCCGCTATTTCGGAACTTTGCATGTGTTCGCGGCCATCTTACGCACGAACAGCGGGGATTTGCCATCGAGTGTCTGGAACTAAAAACGGTTGGCCGTTCGGTAGAAAGGATATATTGTGTATGGGGATTCCAGCGAACACCAAGTTATATGCGGATGGCAGGATTTTCGTGCTTTTTCAGCGCACGAACAGGGACTTTAAAGCTCCATAACTCCTGAACGGCTGAACCGAATGAGCTGAATTTTGGATATATTGGTCCCCCAGAACCAAGCTATCAAGTATTTGGGGTACATCCAAACTTTGGGGAAAACATGTTCATTTTTAATTATGTTATGTGGTTATCTAAAGGGAGGAGATGTATGTAATGTATATTGTGTTTATTGGCTGTACTGTTAATTATGTGGGTGTCTCCCTTGCATGGGCAGAATCGCATAAAAGAGAGTGTCTGTCATTAAAGCTTTAGTTCTGCTTGACCCTTCAAAACGTAGCCTTGTCTCGTTCTTGAAAGGGGATTTACTACACCATTACTCTGCTCCATTTTCCAGCTATGCCTGCTTCTACCCTTGGATCTAGTGGATGGGAATAAGAACAACTCCATTCTTATACAGCATCTAGCAGGAGAAAGGACGTCTCCAACGGCTGATACCCCCTCACCATCTGGGTAGCCATTACAGTTCCTTAGTATTATTGCTTTGAGAAATATATGTACATGGTTCTCCCTATGTTTTACCTAAATCTGGGTGGCACTATTTACCACCCATTGTCACATTTAATTATGGTTAATTTCCCAGGGGTATTCTCTTAAAGAAACAGTTGGCCTCTATACGCTTTTGATATCAATAACTGAACCACTATCAAGCCTCTTAATTTTACCCACTCATTTTGTTCATTAGCTCATATTTCTAAAATCTCTGTTTAAATTAAAACATTATACTCTGGTTCCAATGAATATGTTTTAGGTTCTACTACTCTTCTTCAAAAACTCCAGGAAGTGGTTTCCAGTATCCCATTTCACGGTATCAGGTAAGAAAGGTTACTATTTTTACGTTTCTCCTGAGGCCTCATTCAGCCTCCACTGCTTTTTTTACAGCCCCCTCCTACCTCCCAATGTGGGTTACAAACTCCAAAAGACACCAGGTCTAAGATGCCTCACCCACCAAGTTACTATTATATTAAACATGTTATTTGTTTATCATTTCTACATATCATTACGTAGACCTGCGCCATTTCGCAGATTCACTACACCATCAAGAACCAACAGGTTACCTGGTCCCCGGCGTTTGAATTTAAGATATCATTAATCTTACTCACTAAGATTACATTCTTTTTTAAGGCCTCACTTCACCTCCGTATCATTCACAAATAATGCACATTTGTGGGAACCCAGGGGCTTGTCTCTAAATTATAGACCAACATTCAGGTCCCTCAGCTTACACAGGTTCTTACGTTACAGTTTTGCTGTTACACACCTTTCCATACGGTCAACATTTTTACACTTGGCATACCAGTGGCACGCCTCAGGCCTACTAGCATATTTCCTACCCCAAGGTTCCTGGACTGGACCTGTTCCTCGCAGTATATATATGTTTACACATATATATATTGAAGTCGCCCTGAGCATTGTCCAAATATACAGGACAAACACTCAAGGTCAGTATCTACATATGTTACATACTTCATTTCTAGAGACAATCCCCCTTCAGGTTAGAGAACTGGCTTCTTAGGATCAGGTGCTGGCCCTAGCTTTCCCAAGTAATACTACGGTCCCACGAGGTGTACACCCCACCTCATACACGGAGGTTCAGCCCCACGACCAAATCATAGCTAGCCACCTTGCTCGCCCTTCTTTAGGGCTACAGTTAGGGCTTCCCAAGTCACGGCCACACGTTTTGAATCTCTTACGGTCACCGAGAGGCCAACATCCTGCCACCTCGTTCTGGTGGCCACAAAATCCCCTTGGCCCAATCATAGGTAGAGCCTCTTACCGCCACTTGGCACTAGCAGGGCCTCGCCTGTCACTTGGTTCTAGGTAAATTCTTCGCCTCGGCACTCGCTAGCAGACCAGTTCTCCGGAGGTCTCATCCCACCTCCACTATACCCTACTTATCCAAATCATTATTCCTTTCAGAATGTCTAAAGAACCGACCATCGATCCCCATCAGATGATATACCCAGCACGCCAGCCAGGCCTGGGTCTCCGGAGGAATCCCTCACTTCTTCTACTCCCAGATCCCTAAGATATTGGACCATTCCCAAAATATCGGCTGAGCTCAGGCTCAGGGGGATCCCCTTTCCAGCCACCGCTAGAAAGCTCGAACTTTACAAACTTCTGACGGCTCAGGCCAATGACCCAAGGCCCGGCACGAGTTCACAGGGGAAACTCTGGCTGCTATACTGGTCAATCTACAAACCATAAACAGCAGGTTTCTAAAGGTGGAATCGGCCATAGCCACTCCAGGTGACTCAACAGCCCCAGCAGTCCCTACACCAGTAACCTCGACCGCTCAGACTGACATACCCCTCATTTCCCCTCCCCCTTCCCCACCAGCCGCTACCACTCCCACCAGCCCACTCTGTCCCAGCTTCCATCAAGAAGGATATTCTTGATGGAAAGGACGTGAATCTAATATCCCTCCTCATAGCCTCACAAGACATCCTAGAAAATATAGCATATAACTATGGGGACATTTCAGTAGTCTTAAGAGCCAGAGATCCACGTATGAACAAAAAACTCACCATTCCCCAGTTTGTTATGGCTTTTGGCACTTATCGCAACGTGATTTGCACGGTGTATCCACATAGGAGAGAAGCGCTAGATTTATACATGCACAAGGTTGCTGATTTGGGCATCATGTATGGAGGGTCCTCATTTTATGACTACCACAAATCAGTTTCGGTCAATGCAGCTACTCATCTGGCACAGTTCAATATTACAATTGACTGGTGCCAGATAGGTTTGAGGCCCCCGTCTAAAACAACCGAACGCCGCACGAAACACACTTTGCCATTGAGTTCGCCCCAAAGTACCGAACTCTGATGGGGGAACCCTAATAGCGAAAGACAGGAG
Source organism: Pelobates cultripes (assembly GCA_933207985.1). Taxonomy (NCBI): domain Eukaryota; kingdom Metazoa; phylum Chordata; class Amphibia; order Anura; family Pelobatidae; genus Pelobates; species Pelobates cultripes. The sequence continues at coordinate 4,857,254 of OW240924.1, read as the reverse complement.
CTCCCGAACGGCCTGGAAGTCCAGCGGTGTTTGCGCCGTTGAGTAGCCGTTTTTAGTTCCACGCGCTCGACGACCAAACACCGCTGGGGAGACAATGGATCCAAGATGGCCGACTGCCACCTGGTCGGTAGCCGAACGGCGGCCACCTAGGAAAGCTTCTAATTACCGATTGCAACATTGTTGCAATCGGTTAATGAGCGCCACACGTCCCTCTCTGTGTGGGCTATTAGGGGGTAGCTCATTCGGTTCACGAACAGCCTGTAAAGTGGCTGTTCGTGAAACGAAACACATGAATGCTAGCGGCTTTCGGCTGCTAGCATATGAATTCAATACAAACATACATTAACCCACAGTAAGCAGAATACATTTAAACATTGTAGTGCAGCAGTGTTCCGGACAACCTTTAAAGTCACAGCCATATAATCTGAAGTTTCTAGGTTTGCCACAGTGTTGAGGGTCAAGAAGAACTCACTCCAATGAGCGTTTATTCCTGCTCATATACAAATTTCCCAGCACGGTTACCACCCACGTGGACCTTGTGGGGCACTGAAACTGTACACTTTGCAACCAATCCAATAAAGGCACATGGATAACCACACCCACTTATTACAGTAAGAATCCTCCCCTCTGCTCGGGAGATAATTGAGTTAATTAACTCAATTATCTCCAAGCTAAAACATATTTTTATACAATTTTTATAACTTTGTGATTTCACATGCAATACGAATACAACTATATTATATTAACTATATTTTTACAACCAGCATAACTTGGGGACAAACATATCCAAAATTCACTTGAATCGGTTAAGTGGTTAGATGGAAGTCCCTTTTTGATCGACCAGAAGCACATTTTCATGCCCAAAACAGTTCCATAGATTTGGGCTGTGCGGTCGGTCTATTTCAGGCAGAAAAATGACTAAGTCCCATTCGAATGCACGAACGGTGCACCATTCGTGCAATTGGCTCAGTATAGCAGTACATTTAAACTTCCGAAAGGGACTTATTTTCCAGCCACAGAGTCTAAGTGTAGGAGAAGGTAAGGGTCAGCCTTGTTCGTTGAAATGTGTAGCCGATTTCATTTCCATGAATTTGGCTGCACACACCGCTGACCTAGTTCGGCTGAATAAAGATGGCCGCCGCCACATGTTCATTTGTACGAACGGTGGCCCCCCAGCGGTCGGCAATTTACTTACAGCAGGCTCCCAGCCTGGGAGGCAAATTGCCTGCACGCTTCCACTTCTGGGTGGTCCGCCTGTGTAGTAAATGGTGCGGTAAGTCCCAATTACTGAACCATAAGAGAAAAAGCCATGTAAAAGTTATTTCCACAGTCTGGGACTCTGGGGACACAGATTTAAAGGGGCATTGTTCCAATATTCACTATGTCCCAAAAATGTGCTTAAAGTGCCAGCACCAGTCCAATGAAAGTCCATAAGTCTCAATAATGTTTTTAAAGGGCCACACACCCCAGGCCATAGTCACAGGGCAGGAGGCTGGCAAGCAGGCCTCTCCAGGACCAAGTGGCGGAGGGCACTTCGTCACATTTGGTTAACCAGAAAAAAGTGGATTTGGGCTTCAGCCTGCTGTGTATTTATTTTGATGCTTTCTGAGGTTCCTGTATGTATGGTTGTTGATGTTCCTGTTGGAGAAAAAAACATCAACAACAAGTTTCCTCGTAAATCTTTTCAAGTCAACCAAACAGTCAAAGTCGTGAAGTTCTCTAGTTGGTGCAAATTGCAGTCCTTTATTTAAAAGTGAAATCTGTGCTTTAGAAAGTTCAAAGTCTGTTAAATTTAATATGCCTTCTGGTGATTGTCTTCTGTTCTTTTTCTTCTGCTCTTTTTGTTCTTCCTCCTCTACTTGTTCTATACTTAAACCTTGTTTTCTCTGGCGTTTCATTGGGGTAACTGGATGGACCCACACAGTTATTCGTCCAGGAGTTTTCCCTAAAAAAAAAAAAGTTATTTTGTATACTGTTTTCTTTATGAATTTGTCAATGTATGATTTAGCATGTGCACATGTTTTAGTTGAGGGATTTAACGAATATAAAATTCTGGAGTTCTGTAATCGTGAGGACAACCTCCAAGAATAATCTAATGAAAAGACACATTTAATTTTTTGATAATGTGGCCTACTCTGGTATTCAACAATAAACCTATTAGAGACCATACCCCAAACCAATTATAGATAAAAAAACAAGTGATTGGACTATCTCAAATCCTAATACTGGACTCAGTGGTGATGGCCAAAGATGCTGGAATTAAAAAAGAGATGGGACAGATGTTCGTGAAAGAGACTTTGGAGGCACATATTAAGGTGATTCAAGAAAAGACTTTGCAATATAGTTTACCATTGGATGACTATTGCAAACAACCTTCTTATGCTGAAGAGAAGTGCTATGCTAATGTTTGATATTGCTATTAAGTTGATTTCAAGACAGTCAGATGATGGCCTGAACAAGAAAAAAAGACTGATTAAAGTCCATGCCCAGGTATTTCTCGAGATGAAACACAGAACATGGAATCCATCATTGACTATATGGGCACCTCTCAGTATAAGACTCAGATTCTTACCTATAACTCAGAGAAAATTGGTTGTTGGGAAGGAGTAGAAGAAGAGGAATATAGATTTCCTGGTGAAATGAGAAACCATCCTGGAACCTTATTCTGTGAAAATGAACTTTACAATGTCTTTTTGTGGCATGAGAATCTAAATTCAGAAGAAACACATCAATTAATGAAAGAAACCTTGAGGCAATTATTAAATAATTAGAAGACCGGCTTACCAAGAGTATGGTATATAAAGGGCCAGCAAAACCCTTCAGAGACTTGACGTCATGGGACACTTATACTAAACCACAATTTGCAGCTTTTCTTAAACTCTACATATTATGTACATACCTGCAAAGCAAGGAATTCCTGTAAACATAAACACAGAGACATTGATACAACAAGGAATCTGTAATGGTTCTGTTGCAGATGTGATCTACCGTCGTACTCGTTGCTCTTTTGGTATAACTATACCAATCAAAATGTTAAATGGCTCCCTAGGACCATAGACCAAGGATTCTTGCTATATTCTGGACTTCCAGGAATGTGGTGCATGGACTGAAAAATTATAATTACTAAAGCAATCATGCAATTTTTTTCCCTGTATCAGAAATGTGTCAGTGACAATGTGTAATATAATACAAATACTATAATTAATGGTATAAATATAAAATGAATGTTTCGATTGCAAAAGAAGATAGACTTTGTGAATGTCTGAAATGTAAATGTAAAAATATCTGAAATTATTGCTAAAATGTCATATGCAGCGGCGGCCTGGGTCTGGGCTCTCCATAAACAATATCTTTAAACATAACATATAAAACATATTGTCCGATTATTTAAATTAATGTAAATTGAGGTTCTGTCTCCGCAGTAGACAGAAATTGCTAAATAAGAGATTCCTTTATATCTACTGGACAATTACTTGTAGACTCTAATTCAAGTATTTCTGATCTTAATGATGAATCATTACACAATGATAATATGATACTTTAAAGAACATATTATTACACTGAATACTGCAATAATGCATGATATGTCAACTTAGAAGAAAGTGTGTAAAAAATATCTTTATTAACCTCAGAAAACTACTCGGTACTCATTTACATTTCCAGAGTGGTATAATTGACACATACCGGATTAACATACATCAAGGGCTTCCAACGTTACAACAGAGAGGCAGAGAGAAGCACATATTACACATTTCACAAGCATTTATCGCTTATGGCACATAGAAAATTTGCAGACTAGAGCTATGGTTAGCTAATGAGAGGCACCACCGATTTTTTCGCTCTATAAGACGCGACTTTTTTCCTTCTCAAAAGTGAGGAAATGTCTGTATTCTTTTATGAAGTTTATCAAAAGCGCACTGCGGGTACAGGAACTTCTATTTCCTGTACCTGGTCGGACTCGAAAGGAAGGCTCACTGAGGTCTGGTCAGGTACAGGAAACTGAATCTCATGTACCGCAGCACTGTCTGCCTCAACCCCACTACAATGGCACAGGAGACCCACTGGGGACCAAGGGGGAGAGGAGAGGAGGGGTGGAGGGGGTGGTAAGGCACCACCATGGGACAGGCAGGGAACACACCATGGGCACAGGAGGTAAGAAACACCATGGGACAGGGAGGGAGTGGAAGAACACCATGGACAGGGAGGGTATCACTCATGCTGGGACAGGGGAGGAACAGGGAGAGGGTGGTAAGTGAACCACCATGGAACAGAGGGAGTGGGTGGAAGGAACCACTGCAGGCACAGTGGGAGGGCAGTGGGTGGTAAGGAAAACACTGGGACAGGAGGGCAAGAACCCCATGGACAGGGAGGGAGCGGGTGGTAAGGAAACACATAGACAGGGGAGGAGGAGGGTGGTAAGGAACACCCAAGGGACAGGGGAGGGAGGGTGGGCGAAACACCTATGGGACAGGAGGGAGAACACCATGGACAGGGAGGGAGTGGGTGGTAAGGAAACACCATGGACAGGAGGGGTGGTAAGGCAGGGTGGTAAGGAACACCATGGACAGGGTGGTGGAAGAACACTCATGGGACAGGGGAGGGGAGAACACCATGGGACAGGAGGGGAGGGTGGTAAGGAACACTATGGGACAGGAGGAAGGAATACCACTCATTGGACAGGGGAGGGGATAAGTGGTAAGGAACACCATGGAACAGGGGGGGGGGAAGTGGGTGGTAAGGAACACCTGGGACAGGAGGGAGTGGGTGGTGGTAAGGAACACCATGGGACAGTGGAGGGCAGGGTGGTAAGGAAACCATGGACAGGGAGAGGAAGAACTAGGGACAGGGGAGGGGAGGGTGGTGGGGAACACAATGGGACAGGAGGAGGAGGGTGGGAAACACCATGGGACAGGGGAGGGGAGAACACCATGGGACAGGAAGGGAGTGGGTGCGTGAAACAGGGGACAGGAAACACTATGGACAGGAGGAGGGTGGTAAGGAACACCATGGGACAGGAGGAGCGGGGTAGCTGTGAAACACCAGGGACAGAGGGGAGAAACACCACAGGACAGGGAGGGGGAGCACACTGGGGGACAGGAAGGGGAGGGGTGGTAAGGAAACACTGGGACAGGAGGGGAGACTCCGCCATGGGACAGGAAGGGAGGGAAGGAAACATCATGGGACAGGGGAGGGGAGAACACTATGGGACAGGGAAGGGGAGTGGGTGGTAAGGAACACTATGGGACAGGGGAGGGGAGAACACTATAGGACAGGGGAGGGGAGAACACTATGGGATAGGGGAGGGGAGTGGGTGATAAGAAACACTTTTTTGGATCACATATAAATATGAGGTTTCCCATATTGGCTGACAGAACTTACACCAATTTTACCAACAATAGATTTTTTCAAAGAATAGCTGAAACTTTAGCAAATGTTGGTAAAACTGTTACAGGAACAGGATTATTTTTTTATATTTTAAATATGATAACTATAGTTATTATATTTTTACTGTTTGTAACTTGGGAGATAATGTGTTTTCTCCCTTGAGATCAAAGAAGAATGAATCATTTTGTTTCTACGTGTTTCCAATTATCAACTGTGGCGAAAGTAACCTCGCCACTTGTACTTGGAGAGGCCTGCTTGCCAGCCTCTTACCCCAGGATTATGGTCCCTGCAAAAAGACATGTGACTTCCATGGAAAAAACAAACCACTGAACCGATCTGGGTGATTTTTTTAATAAGTTGGTCACCCAGATCAGGGCTATCCGAGGATGTGACTCTTGTGGGGTTTCCATGGATCTTGGGGGTACTTTTGGGGTGTTTGTAAATTGTGTATTTTTCTGTACCTGGAAATAATCAATTATCTCTCAGATACAGAGGAGAAGTATGTTGAATGTATTGCTTATCAGGCTATTCTAAAGGAAGGGTGCTGCCTGCGAGAAGTTCTGCAAATGCGAGTTGGCCATACGGGTGCGAGCAACGGACAGGAAAAGGTCACGGGCAGAGCAGAGAGACCGAGAAGGGACATACCTATGGATCTGTGAAGAGATATAAGGGGCTAAAATTGTAAAGTGCTTTATATGTATGGGTTAGAAATTTGAATTGGATACAGGAAGCCAATGTAAGGACTGACAGAGGTGTGAGGTGTGAGAGGACTGACTAGAGAGGAAAATCAGTCTGGCGGCAGCATTCATTACAGACTGTAGCGGGGCAATACGGCTTTTGGAAAAACCAATCAGCAGAGAGTTACAATAATCCAAGCAGGAAATTGCTAGAGCATAGACAAGCTCCTTGGTAGCATCTTTTGTAAGAAAGGGGCGGATGCGGACTATGTTTTTAAGTTGGAATCTACAGGTTTGGCAACATAATGGATGTGAGGCTCAAAGGTGAGACCAGAGTCAAGTATGAGGCCAAGACAGCGCGCTTGCAAGGATGGACTTATGTGAATACCACTGACTTGAAGGAAGAGTGAGAGAGGAGGATCAGTATTAGGAGGAGGAAAGAAAAGGTGTTCAGTTTTAGAGAGATTGAGTTTTAGAAAGCTGGAGGACATCCAGTAGAGATGGAAGAAAGGCAAGCAGTGACACGTTGCAGGATGGCAGGCCGGTGAGGAGAGAAAAATCAGGGTGTCATCAGCGTACAGGTGGTAGTGGAATCCAAAAGAGGCAATAAGTTTGCCAAGAGAGGCAGTGTAAAGAAAAAATAGAAGGGGACCAAGAAGGGGGTCTTGGGGGACTTCAGGACGAGAGGAGGAGGTGTCATTAGAAAAGGCGACACTGAATGAGCGTTGGGAGAGATAAGAGGAAAACCACGAGAGGACAGAGTGATTGAAGAGTTTGCAGAAGGAGAGCATGATCAATAGTGTCAAAGGCAGCAGAGAGGTCAAGAAGAATTAGTAGGGAGTAGTGGCCTTCTGATTTAGCTGCGATTAGGTCGTTAGTAACTTTGATAAGAGCAGTCTCAGTAGAGTGGAGATGGCGGAAGCCAGACTGAAGAGCGTCAAGGAGAGAGTTGGAATTAAGGAAGTGAGACACATGAGCTTCGAGGAAAAAGGGAGCAGGGATATGGGATGATAGTTAGAGGGAGAGGACGGGTCAAGAGATATTTTTTTCAGGTTAGGTACTACAGTGGCATGTTTAAGATCTGCAGGGACAATGCCAGAAGAGAGAGAGCTGTTGAATATGTGTGTTAAGGAAGGATATTTAGCCCTATTTTAGTGCTATTTTACTGTCTTTTCACTATTTTACTTTTCAGTCATTCCTGCCCTCCTTTTCCCTTCCCGCCCGTGGGCGGATCCGCTCCACGTTCACCCGACGGTCACCCCGTTGTCCCCCACCTACCTATCCCCTAACCGCCGCATCGGTACTCCTTTTTACCGCCCTCGCGACTCTCCATCCCCTCTCCTCACGGGCGCGGCGGCCATTTGCAATCCCGCATCTCGCGAGATTGCGGCCGCCATTTTATTTTTCCTCTCAGGGACACGCACTAAACGGAGGTTTGGTGCAGTGGCTCAGCTAGCTTACCAGGTTTTCTTTGCCACATAATCGTTCAGAGGTCAGTTATTATTACTACTATACAGAGGCACCATTTCCTGTGCCTGTCTGGGGTGCTGCCCCATTTAACCTGCTGCTTTGTTGGAGGTCGTCCTGTGGCCACATCTGTCACACTGGGTGAAGCCCAGCACAATACAAATCCCAATATTGTGGTGTTTACCCTGTTAGGGTTATTGTATTGACACTATCAGTGCCTGCTACATAGTTTTATCACTGCTCATACCCTGTAATTTACATCCTAGACCCTGCTGGGGTCATCATATACAGTACACCACAGACCCTGCTGGGGTTATTATCACATTTACATTATTATCAGTATATTGTGAACTCATCTGTTTGTACACCACTGTACCCTGCTGGGGTCAGCAAAGTGCTACTTATACAGTGGCTGAAGTACAGCTACACTGACCTCTATATCTATAACTATACTATTTATTTTACGCCCTGTGCCATATATAGTATATCTGATCAGAATATGGAAGCCTCTGAAAATACGGTGGACTTCCAAAATATGATTAACGAGGCAATAGCAGCCTCCATGGAGAAAGCCCTCTCCAAAATGATGGCCTCTAATACTGAAAAGAGGATACCATCTAAAACCCACCAATCCCGACATAATTCAGATTCTGAGGATTCGGAACCGCATAAGAGCCAAGAACCCCCCACTGGCAAACGTCACTGGAAAAGGGAAAAGGGTCAACAGAACCCGGCTAAGGATAAAACACCGGCTAAAAGACGTAAGCCCTCTACGGTCGCTACTCCGACTCCGCTGCTTAACTACGCACAATCCAAATCCTTGGCCATTTTAGATGAGTGGCAAGCTGACAAGTCAGACGGGCAAGAAGACCCTTGGGGTACCGATTCTGAGTCTCAACCCGAACTATTACCACACACTCTACTGGGAGACTGCCAAGTACATGACGCTACGGACAACCTGCAGGAAGACGAGGACGCTATCTTCGACCCATCAGGTCAGAGATTGTTCGATCAGGGGACTGGACACCCCCAGACCACCTGGTAAAATGTATGCATCTCTGGCTCAGAAAATCCATGGATAAGACAGTTCACAACAGACTACGCTACGAGTGTTCAAGGCCCTCTCTACCAGACCACGTAGCAGAGACACCAGAGTTACGACCAACCGATCCCAGTAACTAAGTCAGAGACGAACTCGGCTGGTGGCTAGACAGCATGGAAGCATGGAACGGTCGGGCCATCTTTGGGAGCACGCCCGACATAGTCCTGGAATCGGACGCCAGCCTCTGGGGATGGGGTGCCACAAGCAACGGTACATCAACAGGCGGTACCTGGAATTCCCGGGACCTCAACATGCATATAAACTGCCAGGAACTCCTGGCGGGATCCTTTGCCATCCGCAGCCTCGCAAAAAGAAAAGACGGACTGCTGCATCCTTTTATAGATGGACAACATCTCGGCGGTCCGCTACATCAACTGCCTGGGCGGGGCAAGATCACGCATCCTGTCAGAAATAACAAAGGAGATTTTCGACTTCTGCTTACCCCGCAACATCTCCCTCAAAGCGGAATATCTCCGGGGGAAACGAACCTCACGGCGGACTGGTTTTCTCGCCACTGGAGGGACAACAGCGATTGGAAACTAAATCCCCAAATCTTCCAAAGTCTACAACAACATCAAGGTCCATTTCACCTAGATCTCTTCGCGTCTCGCAACAACAGGCAAACACAGACATATTTCAGTTGGCTCCCGGACCCAGAGAGCGAAGCAATGGATGCATTCCTTCAACCATGGGGGATTCCATTATAAGAGGTGTGGAGATGGACAATGGTGGTCTTGTCAGGTGTCTTCCCGGGGCTACTGCTCACAGAGACAGGAGACGTATCTGTAATATTGTTAAGCAAGCAAAGAAGGAAGGGGAATTGGATGTACTTGTCCATCTAGGGACAAATGACTTGGCTTGCAATGAGGTTTCAGAGGTTAAGGAAGTTTTTAGTGTTTTTGCCAATGATATACGGCAGGTTGCTTCCACACTGTCATTCTCTGAAGTTCTGCCTGTGCATAACACTCAGAACGACAGGCGGATGCGTATTAGGGACTTTAATTTGTGGCTTGGTGAATGGTGTCGGGAGCAAGGATTTGGCTTTATTTCTCATGGTAGCTCTGTTTGGAATGGAGATAAGCTGTACAAAAAAGATGGTTTGCATCTTTCTCAAAAGGGAACAAATGTTCTCAGTGAGCAGTTCAGAGGTTTTGCTAGGATGTATTAAAACTAGGGGGGGGGGGCAAAAGGGTGATAAAACATCAATCCAATTGTCCCCCAAAACAAGGACAGAAGGTGCCTGTAGCAAGTGTGTTAAAAAATGATAAGCTTAGAGTCATGTCTACAAATGCTTGCAGTTTAGGGAACAAGATCCATGAACTTGTGGCAATAATGGCAACTGATAGTGTAGATTTAGTCGCTGTTACTGAGACATGGTACAATGAGAAAAATGACTGGGACATAGCAATACCAGGGTACTCTTTATATAGGAAAGATAGGGAAGGCAAGAAAGGGGGAGGGGTGGCCTTGTATGTGAAGGATAGCATAAAATCTAGCCTAATAAAAGTTAGTGAGGCAAACATAGAGTCCGTTTGGGCTACGTTAGAATTTGGTAATCACACAGTAACTCGTGTAGGTGTGATTTATAGGCCCCCAGGACAAATTGAAGAGTTAGATAATCTACTAGTTGAGGAAATAGCTAAAATGACAATGAAGGGGGAAGTTATCATCATGGGTGACTTTAATCTTCCTGATGTAAATTGGAAAACAAAATTAGCTACTTGTGCCAGGAGCACACATATTCTAAACTCCCTACTGGGATTGTCTCTAAAACAAGTTGTTGAGGAGCCAACTCGTAAAGAGGCCATACTAGATTCAGTGTTAACAAATGGAGATTTGGTATCAGATATTACTGTAGGTGAAAGTTTAGGATCCAGTGATCATCAGTCAGTGTGGTTTAATATAAGAACAGTGACTGAGTCACACCACGCAAAAACTTTTTAGACTTTTTGGTTTTAGACTTTAGGAAAACAGACTTTTCTAAAATTAGAATATGGGTAGAGGAGTCATTATCAGACTGGAGCAATTTAAATGGAGTCCAAGAGAAATGGGATTATTTAAAAGTTGCACTATTGAAGGCAACAGAAAATTGCATTAGGCTTGTCAGTAAAAGCAAAAAATTCAAGAAACCACTGTGGTACTCCGCAGATGTGGCCAAAATAGTTAAAAACAAAAAGTTAGCATTTAGGAATTATAAAAAAACCCAGAGTGAGGAAGACAAAATGATCTATAAGATTAGGCAGAAAGAGGCTAAGCAAGTTATAAGAGCTTCCAAATCACACACAGAAGAGAAAATAGCACAGTCAGTAAAAAAGGGGGATAAAACATTTTTTAGATACATAAATGAGAAAAGAAAAGTAAAACAAGGATTAGTTAGATTAAAAACAAAAGAAGGAAGGTATGTAGAAGAGGATAAAGGTCTAGCTGACTGCCTCAATGAATATTTTTGTTCTGTATTTACAGATGAAAATGAAGGAAAGGGACCTCAGTTGAGAAAAAGGATAAATTAGTCATTTATTACACGTGAGTTTACAGAGAAGAGGTTCTATTTCAACTGTCAAAAGTAAAGACAAATAAGTCAATGGGACCTGATGGAATACACCCAAAGCTATTAAAAGAGCTTAGTGGTGTACTAGCAAAACCATTAACAGATTTATTTAACCAATCATTGTTAACAGGAGTAGTCCCAGAAGATTGGAAGTTAGCAAATGTTGTGCCCATTTACAAGAAAGGTAATAGGGAGGAGTCGGGCAACTATAGGCCAGTAAGCCTTACTTCAGTAGTGGGGAAAGTGATGGAAACCATGTTAAAGGATAGGATTGATGAACATCTAAAAACACATGGATTTCAAGATCAGAGACAACATGGGTTTACTTCAGGGAGATCATGCCAAACTAATCTTATTGATTTTTTGATTGGGTAACTAAAATTATAGATCAGGGTGGTGCAGTAGACATTGCTTACCTAGATTTCAGTAAGGCTTTTGACACTGTTGCACATAGAAGGCTTATCAATAAACTGAAATCTTTAAGTTTGGATTCAAATATTGTTGAATGGGTAAGGCAGTGGCTGAGTGACAGGCAACAGAGGGTTGTAGTTAATGGAATATATTCGAAGCTTGGACTTGTCACCAGTGGGGTACCTCAGGGATCTGTACTTGGACCCATTCTCTTTAATATTTTTATTAGTGATATTGCAGAAGGTCTTGATGGTAAGGTATGTCTTTTTGCTGATGATACTAAAATATGTAACAGGGTTGATGTTCCAGGAGGGATAAGCCAAATGACAAATGATTTAGGTAAACTAGAAAAATGGTCAGAATTGTGGCAACTGATATTTAATGTGGATAAGTGCAAGATAATGCATCTTGGACGTAAAAACCCAAGGGCAGAGTACAGAATATTTGATAGAGTCCTAACCTCAACATATGAGGAAAGGGATTTAGGGGTGATTATTTCTGATGACTTAAAGGTAGGCAGACAATGTAATAGAGCAGCAGGAAATGCTAGCAGAATGCTTGGTTGTATAGGGAGAGGTATTAGCAGTAGAAAGAGGGAAGTGCTCATGCCATTGTACAGAACACTGGTGAGACCTCACTTGGAGTATTGTACACACTACTGGAGACCGTATCTTCAGAAGGATATTGATACCTTAGAGAGGGTTCAGAGAAGGGCTACTAAACTGGTTCATGGATTGCGGGATAAAACTTACCAGGAAAGGTTAAAGGATCTTAACATGTATAGCTTGGAGGAAAGACGAGACAGGGGGGATATGATAGAAACATTTAAATATATAAAGGGAATCAACACAGTAAAGGAGGAGACTATATTTAAAAGAAGAAAAACTACCACAACAAGAGGACATAGTCTTAAATTAGAGGGACAAAGGTTTAAAAATAATATCAGGAAGTATTACTTTACTGAGATGGTAGTGGATGCATGGAATAGCCTTCCAGCTGAAGTGGTAGAGGTTAACACAGTAAAGGAGTTTAAGCATGCGTGGGATAGGCATAAGGCTATCCTAACTATAAGATAAGGCTAGGGACTAATGAAAGTATTTAGAAAATTGGGCAGACTAGATGGGCCGAATGGTTCTTATCTGCCGTCACATTCTATGTTTCTATGTTTCTATGTTTCTATGACCACGGGGGCATATGCCTTTCCCCTATTCGCCATGATAGCAAGGACCATACACTACCTGAGACGACAACGAATATCCCTTCTTCTCATCACACCCCTATGGACAGGACAACCATGGTTTCCAGACCTCTTAGCCCTATCTAGCCGGGATCCCCTCCTGCTACCTTCACACCAATACACCCTCATGGATCCGAAAAGGAGCCCCCACCCATTGATCCTGGCCAACCGACTCAATCTGGTGGCTTGGACTCTTTCCGGGGTGCCTGGCAAGTCGGTGAACTATTGCAGGCTGCTAAGGACATCCTATGGGACTCATGGGCTCCAGGAACCAGAAGATCCTACCTGTCCACTTGTAATTCCTGGTCTGATTGGTGCATGGAACGGAACCTCGATCCATTTATGGCCTCTATTCTTCCATTTTAAACTATCTAACCCATCTATTCTCAACAGGACGATCTTACAGATCAATTAATGTGGTCCGTTCCGCTATCTCAGCGGCCCACGTCCCTATCGTTGGGACCCCAGTGGGTAAAGACCCACTGATATGTCGACTTCTCAGGGGCATTCGCCTGCAACGACCCCCTGAACCTAAATATTCACGACTCTGGGATGTCGAAATAGTCCTACGCTTCCTGAGGGAATGGCCGACCAACGACAGACTCTCACTTCGACAGCTCTCAGCAAAACTAACGTTCTGCTCTGCCTGGTGTCCTTCCGCAGGGTATCGGAAGTCCAGGCGTTTGACATAGATGCATTCTCGGTCTTCCCGGAGGGAGTCACATTCCACATATCTCGTAGCACGAAATCAGACTCTTCAACAGTTTTCTACCCCTTCTTCAACTCCGATCCACAACTCTGCGTCGTAGCCACTCTACGACGCCAAGTAGAAGTTACACTTCCAATTCGGACACCACCTTCGGGACAACTCCTCGTGTCATATGTTCGACCACACGTTCCTATCACTACCACTACACTCGCCAGATGGGTCCGCTGGATACTTTCACTCGCAGGCGTGGACGCTTCCTTCAGGGCCCACTCGGTACAAGGATCCTCACCTTTTGCAGCAGGTGCCTCATTGGCGGACATCCTGCGTTCCGCGGTCTGGTCGAGAGAATCCACGCTTCGCACTTTTTACTTTCGTCCGAACTCTAACGCGGCCTGTCACTCCTACTTCAGCGTTAAAAATGCAAAATAGGAAGCCTCCTGTCATGTGATAAAATTGAAGATTATGCTAGCGTTAGTGTACCTATAATCTTAATTTTAATAATGACAGGAGGCGAGTATTTTCCCTCCCTTTCCCTCCCGGGGAAGAGGAAACCGTTCATTCTATAGATTATAGGGTTTTTCTCTCATCCATATCTCATATCTGTCTCTACACTACTCCTTCATCGGTCAGGGACAGTATCTGTTATTAATTGATTCTATCATTTACGCATATGTTGCTAATATCATTGCTGGGTCACAATAATTGTAACAACCAGTAAGAGACCAGAGTCTAACCCATTTCACACTCTCATTTCAGTTTAACTTCATCAGCTTCTGGAGTTTCGGGAGCTATTTTGGCAAACTACCCAGACGACTATTCTCCATGAGGACCGCCTAATGTTGGACACTAACCCGTTGATGTTGGCTACAGTTTAATCGTTATACCACTGCTCATCCACCGTTGTACCTTCCAGAGGTCTTTGGATGAACTTCTCTATGTTACGATATTTAACTTTTTTCTCTGTTACGATGTCGCTTATGAAAGAGGAGGAGGAGCCTATTTTGTGGGAATACCATATAGGTACACTGACGCTAGAATAACAAAAAAAGAATATCTGCAACCAGTTCTAGCCAAGCTGCTGCTTGACCCTTTCTTGAAGCCTTGGCTCATGCTTGGGGGATGGGATAAATCTGCAGTGCTGATGGTGTCGGTTGGAGTGCTTGAAGTCCTCGGCAAGCACTAGGAACATCAATTGGCGGAGGTACTTGGTCGGAGTGCCAGTGGGTCCGTCACACTTTATATCTGTACTTCCTTTTACATCATGTTCTCCATGATCTTCACCCATACACAAGCAGAGAGGTGATACCTCTAAAAACAGGAAGAAATGTACATTGAGGGAAAAAGGTTTTGATCCCCTGTTGATTTTAAACGTTTGCCCACTGAAAAAGAAATGATCAGTCTATAATTTTAATGGTAGGTGTATTTTAACAGTGAGAGACAGAATAACAAAAAAATAAATCACAAAAAACGCATGTCAAAAAAGATATACATTTATTTGCATGTCAATGAGTGAAATAAGTATTTAGCCGCTTCCCGCATGCTGGGTCTGAAGAGAACGTCTCCGGCGGCCCCACGTGTTGTGTCCCACGGCAATTGCTCGGGACCCATCACCTAAGCCTTTTCCCTCTCTTCACATCGCCTACCTTCCCCATCGCCGGGTATCGCGGGAAAATAGCTTCCGGTGTCGCAGCCCGCGTGCGGCGAGGAGAGGGGTTGGAGGCCTGCCAAATGGGAGCGGCAGCTCCCGGTCTGCCTTAGGTAGCCTTCCCTGCACAGGAACACTCTGCGGTCGAGGGGTTTGGGTTAACTTTTTTTTTTTTTTTATGCCAGTGGGATTATGTGTATTATATTGGAATACACTGTGTCTAATGGAGCAGTCTGACTATTCTCAGCTGCTGCATATACATGAAGATTTATCAGAGTCAAATATGTTACATGGAACATACAGCTGCTAATTATTAACATCCCATGCTGTTATATACACAGAGAGATGTTATCCAATATAGTTAACCCTTCACTCCAGTTTGCGCAGCGGTGGTTGCTTTCCTTCATGTGTGACCGTCGTGGGGAGTTTCTGCATTTCGTCCGTCTGCTAGGATCTCCAGGGTCCTACTGCAGGTTTGCCATCAATGCGTATCTTTGGTATTGCTGGCTCCTCTAGGGCGGAGTCAGGCCTGGTTTCTGGGACTTCTGGTTCTAACCCATCAGGATCCACTCCTTCCACCATCTCCACTAATGCTCTTCTCGGACTTCCGGGGCGATCCTCAACCCCTTGTAGTGGATGGCCGCTCCCGCTTAGTGACCTGGACTCTGTCAGGGGAACCTGAACGGCATTATCGCAGTCTGCTGGACCCTTTCCAGGGCTCCTGGAACTAAGTGATGCTTCTGGTTAGCATGGAACTCCTGGTGTTGTTGGTGCTTTACGGGCCCTGTAACCAGTGTTCTGAACTTACTTCTTGCACCAGCGGGTTTGCAGATTTCTCAGAGGACGTACACACGGTCTTGTCATTTCTACAGGTTTGGCCTGATACTCAAGACTTTTTCCCTCCGTCAGTTTTGACTGATTTTGTTTTACTACTGTGCCTAGTTTCTTTCAGTCGAGTCGCCGGAGTCAAGACCTTCAATGTTGACGCTTTTCTTTCTACTGAGGGGGTCACCTTCGCAGTGTCTAGGCGTACTAGTCAGGTTTGACGGCTGTATTCTACCCGTATTTCTTTGCCTTTCCAGTTCTGTCCACTTACTGATCTCTTATGTTAGACCTCACACACTGGTCTTTTCTCCTAACCTGACACAATGGATTTTATGGTTGTTGTCATTGGCGAGTGTGAATTCGACCGTCGGAGTGCATTTGGTTAGGAGCGCGGCAGCTTCGGACTCCTTCCTCAAGGGCGATTCTCTCCGGGACATCCTGCAATCAATAGACTGGTCCAGGGGGGGATGCTTTCCGACATTTCTTTTTCAGACCGACGGATCATGTTTCCTTTGCTGTGCTGTCTGAGCATTAAAACAGCAACTATGAAGCCTCCTGTCATGTTATAAAATTGTAGATTATACTAGCTTTAGTGTAACTGTAATCTTAATTGTATTAATGACAGGAGGAAAATATTTCCCTCCCAGTTTCACCCTACCCTTGTTGATTTTGTTTGTTTTATTTGATCACCTCTAGTCGCTAGTTTGTTCTTCAGAACTAGGACTAGGTAGGTCAGTGGTTTTCCTTCCTGAGGGAAGTCGGGGTGAGACTTTATGGATATTGTACTGTCTGTAGTTGATTATGGGGTCTTCATGTTTTCACAATACATTTCGTTCACTAACTGGAGCTTTCGACTCTGTTTATCTTGTTTCAGTTTAATGGTTCGTCTACAGATCCACGTTCAAGACCTTCGTCTGGATAAAGTTTAATGGTTCATCCACGGATCCACTTTCGGGTTCTGGATGGAGGTCATCGGTTGATTTTGTTTGATTTGTTCTACTATTTCTAGATGTATATATTTGTTTCTGTTCCTTATTTTGTCGCAGCTTGAAAGAGGAAGTAGTTGGTTGGGAGGGGACCTTTATTGTTTCTTATTGGTTGTTTTTACTCTTTGTTAATGTGCTGCTGTGGAGCACTAGTAAAGAGAGACTTAAGCAAATATTTTCCTCCTGTCATTAATAAAATTAAGATTATGGTTACACTAAAGATAGTATAATCTACAATTTTAAAAAACATAAAATACTAGGGGGAAACAATAATTAGATCTCTGAGGTCCCCTCCACTTTTTCCCAAGTACCAGAGAAGTCTGTGACTCTCTAATTATAAATAATAACTCAACAGTATTATCCCTGATTATACTACATTGCACACTCTACACACTGGTAGAATCCGACTCCAACCTCTGCATGCTGGAAGCCTCAACAGATATATACAGTATCTCACAAAAGTGAGTACACCCCTCACATTTTTGTAAATATTTTATTATATCTTTTCATGTGTCAACACTGAAGAAATGACACTCTGCTACAATGTAAAGTAGTAAGTGTACAGCCTGTATAACAGTGTACATTTGCTGTCCCCTCAAAATAACTCAACGCACAGCCATTAATGTCTAAACCGTTGGCAACAAAAATGAGTACACCCCTAAGTGGAAATGTCCAAATTGGGCCCAATTAGCCATTTTCCCTCCCCGATGTCATGTGACTCGTTAGTGTTACAAGGTCTGAGGTGTGAATGGGGAGCAGGTGTGTTAAATTTGGTGTTATTGCACTCACACTCTCTCATACTGGTCACTGGAAGTTCAACGTGGAAAAGAACTCTCTGAGGACCTGGAAAAAGAAATTGTTGCTCTACATAAAGATGGCCTAGGCTATAAGAAGATTGCCAAGACCCTGAAACTGAGCTGCAGCACGGTGGGCAAGACCATTCCGTGGTTTCACCGAACAAGTTCTACTCAGAACAGGCCTCGCTATGTTCGACCAAAGAAGTTGAGTGCATGTGCTCAACGTCATATCCAGTGGTTTACAGGGTGGGGGGATCAGCCTGTCAGTGCTCAGACCATATGCCGCACACTGCATCAAATTAATCTGCATGGCTGTCGTCCTAGAAGGAAGCCTCTTCTAAGATGATGCACAAGAAACCCTGAAAAAGTTTGCTGAACACATTCAGAATAAGGACATGGATTACTGGAACCATGTCCTGTGGTTCGATGAGACCAAGATAAACTTATTTGGTTTATATGGTGTCAAGCGTGTGTGGCAGCAACCAGGTGAGGAGTACAATGACAAGTGTGTCTTACCTACAGTCAAGTGTGGTGGTGGGATTGTCATGGTCTGGGCCTGCATGAGTGCTTCTGGCACTGGGGAGCTACAGTTCATTGGGGGAACCATGAATGCCAACATGTACTGTGACATACTGAAGCAGAGTCTTCGGAGACTGTGCCGCAGGGCAGCATTCCAACATGATAACGACCCCAAACTCACTTCCAAGATGACCAATGCCTTGCTAAAGAAGCTGAAGGTAAAGGTGATGGACTGGCAAAGTATGTCTCCAGACCTAAACCCTATTGAGCATCTGTGGGGCATCCTCAAATGGAAGGTGGGGGAGCGCAAGGTCTCTAACATCCACCAGCTCCGTGATGTGTTCATGGAGGTGTTGAAGAGGACTCCAGTGGCATCCTATGAAGCTCTGGTGACCTCCATGCCCATGAGGGTTAAGGCATTGCTGGAAAATAATAGTGGCCACACAAAATATTGACACTTTGGGCCCAATTTGGACATTTCCACTTAGGGAGGGTGTACTCACTTTTGTTGCCAACGGTTTAGACATTACTGCCTGTGTGTTCAGTTATTCTGAGGGGACAGCAAATGTACACTGTTACACAGGCTGTACGCTTACTACTTTACATTGTAGCAGAGTGTTATTTCTTCAGTGTTGGCACATGAAAAGATATAAAATATTTACAAAAACGTGTACTTACTTTTGTGAGATACTGTATATTGGCTCTAGAAAGTGTGAGTGTTGCATTGGCATTGCTAATATTATATAACTGTATTGCACTATTATGTTTTTTTGTTCTTTTTATTAAGACATAATGTACAGAATTTTCTTCCATCATCTGTATGTAATTATATATATTCTTCATTACCTTTTGTATAACTTCAGCTCGGTCCACTCGGTCTTTTTCTCTGTTTGGTTTTCACAAGGTTGTGGGGACTCCTTATGAAGAGTGTATACTGATGTTAAATTGAAAGAAAGGTGGAAGCAGTCACAAGTCCACGAGTAAAATCTGCCTACCACAAATAAATAGAGGTGTGTTACCCCTAGTTGTTCTCTTGTCTATCTTGCTGATATAACTCTGGGTGAAGATGGATGACCATATATTTATGGAAGACTAGAGGGGAATATAACAGAGTTTACATTAGACACAGGAGCTGCAGTGTCTCTAACTAACAAAAGCTTGCCTTTAAAAATTGAAGCACCAACAATATCCCTTTTAAGTTTTAATGGAGTACATGCACATGCACCTCATTCCACTAATAATGACGTTGAGTTTGAAGGGGATAAAATCTATAGAGATTTATGGGTGCACCCCCTCTCCCACTGTACGATTATGTGGATTTATGAACAGGTGGAGTGGTATATGTGTGTGTGTATGTATGTGTTTACTCATACATACATACATACATACATACTTACATATATTTTGTAGTTTGTCTTGTTCTGCATCTTAAAGCTAGATTTTCCCTGCCCTACTCATCAGTGTTGATTTGTTAACTTAAATGTTATTCAACTATCTGCTTATCTCTATAGACATTCTCTGTTATTTCTGCTCTCCCCCCTTATTTTATTGATACCCACCCAAATGGTCTTGCTTGACCAATCCTCACCTCCTCTGTGCATCTCCATTCCATTGTTTTATTGCAGGCCTTTTTTGACCCTATCCTCTCTATTTTTCCACAGTCTGAGTTTTAGAAGTTCCCTGCAGTAAACCAGGACATTGTTCAGATGCCCGCCCACCCCCCCTCACCACCCCACCCCAAGTTACTACATTTATAGATAGAATCTCACACACAAATTTAGATGCCAGTAATCAGCACACCCCCTCATTCTCTTAAACCCTAACACTCAGCCATCACTCTCCTTACTTCTGCTCATTCTGCTTTCCTCAAAGTGCCTACTCATAGGAGCAATGCTCTATCTTCTCCTCTTCTCCTTTTCTCTCAGCATCAAAATGTCTCCTTAACACAATTACATTAATATTAATCCCTCTCTTCTTCACTCCCCACTTCTCTGATCTCAAGCCCTGAACTAATTTCTTAATTCTCTGTCTCCTGCTCTAACTCCATCTCATCCGAGACCCCGCTCAAATAAAACCCATTCACACCTCCTGTCACTATCACTCCTCCTACTTCTAGCAGCTGGTGATGTCTCACCAACCCGAGGCCCTTCACTTCATCCGCCCACACTAAGACAACCAGAAATCACACAAACCTCATTCACATCCCCTGCAGTTTATCCACATTTACCAACATTTGGTGTGCACTCTTGAATGCCCGCTCAATCTGTAGTAATATGAAATCAACAGCTATACACTACCTTGTCATCTCTAACTCACTCACAATACTGGCACTCACTGAGACCTGGCTGTCCCCCTCTGATACCGCTACTCCCGCTTCTTTCGGTGGACTACAATTCTCCCAGACTCGACTGTAAAGGAGGTGGTGTAGGCATCCTTCTCTCCCCTCAATGTACCTTTCAACCTATCCTGCCTGCCCTCTCCTTTACTCTTAGGACCTCAGTGTTCGTTTGTAGTTGTAGGTGACATATGTTATTGCACCATTGGGTTTTTCCATTAATTTTATGTATTTTATATGCTGACATGTATCTGAGACACTGCAAGAAGTATTGAAGAAACACCTCCTATTGTCCAGCTATATCCTACATGTGGGGAGTATTAAATACCACTATATGCTGTTTTACCTAGAGCTGGGCATAGCTCTGTATATTGTGAGTTGGCATTTCTCTATTTCTATGTTGTCCGTGACACTATTTCCTAACGGTTTTGCACTATTGGTCCCTTCCTGTTTCTGCTTGTGTTTTTCATATTAACTACTGAGGACCCAAATTAAGAACCAAAGAATACCTATCCAAGTTCCACATTGCATTTTTAGAGACTTTATTGTATTTCCTTCTATCTGTGTATATTATCTTTCATTGTTCTACTTAGCGCACCCTGTATTTGCTGTTTCCAGTTTACAATATGTGTGCTCCTGGCACAAGCAGCTATTGTGATTGTGTAATAAATACTCAGTCAAATCATCAAATGTCAGAAAAGGTTAATGATCAGATTCCGGAACAGAATTGTAATTTACTTGTCTGTTAATTAAAGGGACAGTGTTAACACCAAAATCACTTCATGTTATAGTGATTCTGGGGCAGAGATGCTGCTCCTACAGCTTCACAGCTTAAGTTTGTCTTTTTCCGAGAAATGCCAATTACTAACTCATAGCAAGCAAGGGTCAACACATTTCACTATGGGTTACATTATATGCTTATAACAGAATGGAGAAACTCTCTGAATTCAGGAGAGAAACTATTTGTCTATTCATGTCACCAATGGACTCACTTAAATTAGTCACAATTTCACATACCATTTAATGACTAGCTGGAATCTCTAACATTACTGTGAACGTAAAGATCATCTCACCACAATGAAAACTTACTTCGTCTTGAATATTATTTTTAAGTACGTTTTTAAACTAGAGTTTTTAGCTTTGTTTAATATTTTTGTTTTAATTTTAATAATATTTTTAATAATATTGTTCACATTTTTTTTATTTCAGTTTACAAATTGTTTGTCAATCATTAGTCTTTGTTTTAATTTTAATATAATAAACTGATCCTACATTGTAAGAGTGAAAACACGTGATCTGCTCACAAAACTGGAGTAAAATGACTGCAGGTGCTTTATCCCATCTCCAACAGATACTCTGTTAGTACATTTCCATCAATTCAAGAAAACATTGACTGGGCTATTTACTAAATTGAGAATCATGGGGAATTCTAACTGAATACAAACTAACATCAAATTTATGGCCAAAGAAATTGAAAATTCAGTCCTTCTACTTTGGCTACGTTGGCCTTAAAATTCTCTTTGAATTTCTGATATATTTCGCTTCAGTAAATAACTCTATGGGAATTGCTTCCTCTCATAGAGGCAGATAGCATTCTCTAAAACAACCACTAGAGGTCAGTCTATCATTGCTGCAGTGTTTCAGTGCTTATCATGCAAGCTGTAACCACCGTAATTTCTCATGATACAAGTGACTTTCAAAAGAACAAATTAGAGTGTGACTTTCTCTCTAAACAAAAAATGAAGTGAGAAATGTAACATCCAGTCTGTGTCCTCTAAACTGTGACTGATGTAGGTATGATGCTGTGAGCGATGACTTCTGCATCTTAAAGGGTCAGTTTAAGGACCATATTATTTATTTATTTTATTTATAAAATATTTTACCAGGAAGGATACATTGAGATTTCTCTCATTTTCAAGTATGTCCTGAGTCCACAAAACATTGCATTGATACAATAGGATACAAAAACAATATTACTACACAATATATACAAAATGTAACATAGAACAGGTAGGAGATATATCTCTGGATTCCAGCGACAGTCAGTTTAGTTCTTTTAGCATGTCACACATTGTAGCACAAATCAGCAGAACGAGTTATTCAATGTATTGAGTTTATTAATGTGGGATTGCGATGCGACTAACAGTCCAGGCAGGCGGGCGGCTAGGTAAAAATGTGTGCGGGCGGCGCTAGCAAGGGAGCACTTCCCCCTGAGCTCTCTGCTCAGCTCCCTCGCGCGCTGCCCACAGAGTGATGCCGGGAGCCGGAATATGACATCATATTCCGGCTCCCGGCATCACTCTGCAGGAGGCGCACAAGGGAGCTGAACAGAGAGCTCTGGGGAAAGTGCTCCCTCGCCAGCGCCGCCCTCCCAGCAGCCACGGACCCCCTGGGAAAGGTAGAATTCCCCTGCAGCATTCCCAAAGGTAAGGAAGCTGGAGGGGTTGAATTTAAGAAAGAACATGTTAATGTGTGTGTGTGTGTGTGTGTTAGTGTGTGTGTTAGTGAGTGAGTGTGTGTTAGTGTGTGTGTGTGTGTTTTAGTGAGTGTGTGTGTGTCTGTTAGTGAGTTTGTGTGTGTTAGTGAGTGAGTGTGTGAGTGTGTGTTAGTGAGTGTGTGTTAGTGTGTGTGTTAGTGAGTGTCTGTTAGTGAGTGTGTGTGTTAGTGAGTGAGTGAGTGTATGTTAGTGTGTGTGTGTGTGTGTTAGTGTGTGTCTGTTAATGAGTGTATGTTAGTGAGTGTGTGTATGTGTTAGTGAGTGAGTGTGTGTTAGTGTGTGTGTGTGTGTCTGTTAGTGAGTGTCTGTTAGCGAGTGTGTGTGTGTGTTAGTGAGTGAGTGTGTGTCTGTTAGTGTGTGTGTCTGTTTGTGTGTGTGTGTGTGTCTGTCTGTTAGTGAGTGTGTGTATGTCAGGGAGTGTGTCTGTTAGGGAGTGTGTTACTATGTGTGTGTCTGTTACTGAGAGTGTATGCATGTCTGTTAGTGAATGTGTGTGTCTGCTAGTGACTGTATGTGTCTGTTAGTGAGTGTGTATGTCTGTTAGCTAGTATATGCATGTCTGTCAGTGAATGTGTGTGTTATTGGAAGGTGGGGCAGGGGGGAAGGGTGGGGTGGTGCGGGGGGGTGGGAGGGGTGCTAATTTTGTCCTGCCTAGGGCAGCACAAAACCAGGATACACCACTGGTCAGAAATAGACACATATTGTGAGCGATCCGATACATACGATCAAAACCAGGTTAGTGAACAATCACCAATACCTGAGTTTTTTAGTTTGTGCAGTAGAATGTCGTGGTCTACTGTGTCAAAGGCCTTTGCCAAATCAAGAAAAATAACTCCAGTTAGGGCTCCTTGTTCCATGCCAGTTTGGACGTCATTGCAAACCTTTAAGAGGGCAGTAGTAGTGAAGTGATTCTGGCGAAAGCCCGATTGATCAGGGGTCAGATAGTTAGATTGTTGGTAGTACTCACATAGTTGCGTATGGACACATTTTTCTAAGATTTTTGACAATTCTGGTAGCAATGATATTGGGCAATAGTTAGAAACCAAAGTAATGTCACCACTTTTATGGATAGGCACTACTCTCGCAGTCTTCCAAAGTTTGGGTATGTATCCAGACACCAAGGATTCGTTAATTAGGGTTGTGACAGGTTTAGCAATTGCCGGTGCACTGAACTTCAACAGTATTGCTGGGATTTGATCAGGTCCAGACTGAACACTAATAGGTACAGGTCTAAAATTTTACTTGTCTATGTTGGGTTTTTGCAAATTTAGTGGGGCCTGATCCACATTTGTAGTTTCAGCATGAATGTCATTTATTAGCTTGGCAATCAGGGTGGTGGTTATAGGCATGTGCTACATCTAAGGGGAGTTGCAGGGTTTGGTTACCCACTTTGACAGTGGAGGGTTGGGAGTGGATTGGGGAAGTTTGTAATTTATTTATGACTTTCCAAAAGTTTCTAGGGTTTGAAATGTTATTGTTCAGATTTGTACAGAAATATTGGGCCCTGGCCAGTTTTGTTTGTTCTGTGCATATATTTCGCATTTGTCTATATGCACAGTGATCATTCATAGAGCCAGTACACATGAACTTTAACCACAATGAATCCCGAAACTGGTACATTTGGATGAGGTCAGGTTTGGATAGTTGAAAGGTGATCGTGCACAGAGTACCTGAGGCTGTTCTCTGCTCTGAAAGGGAGTTATAACTGCACACATTTCTGAAAATTACACAACTAGCAGCCAGCTCCTCAGTGCTATTAAACAGGCAGCTGGAAGTCTCCATAACTGCTTGTGACTGGCCGACTGGCACCCCGACTGGGTACCTCAGTCAAGCTTGCTTCTTAGCTCTACTCTGGGACACAGGAGTGCTTCGGTCCCTAGCCGCTTCAGCTTGGCTTGGTTCTCTCCATCGCTTACCGCCCTGGAACAGGGTCCTGGGTACAGCTTCAAGAGATTAAACTGGTCCACCCAAACACTAGCATAGACTGAGTAAAGGGTGTAAATAATTTCATCTTAAAAACATAGCCCGCATCCGCCCGTTTCTTATGCAAGATGCTACCAAGGAGCTTGTCCATGCTCTAGTAATTTCCTGCATGGATTATTGTAACCCTCTCCTGATTGGTCTTCCCAAAAGCCATACTGCACCTTCACAGTCCATAATGAACTAAGCTGCCAGACTGATTTTCCTCTCTAGTCGGTTCTCTCACACCTCACCCCTTTGTCAGTT
Source organism: Pelobates cultripes (assembly GCA_933207985.1). Classification (NCBI taxonomy): domain Eukaryota; kingdom Metazoa; phylum Chordata; class Amphibia; order Anura; family Pelobatidae; genus Pelobates; species Pelobates cultripes. The sequence continues at coordinate 4,831,888 of OW240924.1, read as the reverse complement.
CTTACATTGGCTTCCTGTATCCTTTAGGAGTCAATTAAAGGTACTAATTCACACCTATAAAGCACTGAACAATTCTAGTCCCTCTTACATCTTCTCACAGATCCATAGGTATGTCCCTTCTCGGTCTCTCCACTCTGCCCGTGACCACCTCCTGTCTGTTGTTTGCACCCGTACAGCCAAATCACGCTTGCAGGACTTTTCGCGGGCAGCTCCCTTCCTATGAAATAGCCTGCCTACCACCATCAGACTCTCCCCTAGTATTCAATAGTTTAAGAAGTGCCTTAAAACTCATCTCTTTAAGAAAGCTTATGGCCTCCCAGATTAACTTCTACCTTACATACCTGTCTCTTGTTCTCTCCTAAAGGGCAGCACTCTACTCTCTCCTCCAGCTCTGCCTCCCTCCCACCTTATTTGATTGCAAATTCCTGTCCTATTGTGTTTTACACCCCACCTCCTATAGAATGTAAGCTCCTTTGAGCAGGGTCCTCTTCAACCTATCGTTCCTGTAAGTTTTTTGTAATTGTCCTATTTATAGTTAGATCCCCCCTCTCATAATATTGTAAAGCGCTACGGAATCTGTTGGTGCTATATAAATGGCGATAATAATAATAATAATAATAATAATAATAATAAAGAAACTGGTTTATTATGGCCAAGTTGCCTACTTTTATATACAACCCCCTGTAGGGGGTCTCCACACAATACAATGCAAGCTCCTTCCAAATACCTCTGTGCCTGGGAGATAATTGAGTTAAGGACCAGTAAGCTAATTATCTCCAATGAACAGAGAGGCAAATACATAAATATAAAACATAAAAATACCTAAAAACATCATAAAAATATATAATAACCCCACAAATAATACATCCAATACATCCCAAATTGCCCTGATCTGAGCGCCCAAGTTTTCCAAATAGCACTCAGACCCATGCAGTGTAGGGGAAACATCACTGGCCGCACATGTAGTCCATTGCCCAAAAAGTTCAAGGGCGTTTGGTGCTTTGGCCGGTCAACTTTCGGGAGCTCCTGTGTCCGAAATATAGGGTGCTCCGGCTGGATATTAGGTAGCGTTTGTGCTCCTTAGTCTCAAGCACTTTGCCTCCAAAAAGCGCACTGCTGGCGGGTTGCAAAGTAGTTTAAAAAACCCCGGACCAAATTGACCGGAGACCAAAGAAGTCCTCATGCCAAATTTTGTTCCATAACGATCGTGGCTAAGTACCGTTGAGGGAGATTAATAAGTTTCTTCATGCGAACGGTCACCAGGGAGCTAGCGTTCGCTTCCAGACCAGGGGCACCCAGAAAAAGCTGATAATGGCGGCTTGGCAGGGTTTACTCCCGAACAGAGTCCTTGGGTAGGAGACTAGCTAGCAGACTCCTCCAGGAGCTCATGGCATAGGCACATTTGCCACACTGCCTATATCAATTATATACATACAGTGCATGCAAACCACACACACACAAGTGGGACTGGACTCTTACTCCCTGGGGAGTGATTTAGCTGTGACCACTTGGAAATCCTAATCCACCCTGGCGGAAGGATCTGGCCAAAGTTTGTGGGGCTGGACTATAGTGTCAACACATTTATCATTTGCCAGTGAGAATGTGTTCAACCCTTGGGTTAAATATAAATGGGGAATATCCTATTAGGGAAAAGAATGGCACAACATGCCAACAAACTGTGCGTTTTTATAATTTAAATATATGTCAAATGGCCACTCACAATTGTAAGAGGTAAAATAAGCCTTCAGTATGTTTTGTAGATGCAGGTCTGTTGGAGATCTTGAATTTTCAGTCTCTCAAAAGAATAAGAAACAGCAGGGTGTACAATTATTAGGCAACCAAGATAAAGTGCACAATATAGATTTATTAACTTACATTCAAGTTTTGATGTCAGTGTAAAAGATATAGTCCTACAATGTTTCACCAGTCTAGGGACTTCATCAGGGACAATTCAGCAATCTTTAAAAACAATTACAAAGTGCATATATTCCACCTTCCCCAAAAAGTTCTTAAAAACCCTTTTCCCGACTTCTATGCCTCTTCTGATAGGTCCTCCATTCTCCGTTCAGGTGTGTTCAATAGCTTCTCCGTTACTTCCTTGTTCCGGATTTCTGACGTCATCACGTGGTAGCGTCATGTGTTCAACATGTGCGTTCCACCGCTATTCATCCGGATATTCCAGTAGTGTGGAGCTAGATGCGTTCCACTTGCGTTCCATTCACTATGTCTTCGGCTATTTCGGCTCCATACATAATTAGTGTACATAAGTTCATACAGATATATCGCGAGAAGGAGGAGGGGGTGTGGAAATATATCAAATTATTCCATGATAATGCATAAACATACAAAAACAATACATTTATTTCATAAGATTAAAAAAAGTGCAACCCTAGGGTCACAGGTTTAAATCCCGGTAGGGTTGACTCATTCTTCCAAGGTAGATAAAATGATTACCATTAAATTGGGTTATAGTAACAACCCCTGGAAGTTGGGATTTTGAGTAACATACCCAGGACGTACTTGAAAACCAGAGTAATCTGAATGTACCTTTCCTGGTTAAATACTTTGTTATTATTATTTAATAGGTCCCTAATCCTCTCGCACACATTGGTGGGGGCTGGCAGGAGACATTATGTTACCCTATTTATTTTAATATACAGTTGTAATTAAAATTAATTAACCCCTATGGAAAATCAGATTTATTGTCAAAATCAGTACGCTAATGCAGTGACCAAAAACCTTTTTTGTATTTTAACCAATAAAATATTTTTGGTTACTGCATTAGCTTACTGTGCCAATTATACTTTTATTTTATATTTATTTTATTTTTTAAATACTACCTGGCATCAAACTATCTTCCACCCTCTACTCGAAAGAATCCTAGGTGGGGACCATATCACCAATGCTGTTATCGTAGAGCAGTGAGCCTGCTCTATCTATGTGAGTATATTCTTACTATGTTTGATTGATTTTTCATATTTTATCGAGAGCACTATCATTGCCTTTTTATATTTACCTTTGGGTTCCTGGAACCTCCACCTTTGAGGACACCCACACCATATCCTATAAGTGGGGATTGTGCAGCTGTACGCAATATACGCTAGAGCTGGCTAGAGCTCTACTAAATAAGTGCAAAATCATTACTTTATTATATCTACTGTGTTAGATATATTGGACTATAGTCTTTTTCTATTTTTATCTCTTCTATATGGACATCTGAGAAATAAAAGAGACACATTCTTCAAGCTTAAGAGATATGTACTATACCTAAAACTGCATTTACCTTTACTATAGGGACAATACTTTTTTATTGGGATTATATATGTCTGTATCGATTTGTTTATCTATTAATTATCTGTTTTATTGCAATACGTGTGGCACAGCCCTGCTCATCCTGTGTGCTGTTCTTCTTTGATTCTCTTTAAAGGACTAAGAGGGATCCCTTTTATAGGGTTGCTGCCTTCCAAAGATAGTCAGGTTAATTAGCGCTGACCCATTTGTGTGTTTTATATTTGTATTTAATTTTGCCCATCTGTCCATCCATAATTATTTCATTTTAAACCCAACCTAATACCCATGGATGGGGGGTAAGGAAGGATGTGTACCAGATACTTCCTGTAATTTAGAAACATAGAAACATAGAATGTGACGGCAGCTAAGAACCATTCGGCCCATCTAGTCTGCCCAAAGTAATTATCACAGCCAGGAAAATACACAGTTTTACCCAATATTCATAACTCTAAAAGTATATATCACATTCACATAAAAAATCATACAATTCCCTTCAGTGGTTAAAAAGTTAGCTGGAAGTCCTTTTTGATCGACAGCAAGCATGGGTTGGGTGTGGTAAGCCAATTATCTCCAGGTACAGAAAATATCTCTATTCACAACAGCAAAAATACACAAAAATACATAATTCCTATCATACTGAACAGAACCCCCACAACCTATCCCCAGATAGCTTGGATCTAAGCACTAATTATATCCGAACAGCGGTTAGATCCCACGAACACAGTCAAATCACCATGGGGTTTAAGTTTAGCAAGGGCTGATATAGAGATTGAGGAAGGACAAAGCAGCCTGGGACAACGCCCTGCTGGAGAACAATGGGACAGGAGAAGGCACATTATCCCAGGGAATCAAAGGTGCAGAATTGTGCCAGTTCCAATTAAAGGGCCAGAACAGTCTTTTAAACATCAATAAGTCCAAATAGTGTTTTTAACTGGCAAAGTCTCCCAGGGGCCATAGTCACATGGCAAGAGGCCAGCAATTAGTCTTCTCCAGTGCCCAGTGGCGAGGTTAGTTTTGCCACAGGCATGATCTCCCTGAAGTAAACTCATGTTGTCTCTGATCTTGAAATCCATGTGATTGTAGATGTTCAACAATCCTATCCTTTAACATGATTTCCATTACTTTCCCCGCCACTGAAGTAAGGCTTTGTAGCGGAGCTGCAATAATAAAACCAATATCTCCGCTGGTAGTCTGTAGAACATTAAAGAAAGCACAGTTCAGCAGCGATGTGACGAGACCAATCTCGCCACTGTGCATTGGAGGAGCCTGGTTGCCAGCCTGCTGCCTTTAGACTATGGCCCCATGTTGAAACGCTTAATTTTCCCCTGCAAAGACACGAAAGCCGGGTCATATGGTGCTTGCCCTGTTTGAGCGGTGATACCCCAGATAGCTATGCCATGGAGCCAATTCGTATAATGAAAGACTTTGGCTCCATGGCAATTGAACTGTATGTGTGTGCTCTGAGCGCCATTCAGTAATAATGTGCGCTCAGATCTGAGCTATCTGGGGATATGTTGAATGTACCTGTTTTATGCAATGGCTACACAGTTATATATTTTTATGTATTTTATTGTCTTTTGCTGCCATGTGTTCAATGGAGTTTTACCTCTGTCCTTGGAGATAATTGGATTACTTCCCAATTATCTCCAGGATAGAAGACTCTGTGGAACTGGTTTTGGGCAGAAAAGCCATGCTTCATTTGGTCACAAAGGAGTACGATCTGTCTTTTGAACCACTGGACCAATTTGTATGATTTTGACATATGTTTGCATTTGGAGTATGCTGATTGAAGATGTAAGTTTTATGTGAATGTGATGCATACTTTTAAAATTATGAATAATGTGGAAAATCTGTATTTCTCTGCCTGTGATAATTACATTACACCTTGTGTAAGGTAATTGTATCATAGGCAGAGGGGAGGATTTTGTGTGGGAGTGTTGTACGTGTTTATTGGTTGTTTTCCAAAACTCTATGGGTGGTACTAATGTGTAAGAATGTGTATATAAGAACAATAAACCCACAGCTCTGTCTGTTCCTGCTTGATCCTCAACACGGAGCCTTGTCTCGTTCTTGGGGGGATTTATGGTATGCTGTTCCAGTGACTGCTAGGAGTGTAAACCTATTCGTATGGTTTTTCCTATTCCGCTGTTTACAGCATTCGTATGGTTCAGGTTCAGCTTTTTACGGCATTCATATGCTTCTCCAGTTCGGTGGATTGGTGTCTACAGTAGCTGCCTGTATATCTGAAGGGGAATATCTCCTAAATGGCTGTTAACCCATTTTATACCTGGGGTTGCCGTTACAAGTATAATCTCAATTCCCCCAGTAACCGGACGAAACACAGTTCTGGGAGTCAACTGTTTAATGGGAGCCACACACAGCCTTTCATGTGTGTCCCCATGCAAGGGCTTGTGATGGACCGTCCATCAATCGATGCTCCTAGTGCTTACCAAGGACCATCAGCACTGCACCAGATGCCATAAGCACTGCAGATCCCACAAACCGTCGCAGCTTGGCTGAAAACTCGCCGTTCTCTAACCCCCCTGGACCTACGACAAGGCTCCAGGCTCCAGTGGGTGAACCTCTCTTCCAAGAGAGAGTAGCAGGAACAAGCTGCTATAATTAAAAGAGCTTAGTGATTATAGCCAGGTGGACCTTGTGGAGCACAGGGACACAGGAACAAAAATTTTACATTCAGTCACTCCCACACAGTGTACAATCCCTCCCCTCTGCCCGTGACACAATCAATGAAGACAATGGACCAACTCAACCAACTCCAAGCAGAAAAAACATACATTTCCACAAACTCCCAAAACTACCCCAAAATACACATCCCCACAAAAGTAACATCCCCCAATAGCCCTGATCCGGGTGAACAACAGATCCAAAAATCACCCAGATCGGCCCAGGGGCTCAGGGATCTCCTGGAAGTCCCCACCGTGCATTTGGTCCCATGCCCAAAATAGTTCCATACACTCGACGTCAAAATACTGCTCGACAATTTAATACTGCTCGCCGCCACATGTTTGAAAGGGGCATTGTGCTAAGTCCCAATATGCACAAATAGTGATTTAAAAATGGCAATACACCCCAGGGGCCATAGTCACAGGGCAAGAGGCTGGTAAGCAGGCCACTCCAAAACCTAGTGGCGAGGTTACTTTCGCCACATCCATGTAAACTGCTCCAGACTTACAAGGACTTCTTTACGCATATTCTAATTTTAGAAAAGTCTAAAACTTTTGTTTTTGTGTGGTGTGTCACTGTTCTTATATTAAACCACACTGACTGGTGATCACTGGATCCTAAGATTTCACCTTCAGTAATATCTGCTGAACTGCCAGTCACTAGTTTTTTATTACAATGAGCAGCTGCTAACTAGTCGAGGTTATCAGACTTACCTCTACACACGGAATGGCAAGTGGGGGTTGATAAATGTTCTTCGATACACATTTATTGATGGTTTTATTTTGAGCTGTTTATCGGTTTGGCTGCTTGAATTTTGACTGGCATTAAATCCAGCTGAAATTTGATAGAAAAAAACATCTGAAAGCGGTTGCAAATTATTGATAATTAAATCAAGACCTTTGTTCAAAGTATAAAAGTTGGAAAACTTAATTTGGGTACTTCTAAATCTGGATGTCAGTTCACCATTCATTAAGGTTTTGAGTGAGTTGAGGTGGCTTGAGAATCAACAACATTTATATCCCACTGTTTAGTCTAAGAGACCATGTTTTTCTTTGCCACTGACCATTGTAGTTGCAGTAAAAACCACTGGGTGGCAGTCTTGTTTTTCAGGAGCACTGAATGAAGCTGAATAATTTCAAATAAGACTAAGTTTATTTGAAAGAACCTTAAAGGGACACTCCAGACCCCTAAAGTACATCTGCTTGATGAAAGTGCTTTATGCAATAAGACGGTGTCCTCTTCTATTCACTTTACAAAAACTGCCGGTTTCAAAAGTAGTTGGCACTTTTATAAATTACCTAGCTACACCCCTCTAGCTACACCCCTCTGGCACTTTTATAAATTACCTAGCTACACCCCTCTGGCTGTCAATCAGACAATGAAATCCATGTGATTGTAGATGTTCAACAATCCTATCCTTTAACTGGTTTCCATTACTTTCCCCGCCACTGAAGTAAGGCTTTGTAGCGGAGCTGCAATAATAAAACCAATATCTCCGCTGGTAGTCTGTAGAACATAAAATAGCAGTATAATCTCAATTCCCCCAGTAACCGGACGAAACACAGTTCTGGGAGTCAACTGTTTAATGGGAGCCTGGTTTGGTTAGCTCAGTGGAGATAAACTCGAGAGGCAGCAATTGCCCAGAGCACCTGCCTTGCAAAGACTTCTCATTGAGCTGCATTGGGAAGTTTGTGATTGGACAGCCACAGAAAGTCTGGGCGGGGTTAGAAGGGGAGGGCTTGATACGTTTGCAGACAAGAAATGCATAATAAAACTCATGCATGTTTTTATTGGGGACATGAATTTTTATATATTTCTTTATCCATTTATTGGATTTGGGCAGTGTAGGGTCAGGAAGCTAAATCAATCCAGATTATTATACTTTGAACAATTACACAGTATTAGATCCATAAACTGCCTTTCTGGCACTATCCAAATATTACATCTTTCTTTAAAACTTAGAAGCATAAAAAATATAATAAATGATACACGCATTTTGTCTACTAAGGACTTTATTGAGTGTAAATCCCATTACCGGTTATCTTTTATTACATATCCCTGCCACCACCAGAAGCCAGGGTGATTTACGAGTAAAGGATTTTCCAAGCATCGATATTCTATTGGACTTTTTATTTTGGTGCAAGTTGTATATATATTATGTATTAGCTTGCTCTATATTATTCAGTAAGTGGCTGAGGGTTTCCCTTACTACCAGTGTTTGCTGGTAGTACATACAGTTTACATACTACGCATAGTTGCCATTTAGTGCTTGTAACGGATCACCTGGCACCCCGACTGGGTACCTCCGTTGAAAGATGCTCCTAGCGCTTCCAGAGGACTCCAAGCACTCCACCAGACACCATAAGCACCGCAGGCTGCAGCTATCTCCCTTCAGAACGAAGCAGGAACAAGCTCTTACAAGAGCTCAGTGATTATAGCAAGGGAATATGCCTAGCATAGCAATCCCTTGTAGCAGATTCCCCCAATAAGAGACAGGACTCAAGTTGAGGGTAAAAATAGAACTCTCTGGCTGCTAGCTTGCAGCCCTTTTTATTAGGTGCTCCCATGAAGGGGAGGGACACACACAGTAACGTACATTAACCAATCACACAATAGTTACATCCCACACATAGCCCTCCCCTCTACCTGTAAACTAATTATCTGTACACACAGGGAAATACAATTATCATAGGTAGGGAAAATACAGTTTTTACACAACATTCATAACTCCCAAAATATACATCACATTCGCATAAAAATACATATTCACAATCAATCCATTCAGGGGAACAACATATTAAAAAATGGCATGAATCAGACCAGGGGTTCAAAAGTTAGTAAAAGTATCTTTTGTTCCCCCTGGCTCAAACAGTAAAAGTAAAACATCCCCACAATGCATCCTGGCTTCCTCCCTTCTGCCCTGGAGATAATTGGAGAAGGAATCTAATTATCTCCAAAGACAGAGCCAAACTCCATTACCCACATGGCAGACAAAAAGACAGTAAAAGACATAAAATTACATACTGACACATTTAGTACATAAAACACACACATGTAACATATCCCCAGATAGCTCAGGTCCGAGCGCACATTATTAAGTGAATGGCGCTCAGACCACACGAATACAGTTTAATCGCCATGGAGCTAAAGTCTTTACAGTCAGTTTCATACGAATGGGCTCCATGGGATTCCTATCTGGGGTATAACACATTCAAACAAATCTACTGAACCCCAGGCAGAAAAGCACGAATACAGCTTTTCTGCAGGCAAAAATAAAGTCTTTTAAAAGGGGGCCATAGTCCAAAGGCAGCAGGCGAGCAACCAGGCTTCTCCAATGCAATGTGGCGAGATTGGTCTCGTCACATCTCTCCCCTTTTCCAAACAGACTAACAGGGTATCTGACCTCCTGCCGGTCAGTGCCCTTGTTAGTCCAGCAGCCCACCCACAACAAATAATCAACAGCACAGCCCACCCACAATAAATGGTTACTACACCTGGGTAGAGAAGAAGCTTGTCCATGTCCAGGTGCCTCACCACGGCTGTGCTGGGTACGGGTACGCTGACTTGGTGGGTTGCTGCGTGGGCAGAGACCAGCGGCACTCTGCCCTGTTGCCAGCGCTACTGGGAGGGTAGCCTGGTGGAAGCCTGGTTGTTGGAGGGGGAGACCGACTGTCTCCCCTTTAAATACACCGCTCTGCTGCTGCTGCTGGAGACTGACCGACACAGTCTCCCCTTTGGTTACCCATCTCTGCTGCTGGAGGGGGAGACCGACTGTCTCCCCTTTGGCTAAACAGCCCTGTCGCTGGGGGGCAGGACCGACCGTCCCTACCCCCTGTGCTGGCAGTGTAGAGACTACGGTCCCATCTGCACGGTTGTGGGGCTTACTGTCTCCCCCTGGTACATTAAGCTGCCGCTGGGGAGAGGGGGTAACAGCTCCTCTCCCATACATACTTCCAGCTGCGGGGGAGGGAGACCGACTGTCTCTGCTCCCAATACAGAGTCCTGCTGCTGGGGAAAGGAGACTGGGCTCTCTATTCCCGGTAGGACACTCTGCCGCTGGGGAATGGAGACGGGGCTCCCAATTCCCAATAATCTGTGCTGCCGCTGGGGAATGGAGACTGGGCTCCCAATTCCCAAAGCATCATACTGCCGCTGGGGAATGGAGACTGGGCTCCCAATTCCCAAAAAATCACGCTGCCGCTGGGGAGGGAGGACACTGCTCTCCTCTCCCTGGACTTCACACTGCCTTCCCGGCATATCACTTGGCTGCTGGGGGGCAGGAACAACTACCTCTGCCCCCTGTAACTCAGCCTGCCGCTGGGGAGGGAGGACGCTGCTCTCCTCTCCCTGCACTTTACACTGCCTTCCCGGCATATCACTCTGCTGCTGGGGGGCAGGAACAACTACCTCTGCCCCCTGTAACTCAGCCTGCCGCTGGGGAGGGAGGATACTGCTCTCCTCTCCCTGCACTTTACACTGCCTTCCCGGCATATCACTCTGCTGCTGGGGGGCAGGAACAACTACCTCTGCCCCCTGTAACTCAGCCTGCCGCTGGGGAGGGAGGATACTGCTCTCCTCTCCCTGCACTTTACACTGCCGCTGGGGAATGGAGACTGGGCTCCCAATTCCCTGCAGGACCGGTGGAGAGACCTCGGTCCCATCTCTACCGGCCACCTGGGGTTCTTCCCAGTAAAACCGTACCATCTCGTCCCCTCTGAATGGGTCTGGCTCTGGGTCTGTCATGCTGCTCTCCCGCTGAGCCTTCTCACTGTATTGGAACAGCTGCTGGTAGCCCTGTTCTAGCTCCATCTCCCGGGTTACCAGGTGGACCAGGTCTTGCTCAATTTCGTGAGTGTCGTCCCAGTCATACCTGCTCTCCCTCCACTCCAAGAGATCACTGAACCGGGCTTGTGTAGGGCTCCCAAATTCGAGCTCTGAAAATGACTCCCATAACAAGCCAGGACCATCAAACTCCTCTCCCTCTGGCTTGTCATGCTCGGCTGTCCAGGGCAGGTACTGTGCCCCATACCACCAGAGCGCCTGGTAGGCATCTTCTAGCCACAACTCCTGCCATACTAGGTGTTCCAATTTCCTCACCCATTCCTCCAGGGGCTGCTCTCCCAGGAAGGGCATCCGCAGGGCTACTCGCTTCTGCAACCGCTGGTCTTCCTTGGGGAGTCTCTTGCCCCGCTGGTACTCCACAATACCCAGTGCCTGGTACCAGATGCCTTTACGGACTGCATCTCGGTCATCCATGGCACCCTCGTCATACTCCACTGCTGGTTCCATGCTGGTGCTGTCAGGGTCGCTGTACTGGGACATGCGTTGCCCTCAAATTGTAAAATCCAAAGAAATGGTGTCTCCTGTAGCTGTCCTTCTGGCTGTAGGAACGATCCCGCCGCTTGCCACCAATTGTAACGGACCGTTTTGCACACAAGGGGTAAAAACCGTTTAGGCGATCGGCCCCCTTTCCAGAGATACAGGCACAGCTACTGCAGAACACCAAACTCCCAAACTGGATACAAAATAGCACTCCAACTCCCGAACTGGAACCTCCCAAATAGCTGCTAGCAGACGAACAGGAAAAGCAGACGAACAGCTTACACTCCTGGCAATCAGTCTCTAACAGCATACAGTGAATCCCCCCAAGAACGAGACAAGGCTCCGTGTTGAGGGTCAAGCAGTGGTCTGAGGTGCTGGCACACCCAGCCTGGTTTTTATTACAGTCTTTTCAAATACAGGACCGCCCACAGGGAGGTATAAAACAACCAATCACATATCAGTTACATCCCACATATTCCCTCCCCTTATCCTGAGAGGAAACTCAATTACACATACAGTTAAAACATACTTTCTACCCAACTTTCATAACTCCAAAACCATACATCACATTCGCATAAAAATACATATTCACAATCAATCCATTCAGGGGAACAACATACTAAAAAATGGCATGAATCAGACCAGGGGTTCAAAAGTTAGTAAAAGTATCTTTTGTTCCCCCTGGCTCAAACAGTAAGAGTAAAACATCCCCACAATGCATCCTGGCTTCCTCCCTTCTGCCCTGGAGATAATTGGAGAAGGAATCTAATTATCTCCAAAGACAGAGCCAAACTCCATTACCCACATGGCAGACAAAAAGACAGTAAAAGACATAAAATTACATACTGACACATTTAGTACATAAAACACACACATGTAACATATCCCCAGATAGCTCAGGTCCGAGCGCACATTATTAAGTGAATGGCGCTCAGACCACACGAATACAGTTTAATCGCCATGGAGCTAAAGTCTTTACAGTCAGTTTCATACGAATGGGCTCCATGGGATTCCTATCTGGGGTATAACACATTCAAACAAATCTACTGAACCCCAGGCAGAAAAGCACGAATACAGCTTTTCTGCAGGCAAAAATAAAGTCTTTTAAAAGGGGGCCATAGTCCAAAGGCAGCAGGCGAGCAACCAGGCTTCTCCAATGCAATGTGGCGAGATTGGTCTCGTCACAGTGCTTATCCTATTTTCTATTATTTGTGCAAATTCCTATACTTGTTTGCTAAGAGTGGTGATTTTTAATAAGCCTTTTCAGATTTTATAGTTGTTTTAATGTTTTTTTTTGCCTGTATTTCAGTCGGATAACAGTGTTGACGCCATGTCTAATGACGCAGTGTCATTACCCTAATTTATGGGTTTTTTCTGGTTTCAAGGATGTGACAAACCTCCCTGCCTCTGGATTATAACCTAAAGATTGGTTTTGACTGTTTCTTCGTGAGTCCACGTGTGTTCGTCTATTTCCCTTAGTTTCCCAAACTAACTACCGAATGGCGGGCCACCCAGCAGAGAAGTGTGCTGCTTGTTAACCTTTTTGACCTCTTTAACACTGTGGTTAACCGCATCCACTTCCATCTCCCGACTGATCGGCTGGGTGGTCGTCGTTCATATGAATGAACACTTGGCGGCGGCCATTTTAAACTATTGAATGCCCAGCGGTGTTTGGTCATCGACTGCATGGAACTATTATTGGCCACAGTTTCACACGAACACCGCTGGGACTTCCATCCTTTCGTTTGGCTTCATCTGAACGCGGCGGCGTTCATTACTTCTAAACTCATGAATCAGACCGATCCCTGAGGACTAAAACCCATAGAGCTGATCTGGACAGATTATGCCGAACGGTTCGAGAAAATACTTGAACCCCATGGTGATCTCACTGTGTTCGTGGGATCTGAGCGCTTTTCGGACATATTGAGAGCTCAGATCAAAGCTATCTGGTGATATGCCGACCCGGGTTTTATTATGAAGAACATTAGTTATGTATTTTAATGTGTTTTTGTTATAGTTTAACTTGGGAAAATTCTCTCTACCTGGATTCTACTGTTTGTGTGGGAGTGTTTCACTTTGTACTGTAATTGTGATTGGCTACTGTAACTGTGCTCCAGTCTTCCACAAGGTCCCTTGCTGGAGGACCTGCATAAAAGCCAGCCTGCGGCACTCATTAAAGCAGTCCATGTTTTGACCCTCAACACAGAGCTTCGTCTAGTGCTTGGGGGGATATTTTTTTCAGGGTTCCTGTTCAGTGCTTGGGATTATTCGGTAGCAGACTTCACACTTGGGGAAAAGAACATCTTTGACGACGTTAACCCCTTCTTATACCGTCACAAAGGACAACAGGGAGGAAACCAAAGTGTCCCCATAACTTGGAATATTAGGATCTAAACAGCTTCCTATAGCTCTGTACAGAACCAGAGAATTGACAGTTTCTCTTCAAAGGGACTCTCTAAGCACCATAACTACTATAGCTTAATGACACTGGAGTAAACAGGACCTCACCACGACGCTCAGCTTGGAGACCCCAAACTCACTGAGTCACTAGCCCCACAGTGCTTCCTTATGGGTAAGAGTTGGATTGGCTGAGATCACCAGTCATAATGATACCAGCAAGACTGGCCTGCTGGGGTAAGTAATAAAGTTTATTTTATTTAATTAAAAGAGTCCCTGAACGTATATTGCTAATATAACACTATAACATTAGAAATACAGCTCTGTTTTGCTACAGTTAGCATAGTCCATTGGTAAGCTGCTCAGTTAGTGTTAACACTACAGGTGGCCAGCAGGTGGCATTGCAGTTTAATTCATCTAATAATCCCTTGCAAAAATAATTTACTTGCAAAAAAAAAACAAAAAAAAAAAAACAGAGTTTATTGTTTGTTTAGTCTTTTTACAGGAGAGCATAATTGCGTATTCCCTAAGTCAGTGATACCATCAACGTTCCATCTGTGGAATCATTTCAATCCATTGATTTATTTATACATTTTATACTCGACGTCGCCAATGAGACATTGAATACAATACTCCGCGCTGTGTTAACACCTAGAACAATGCGATGACAATATTGTAAAAGCATTACAATGCTGATTGTCTCCGAGCGCTATCTCTGCCGTCATGCAGGGGACTGTGGGATCAGTCTGTCTGATCATTTCAGTTTAATTCAGTAAGTCTAGCGTTGGGCTTCAGAATCCCTCAAATAACTGTTACAGCCCCAACATGTTATTACACCGTGTATATTAATACAGTACATAGAACACAGCTTATTCACTGAACTGCAACAAAATGAAAATCATCTGAATGTACAGAGTTAGTTAGGAAACTGCGAATTAAGGAGAATACATTGTAAATGCAAAATGTATTTCAAATTGTAGTCCAAAATAGTCAGATTGGATAAATTCTCCAAGTCAGCTGTGTGTTCAGTTCGGTTCTGTCAGCCTAACATTTGAAAATTCACTTTAAATCCTCGTCAGTTTACACATTAGTAAATAATGCTGATTTGGAACAATTCTTCAATTTATCGGCAGAGCGTGCTGAATTTAACCAAAATTCTCCAGAACTCAAAGAATAATAATCTCTAATTCTGCCCTGCCGGCCTACACTTTCATTGTTTAGCAAACACAACGATAAAAGGGTGGAATTCACTAAAATGGTGAAGAACTGACAACGAAAGGGTAAATCAAACATCAGAACAGCCGCAGGGGTAAAACACGAGGTTGTAAGATGTTTCCAGTTTAATTAATTGGGCTGAAATTCCTCATTTCGGTGTGAGCGCTAAGGACCAAGGACTTTGCAGCATGTCGAGCTCAGCGTTGTGCGAGTCGGAGTTTTAGACAGATAATTATAGGCTTCTCCTAAGCTAAGCAAAGCTTTATTAATCTATAATACATCCTGGATACAGACACGTCGGCTTATAAACACACAGCCACAAACAGAAGATTACCCTAATTAATTCGTTATCAGCGACGCAGACGGCAGGTGTTAATTCAGAGTGCAGCATATAGTTAATATCCAGGCGTCTAATCATCCGTCAGTCTTATAACCCATCGTAAACCGCAAGGCCTGTGATAATTGTACCAAGAAAGGGCCCCGTGCCCCCCTCTCCTCCTAGCCCCCCTCCAGGCACACTTTCAAAATTATGTTAATCAGATAAACGCAGATATGCTCATTAGCTTAATTGACGTGATTTGAAATGCAAATTTGTGTAACGATGTAAAAATATTTGGCGACATTCTATTTCAGTTGTACGAACGAGGGTGGGAGCTGGGGAATAACCCCATTAGGGACAATAAATTGTAAACAAGCTGATTAATCTTTCATTGGAGACCTTTAGCCCTGCATCTGGATATGGATGTACATTATGTTTATCGATATTGGTTCCAGCTGTACCTGTAACACCTGATCAGGACACACACTGTGAATAGATTGTATCTGTAACATCTTATCAGAACACACACAGTATGAATGGACTGTACCTGTAACACCTGATCAGGACACACACTGTGAATGGACTGTACCTGTAACACCTGATCAGAACACACACAGTATGAATGGACTGTATCTGTAACACCTGATCAGAACACACACTGTGAATGGACTGTATCTGTAACACCTGATCAGAACACACACAGTATGAATGGACTGTACCTGTAACACCTGATCAGGACACACACTGTGAATGGACTGTACCTGTAACACCTGATCAGGACACACACTGTGAATGGACTGTACCTGTAACACCTGATCAGAACACACAGTATGAATGGACTGTACCTGTAACACCTGATCAGGACACACACTGTGAATGGACTGAACCTGTAACACCTGATCAGGACACACACTGTGAATGGACTGTACCTGTAACACCTGATCAGGACACACACTGTGAATGGACTGTACCTGTAACACCTGATCAGGACACACACAGTATGAATGGACTGTACCTGTAACATCTTATCAGAACACACACTGTGAATGGACTGTACCTGTAACACCTGATCAGGACACACACTGTGAATGGACTGTACCTGTAACACCTGATCAGGACACACACTGTGAATGGACTGTACCTGTAACACCTGATCAGGACACACACTATGAATGGACTGTACCTGTAACACCTGATCAGAACACACACTATGAATGGACTGTACCTGTAACACCTGATCAGAACACACACTGTGAATGGACTGTATCTGTAACACCTGATCAGAACACACACTGTGAATGGACTGTATCTGTAACACCTGATCAGGACACACACTGTGAATGGACTGTACCTGTAACACCTGATCAGAACACACACTGTGAATGGACTGTACCTGTAACACCTGATCAGAACACACACAGTATGAATGGACTGTATCTGTAACACCTGATCAGAACACACACTGTGAATGGACTGTATCTGTAACACCTGATCAGAACACACACAGTATGAATGGACTGTACCTGTAACACCTGATCAGGACACACACTGTGAATGGACTGTACCTTTAACACCTGATCAGGACACACACTGTGAATGGACTGTACCTTTAACACCTGATCAGGACACACACTGTGAATGGACTGTACCTGTAACACCTGATCAGGACACACACTGTGAATGGACTGTACCTTTAACACCTGATCAGGACACACACTGTGAATGGACTGTACCTGTAACACCTGATCAGGACACACACTGTGAATGGACTGTACCTGTAACACCTGATCAGGACACACACTGTGAATGGACTGTACCTGTAACACCTGATCAGGACACACACTGTGAATGGACTGTACCTTTAACACCTGATCAGGACACACACTGTGAATGGACTGTACCTGTAACACCTGATCAGGACACACACTGTGAATGGACTGTACCTTTAACACCTGATCAGGACACACACTGTGAATGGACTGTACCTGTAACACCTGATCAGGACACACACTGTGAATAGATTGTACCTGTAACACCTGATCAGGACACACACTGTGAATGGACTGTACCTGTAACACCTGATCAGGACACACACAGTATGAATGGACTGTACCTGTAACACCTGATCAGAACACACACAGTATGAATGGACTGTATCTGTAACACCTGATCAGGACACACACTGTGAATAGATTGTACCTGTAACACCTGATCAGGACACACACTGTGAATGGACTGAACCTTTAACACCTGATCAGGACACACACAGTATGAATGGACTGTATCTGTAACACCTGATAAGGACACACACTGTGAATGGACTGTACCTGTAACACCTGATCAGAACACACACTGTGAATGGACTGTACCTGTAACACCTGATCAGAACACACACAGTATGAATGGACTGTATCTGTAACACCTGATCAGAACACACACTGTGAATGGACTGTATCTGTAACACCTGATCAGAACACACAGAGTATGAATGGACTGTACCTGTAACACCTGATCAGGACACACACTGTGAATGGACTGTACCTGTAACACCTGATCAGGACACACACTGTGAATGGACTGTACCTTTAACACCTGATCAGGACACACACTGTGAATGGACTGTACTTGTAACACCTGATCAGGACACACACTGTGAATGGACTGTACCTTTAACACCTGATCAGGACACACACTGTGAATGGACTGTACCTGTAACACCTGATC
>OW240924.1:4798281-4813835 GCA_933207985.1 Pelobates cultripes | reverse complement strand
GGTGGGAGGGTCAGGGAGGGAGGGTCTTCTGCTGATTGGCTGGAATGTGTCAGCTGACTGGAGTCCATGGCGAACCGTGGTGAACAGTTCGCGAACCGTTCGGCGAACAGTTCGGGACATCACTATTCCTGGGTCATGGCTGCCTAAAATGCATCCAAACATTCAGTATCTCCTCCATCTGCATTCAGACACTGAACTTTCCTCAGAGATTCATTGATTCAATTCATCTCTCTGAGGAGATGCTGATTGGCCAAGGCTGTGTTTGGATCATGGTGGCTCAGCCCCTGATCTGTCTCCTTGTCAGTCTCAGCCAATCCTATGGAGAAGCATTGTGATTGGATCAGGCTACCACTTCTGATGATGTCAGCAGACTGCTTGTTTTTCTGAGTCTAACAGTATGCAGATCTACAGCTTCAGGCTTGAATACAGTAAGAGTTTACTATATTTATGGAGGCATGAGGGGCACAGGGGGGCTAGATGGTGGTTTTAACACTATAAGGTCAGGAATACATGTTTGTATTCCTGACCCTATAGTGATCCTTTAAGTTTAATTTACTTAAGACATGAAGCATTGTGGTGGATTCAAAAGGATCTGTCACTTTCCTAACATTCCCCCATTTCTTATCCCGGTTTAATGGAGGGGGATGTGCACTGGAGCGGAGTATAAAATACATTTTCCTCAGCTGCACTTCTGGACAACTGATTCCACCATCTTCAAAGATCTGTTGTGTGCTCCAGGTTACTTCTTCCCATGGTTACCGGCTCCCTTATGTTTGATCACATCGGTACTGCTTTCAGAAAATGTTGGGACATTCAACATTTGCATAAAATGCCAGGTTCTGCCTGCAAAGCTTTGCATTTAGTAGCAAGCCAAACATAAAGTAGAGCTAATAACACAGCTAAATAAATTTATCTTGACCTCTGAAGTGAGAATTCATGTTTAATTGAGCCTGCAAATCAATATGATCTTTAAATGGCTTTAAAACCAGAAATCATAGACTGTATTTCTGGTGTAATTTTAGGTTGTTACAGATGGAGCTACAAAGTCCATTGAGTTCAGAGAGCAATTTTTTGAGGACTGAGCAGACCACTGTGCATTGGGGACTATATTGGGGACAGGTCATGAAATCGCGTGTGGTGGTATGAAATCACAACACCAGAAACCATCTAGAACCCGAATCTTAGATCACAAATAGTCACCTTCTACATTTATATCACTGGTAAAGTAACGACTTGTAACGGCACCCTCAGCATCAAATAGTAAAACCACAGTTTAGTTAATCCTCCCCTCTCACCATAACGCAAGCTGCATTCATACCAACTCCAATCATACGAACCACAAGCAGGGGAATACTCCAATCTCCCAAACGGGAACCGTATGGGTACTTCACTTCCCAATCAGTAAACTCACGAATCGCCGCTAACAGCCGAAACCATATATCTCCCAAGCGGCCAATAATTCCATCCGGCAGTCGCTATTCGTGTAGTAAATTCCTCTCCAATAACGAGACCAGGCTCCGCATTGAGGGTAAAACATGAACTGGGTTTACTGTGGGCTACCCGCCCGTATTTATGCAGGTCTCCCACTTGGTGGACACTCCCCTAGGGGACCAAATGGGAGACTGTAATGGAAGATGGAAATACAGCATTTCAGGACACACAGGCACATAATATTCCCAGCATGCATCATGGTTTCCTCCCCTCTGCCCTGGAGATAATTGAGAAGTAATTCAATTATCTTCCAGGACAGAGGCAAATTGCCATTTTAGATGCGACCCAAAAAACACATACAATTATATAACTTGACAACTACCGAACATTTCCCATTTGTGTAACGTATCCTCAGATAGCCTGGATCTGAGTGCATATTATTGGCGAATAGCGCTCAGATCCCATATGCATAGTTCAATCGCCATGGAGTCAAAGTCTTGTACAGTCTTTCGGTATGCGATTGACTCCATGGGAAGGCTATCTGGGTTAAGTCCATTCATGCGGTTCAAACTCCCGAACGGCCGGTGTTCGTATGCCTCGGTCGATGGAGAAGGGAGGTCGGTGGTTTTAGCGGTGTTCGGCAGAAAAAGTGTCCGTTTTCAGTTCCATAGAATCCATGTCGAACACCGCTGGTCTTTCGCCTGATTTAAAATGGCCGCTGCCTCGTGGTCGACATACGAACGACGACCACCCTGTATTCGGTTATAATTGAGAGGTGTCTGCAGTTAACCACAACGTTCTAATTGGGATCAAGAGGTTAACCAGCAGCACACTTCTCTTCTGGGTGGCCGTCCGTTTGGTAAGTTCATTCGGTAGAAAAGTCAAATAAACAAACAGGGGCATACGGACAGGTAATTCCACAAAAGGAGGCAAAACAGACGAACCAGCAATCTTAGTCTATACAGATGATCTGTCACACTACTGTACATTATTTTCCTATACAGGCCTTAGGTGACGACCTAGGAAGAAACCACATTTAAATCCAACCAATGTCCCCAGCTCTATATAATGAGATGTTCAATATAACAGAAAAGCACAAAGGTTCCAAATCAAAGATGGAGGTGAAGACACTGATGGTACCTCTACATGGCTAGATATATTACGGTGTCCACAAGTGGGGCAATTCTTCTCACTGCATCATCCTTAGCTCCTTTAATAGACATCACAAAGTGCAGACCTGGGTTTGTTTGTGGTTCTCCATGCATCCAGTACAGATAGTACCTGAAGTTTATAGATATGTAGCTGTAAAGCTAAACACACTACTAACATGTCTAGACTAATGGCCATAGAATGGGACCTCAGTGGGACTGGGCTACTAAACTCTAGCTATACCAGCTAGCATTGACAGGATTTCTTGCAGTTTCTGGTGGGTTTTTTTTTTTTTTTTTACCTTATTTTGTTGAATAATTGTATTACAAATCATGTTAAGCTACAGTAATATATACCAAGAGTTCTGACGGGTGGAAAATGGATGAAGAAACCAGAATCAGATGAGATATTAAGTACATGGAGGAGATTCAGTACTTCATCGTTTAGCTGACAGCCAATCCTGCATGTCGGATTTTGAGGCTCACACAGGTCAGACTGCGATACTGTGCTGTCACTGCTCGACAGAATTAACAATTCAGTTCATATTTCACCACTACAGACATGAATTTATCCAGACCTCGTTCTAGATACCAGGAGTCTACGGCGTGAATGGGCTGTCCATATTGTCAAAAATCTTTGAGGAAATCATATAGTTTAAAACACGTTTCACAATTTTCTTTTTAATAGATTTTTACAGTTTAATAAACACAGCACTGTTTACTGCAAAACCCAGTCTGATCCAATTAATGTTCTGATGGCTGATTGGCCTCATGGACCCTTTAGTATAGCTGAGTCACAGTATGTGCTCCCTCGATGTGTGTTCCCTTTAAAGGGGGACAGTATGTAAGAGCTTTATTTGGGGAATATCTCTTCCAAATATCTGGGAAGTTCATGGACCAGAGATCTCCTATTTATTGAGTTGTTAGGAGACAATCTTGAGGATAGGGCTGTAACTAGACCAACGTCTTCTTTTAATACATTATATTTTAAAACACAATATATTTTATATACACTGTTTAATATTTTTAATAAGGTAGAGCGGCGCATTAATGAGCCTTGCCCTCAGCACCATCACAAGGAAACATATACTATAGCACTAACGATCCAACAGCCGAACTCCACCCATCAGCTTACTCCAAGTCCCATTAAACAGGCTGGCAAAGGATCATGGGAGTTTTCATTCGCTGAAAGGCATTTCCAACAAAGTGCGGGGGATGATGTGGCTCAGCGCTCTGCAAATAAATGGACATTACATTTGCTTGGATTCTATTAACAGAAGCATGAGTCCAATAATTCGAGGCAGCCAGGATTCGATCCTACTTTGCTCTGACCATTGATAAATGTATATTTTGTGTAAAGCGGTATTACTGTATCACTCTGGAGAAACGCTTTGTTTGCTGGGCTGGAAAAGGATGTACTAATGCCATTTAGCTCCTTCCTGATCAGATTCTATTGATTAGCATTGATGAGGCAGTTTATTATTGAAAGATAAATCGTGCCCTCAGTCTGCTGGTATAAGGAACACTGCTGTCGACAAATCCCATGAATAAAAGGTTCAGCTTCTGGAGTCTACATATTGTGTCGGGAAAACCGCTCGAAAATGTTTAGCTTAAAGCCACGCTGTCATCATCTGAGGTCTTCGCAGACTTTGAAATTGGTGATTGTTCTGATTTCTGTGGGACAAAGGGAAGGTGAGCTTTATCTGAACCTGCCCTCGTGGACGCCGCCATCTTCATCTGGTTGGTCTTCTTTAGTTTCGGACGCGTCATTTTCTTTTAAATTCGTATTAACAGTTTAGCAATTTACATCACAATCCAGTTCAGTCCTAGCACAGTGAGAGCATATATTACACTGGAGAAAAATAAATTGTTTCACTGTCCCTTCCACCCTGTATGCTCTCTCTATACTGGCTGCCAGGTGTAAAGGGCGGAGCTTATAACAATGATTGACAGGTAGCTAAGATGGAGGCGGCTCTCTCTATACTGACTGCCAGGTGTAATGGGCGGGGCTTATAACAATGATTGACAGGGAGCTAAGATGGAGGCGGCTCTCTCTATACTGACTGCCAGGTGTAATGGGCGGAGCTTATAACAATGTTTGACAGGGAGCTAAGATGGAGGTGGCTCTCTATACTGACTGCCAGGTGTAAAGGGCGGAGCTTATAACAATGATTGACAGGGAGCTAAGATGGAGGTGGCTCTCTCTATACTGACTGCCAGGTGTAAAGGGCGGAGCTTATAACAATGATTGAAAGGAGCTAAGATGGAGGCGGCTCTCTCTATACTGACTGCCCGGTGTAATGGGCGGAGCTTATAACAATGATTGACAGGGAGCTAAGATGGAGGTGGCTCTCTCTATACTGACTGCCAGGTGTAATGGGTGGAGCTTATAACAATGATTGACAGGGAGCTAAGATGGAGGCGGCTCTGGGGAATTGTGGGAACCGCGAGGGAGCATGGTAGACAGGCTCCTCCTCCTTCAGCCATCAGTGACTGGAGTGCCGCCGGACCGGCAAAGCTGCCACCCGGCCTGGCGGCTCCAGTCTGGAATGCGGCCGGCCCCTTCTCAGTGTGCCACCTATGTGGCAGCGCAGCCCCAGGTACCGCGGCCCACCGGGAAATTTCCTGGTATCCCAGTGGGCCAGTCCGGCCCTGCAGGGAGCTAAGATGGAGGTGGCTCTCTCTATACTGACTGCCAAGTGTAAAGGGCGGAGCTTATAACAATGATTGACAGGGAGCAAAGATGGAGGTGGCTCTCTATGCTGATTGCCAGGTGTACTTACTTGGTGAAAATAGGCCACAGCTTTATTATATATATACAGGGCCGCCATCAGGGCATGACAACCGCAACGGTTGTCATGGGCCCGGCGGTCCTGGGGGGCCCGTCCGGGCCCCACATACAGTGGGTACATACCGGGGTCGCAGGGGGTCCTGCGACCCCGGTATGTACCCACAGGGCCAGCCTCTTCTCCTGGGGGGCCCAGCAACCGGTCACCTCAGTTCCCCCCAGAGGCTGGCCCTGCTGACACCCGGCGGGCCGGCACGCGAGGGAGCACTCTCTGTGTGCTTCCTCTTCAGCTCCCTCGCGCACCGTACTGATGCCGGAGCCGGAAGATGACGTCATCTTCTGGCTCCGGCATCAGTACGCGGCGCGCGAGGGAGCTGAAGAGGAAGCACACAGAGAGTGTCACGCCTGCAGACTGCAGGGAGAAAACTCTGGGAGGAGGAGGAAATTTGAGTGAGTGGGGTGGGGGGGAGAGGGAGGAAATTTGAGTGGGCGGGGGGAGAGGGATGGAAGAAATTTGAGTGTGGGGGGGGAGGGAGGGAGGAAATTTGAGGGGAGGAGAGGAAGGGAGGAAATTTGAGGGAGTGAGTGGGGGGGAGAGGGAGGGAAGGGAGGAAATGTGAGGGGGGGAGAGTAAGGGAGGAAATTTGAGGGAGTGAGGGGGGAGAGGAAGGGAGGAAATTTGAGGGAGGGAGGGGGGAGGGAGAGGAAGGAAATTTGAGGGAGGGGGAGAGGAAGGAAATTTGAGGGAGGGGGAGAGGAAGGAAATTTGAGGGAGGAAGGAAATTTGAGGGAGGGGGGAGAAGGAAGGAAATGAGAGGGAGGGGGAGAAGAAGGAAATGAGAGGAGGGGGGAGAAGGCAATGAGAGGGAGGGGGAGAAGAAGGAAATTGGAGGGGGGGGGAGAAGGAAATTGACAGGGGTAGGGGGAGAGATTGACATCCATCACACACACACATACACACACAATGCACCCCTTGCACACAGAAAAACACACAATGCATTACACACAGACACACATACACAAGCAATGCATCCCTTACACACAGCAACACACAATGCACCCCTTACACACACAAACTCACCTTGCAGCTCTTACACATACAAACACAGATTCACACAATGCATTCCTTACACACATCAGGACATCCCCCCACACACACACACCCCTGTGAACAAACTCATTGGTGGAACATGAAGGTGGACCCTGGGACCCAGACCTTGAGCTGTGTAAAGAGCCCTCAAAAAAATGGAGCTGCTTCCCGTTCTCCCAGAACATTGATTTTGTGACCACAGTTACAAACCGCCTCCAGAGAGCCTGTTGTACACCAGACCAGTGGAGCCAGACGGCAGCTAGAGCCCATCATCATCCTCATCTGGTTGTAAGTAGGCAATCTAGTATATTATTCGTGGCACTAATCTCTAATTTACCTCACATTAAAGGGACACTATAGTCCCCAGAACCACTGCAGCTTAATGTAGTGGTTCTGGTGTCTATAGCCTGTCCCTGCAGGCCTTTTATTGTAAACACGGCAGCACTGTGTTAGTTAACATGGCAGATCATATGGGTGGGGCATTGTGATGTCACATGGGGGGCGGCAAACTTTACTTTTGCCTAGGGCGGCAAAAATCCTTGCACCGGCCCTGCAGACACTGCATTCCTGTGGGCGGACTCAGGGGGGGGGGGACACGGACGGACTCGGGTGCAGGCACCGGGGGGCCCAGACCTTGAGCTCTGTCAGGGGCCCCAAAATTTCTGATGGCAGCCCTGTATATATATATCTTCAACATGAACTTTATAACATATTAAGATAATATAACTTTCTCAGTGAATAAGTAATGTCACTGAGAACCACTTTGCCAACCAAATGCAATCACTTGGGCAACTGCCCCCCCCCCCCCGCCCCTTCGTCCCAACCAGCACAAGGCCTTTCTTGGGCCTTCCATTATTGTAATGCTAACTACTACTCGATCATTGGCTCAGTGGACACTTCTGTGATCCATACCTGTACCCAAGGTTAGGGGAGTGATCAGCCACGACCATACATCTTTCCATCTGGGAAGCAATCCACGAATGAAAGGGCCGCTACCCAGTGTCAGCACGCG
Source organism: Pelobates cultripes (assembly GCA_933207985.1). Classification (NCBI taxonomy): domain Eukaryota; kingdom Metazoa; phylum Chordata; class Amphibia; order Anura; family Pelobatidae; genus Pelobates; species Pelobates cultripes. The sequence goes on along the minus strand of OW240924.1, from coordinate 4,806,366 downwards.
CTGAGGCTTCCCTTGCGGTTTTTGTTTTTGACACCTCGTTACAAGGTGTGAACGTTCCCAGACAACATTCTAAATGAGTTTTCGTGGTGGTCCCCATTGGGAGGCAAATGGAACTCGTTCGTTTTGGCTCTCCCGAGCGGGGAGCAGGTAGAACTCAGGAATATAACACAACCCAGGGGAAACACTGGGAATAACACATAGCGGTTCACGAACAGGCAGTGGTGCCGCCACACACATGCCCCTGCTCTGTCCCTTGCCTCACTCCTCCAGGTCTAAAATTTAACTTTCTGGATTTTATTTCTTATCATCCTCTGTTGACGTGTGTCAGTAAAAGGGATTTATCAAATGAGCAAAATAACCCATCAATTAGCTTTTTTCTTTTCCCGTTTCTGTCACATATACCACATATTGGATGTCGGTATAAGAGACTGGAGAGAATTTCATGGCAAAAAATAAAATACCCCTAAACTGGTACCTTTTTCCATCATGTTTGGTCAGTTCAGATGGAAATAGGTGCCGACATTTCTCCCGATTTTTCTGTATAGAGAGCGATTGTTTCCTTCCGTCCCAGCTGTTATAAAGCACAAGAAATAAAACATTTCCTTTTTTTATTGTTTTCTTAACAAAGTTCTAAACTGGTGTCTGAATGATATCCGTAATCCCGGCACGGCGCGATGTGTCGCCATCGATGTTCTAACTCAGAACTTTCATAATTTCGCTCATGAATAACATTAGACTCCAACTGTGAAAATCAAAAGGAATAGTGAAAGAAAAGATTACATTATATTAGGGTAAATAAGCCCCGCTTGGGTAAATGTCTTGTTTTCCTTGGAAACGATGTAGTCATTTGTCATTTTAAGCTGATCCTAAAAGCATGTTGTTTTTGTTGTATCATTTCCATTTTATAATGCTTTATAATATGCCTGCACTTAGATTTCTTAGAAAGATCCTGTAACATATTATTCAGGGCCGACGGCCCAGCCAGGGATGTATGTATGCCGAGGGCAGCCGGATAAAGGGGGCGCAGGATTTTAAATCATAAAAAAAATCAAATGTTTACAAAAATGTCATTGCTGTCACTCTGTGCTTCCCCCTCCTGTACCCTAGCATCTCAGTACCTTATCCTGGTTACAGGCAGCACATTTAAGTGTAGAATTATTGCAGCCTGCGTTTGTTACTTAGAGTAACCGCAACTTTCAAACCCCAGCGCAATGACGCATCACTAAGACAGCTTGATACATAGTGACAGCAATTTCTTGTTACAGTGTGAGGCAGGACCAGAAGGAGCCTGGTTTCCCTGATTCCCACCGATAGACACCACGGACGGTCGCAGCATCAGCCTCCTTTCCTCTTTCAGTGGTAAAATACAAGGGGAGGAGTTTAGGCCTCCCAACCATCCTGATTTTGGCAGCACAGGCCAAATTTTAAACCTCTGCCCCACCTTCCTGATTTTGTTCCCTGATGTCTCGCTTTTTGGGACACTAGGGAACTGGCTCAAACAAGCATAGCGTGAGCACATCATTAAACACACTTGGGCTATGCTCAGGGCATTAGAACCATTGCAGACTGGCCTTCTTGGTTGGCAGACAGCCACATGCACATTCTTAATACTAAGCTTAATACAGCTCTCAACAGAATCCTTCTTCACCAAAGTTGGGAGGTATGGGGGCGAGTTATTAACAGTTGGACACCAGGCTCTGGATATCTCCTCCATTGAGAGGACAAAAGCTCCTTCATGGAATTTATGATAATTCCACTGAGCTAAACCCTGCAGTGCAATGCCAGCTCATTGGCTGAGAGAATCAGCTGGTCATCCTAAACTGCTGGACTACCTCAGACATAGGGATTCTGGCTCTCAGTGTAGGATGAATGGTGCCCAGCTTGATTCTTGGAGTGCTTTTTAAACTCTATTCTATGTATGTGTATGCATACTCTGCATGTGTTTGCATGTATTCTTACTCTCTGTGTGTGTGCGTGTATTTATACTCTGTGTGTGTTTGTGTGTGCGTGTATCTATACTCTGCGTGTGTGTGCATGTATCCATACTCTGTGTGTATTCATACACTGTGTGTGTGTATTCATACACTGTGTGTGTGCATTCTTACACTGTGTGTGTATTCATACTCTGTGTGTGCGTGTATTCATACTCTGCGTGTGTGTGCGTGTATTCATACTCTGTGTGTGTGTGCGTGTATTCATATTCTGTGTGTGTGTGTGTGTATTCATACTCTGTGTGTGCATGTATCTATACTCTGTGTATGTGTGTGTGTGTGTGTATTCATACTCTGTGTGTGCGTGTATCTATACTCTGTGTATGTGTGTGTATTCATACTTTGCGTGTGTGTGCGTGAATTCATACTCTGCGTGTGTGTGTGTGATAGTCTCTCTGTGTATGTGACTAGGTGTTTGATTGTCTGCCTGTGTATGTAGGTTGGTGTGTGACTTGTATGTATGCAACTGTGTTTCTATGAATGAGGTGCGCAAACTTAGAGGCACACATATATCACATGGCCAAGCTATGACTTAAAAAACCTTTTTGGCAAATAGTCAACATTTTGGGGAGCGATTGTAAAAGGGCAAAAGGGAAACTGGAAGTTACATCCCTGAACTATGTCTTAATGAGCGCCCACAATAGGAATGTATATTAAAGGGTTACTGTAGCCCTTCTTCGATTACTGCCCGCTCACCTCCGGTAGAATCCTTTAAAAAAATATTGCAATTCAGCACCTGGCAAAGTTCCCAGCGCTGATCTCTGATGTCAGACATGAGCCTCATGCTCCAATCACAGGCTTGTGTCACCAGATCAAAGCACATGCATGCATTCTGGGCCAGCGAGGAGAGGGAGAGAGTGATGGCGGCAGGGGAGGACAATTAAAAATAAAATAAATGAAACATGGAAGTCGCTGGGGCTTATTAAATGAAGGGAAGGAGTGGATAACGAGATTCTCCTTTTTAAGGCTCTGTCTGCATAGTAGAAGTTAAGCACGTGTACACTGTGTGCACTGACGACACATGTAAAATATGGAAAGAACTGATATTAGGCAGCCTGAAACAGTTGTAATCAAAATTAGTCAACCTCCCACTGAACAAATCAAACAACAGAAATTGAAATAGCTTAACACAATAATTGTTTCCAGTGCTTTCCCCAAATTTAACTGAAAATGCAACTTGTAATGACTTCTCCACTCTTAAAATGATTGAACCCCCTAGAATAGAATCCCTCACAACAGCATAAATATGCAAAACAGGCGTTATCTCAAGCACACCCGATGCAACCAATCAAGGGCTTCATTAGTTTCACCAGGTGTGCTTGAGCTGGAACCATTGAAATATCTGAACTGCTACAGATTTGTTTAGTGTTGTGACAAACTCCCCTTCGCACGTGAGTTTGCCACGAGCTCCTGGAGTGGATTTGCTTGCCAGCCTCCTGCCCACAGACTATGGACCCTGCAGGGAAACCTGTAAAAGACTACCGAACTTGACTGTCTGTTAGCACCGATTTCATGGAACTGTTTTGGGCACAGGTCCATGTGCACGGTCAGCCAAAACTATGACTTCCATGAAAATTCCAAACCCCTGAACCGATCTTGGTGATTTTTGGATATGTTGGTCACCCAGATCGGGGCTATCAGGGGATGTAACTTTTGTGGGGTTTTGTGTGTTTAAATGTATTTTTGGGGTTTTGTAATATTGTATGTCGGTCTGTGCCTGGAGATAATTGAGTTAGTTCAGTTTGTAACTTGTAACTAGTCCCCTCTCAGGTCTAGGAGAGGGATTATCCTGTTTGTGTGGGAGTGTCAGGGGCGTGCTAAACTGTGTCTGAAATTGTATAAAAGCAGGCCATCTGGCCAGATTAAAACATTACAGCTTGTACTCCCAGAAATATGTGTTGTCTGATTACTGGGAGGGGAAAGTGCTTATCACTGTTCCAGTGTGGAGGATTCAATGGGGAAAGTCCTTGTAAGGACTAGAGCTCCCAGGACTGAGTGTCGTCCAGTGCCTGGGGGTGGATAGAGCTTGTTACGGTACCTCCAGTAATGAAATGTACAAACCGCCGTTTAGCGAGTATTCCCCGTTCGCAATAATGTGGTCTGGTAGCGGGTATAATAAAACCATGCGAACCGCCAGCCAGGGAACACTCCAAACTCCCGAACGGTACCTGTACGGCTAATTCCCTTCACGAGCTGCAAATCCACGAACGGCAAATAGTAACCGAACGTCAATATCTCCCAAGCGGCAAATAATCCAAATAAGTAGTCTCTAGTCGCTGGTAACCAAATCCCCCCAATAACGAGACCAAGCTCCGCTTTGAGGGTAAAACACGAACTGATTTACTGTGGGCTACCTGCCCGGTATTTATGCAGGTCTCCCACCTGGTGGACACTCCCCTAGGGGACCAAATGGGAGACTGAAATTACAGAAGGACATGGGGACATTTTGGACATACATCCCCACAATATTCCCAGCATGCAGTACAGTTCCCTCCCCTCTGCTCGGGGGATAATTGGGAAGTAACTCAATTATCTCCCCGAGCAGAGGCAATCGCCATTTTAAATACAAGTCACAAAAACACATGAAAATCTATAACTTCATAACTGCCGAACATATTGCATTCGTATTACATATCCCCAGATAGCCTGGATCTGAGTGCATATTATTGGAGAATAGCGCTCAGATCCCATTCGCACAGTTCAATCGCCATGGAGTCAAAGTCTCTTTCAGTTCTTCGGTATGCGATTGACTCCATGGGACGGCTATCTGGGTTAAGTCCATTCGTGTGGTTGAATCTCCCGAACGGCTGGCATTCGTATACTTTTGTCGATTGAGAAGGGGAGGTCGACGGCTTCAGCGGTGTTCGGCTGAAAAAGTGTCCGTTTTCAGATCCATGAAATAATCGTCGAACACCGCTGGTCTTTCGCATGGACAAAATGGCCGCCGCCTCGTGGTCGACATACGAACGACGACCACCCGGCATTCGGTTTTAATTGAGAAGTGTCTGTGGTTAACCGCAACGTTCTAATTGGGATCAATAGGTTAACCAGCAGCACACTTCTCTTCTGGGTGGCCGTCCGTTCGGTAGTTCCGTTCGACAAAACCGACATTCCCTTGAATAAAGCATACGAATGGGAAATTCATGTAACCGGCAAAAGAGGCGAACAAAGCATTTGTAATCCAGACAGATGGGTCTGTCACAGAGCTAGTTCCCTATTTTGCTCCAGGGGGAGTGGTTCCAGGACCCCAGTCAAGCCATGGCGACTCTGGGCAGAAGTGCTGCGGTTTGTCCCCTGTTCCAGCTAGGAAGCAGTCCTTGGCAGAGGTACCCAGCCAGGGGTACAGGGAGATTCGTTACAAGTGTCATGTTTGACTGCGTGTTAGAAATAAGGCTAAGATAAAAGAATGATCCACAAAGTTAATAATCATTGCCCTTCACAAATAAGGAACGGAATACAAAAGATTGCGCAGGCACTGAATGTTCCTAGAGACACCGTTGGAAGCATAGTTTTGGGTGCACAAAAAAATTATGCAATTAAAAATGTGATATTCCACAAGGCTTTGTGAACAAGTGTCTCCAAATATTTTCATGCAAATCAATATTACGAAGTGCACAAAAGACAATAATATTCTCAATATTACTCAGTAACAATTAGTTAAAACATCAATTTATACTAAAATCACCACAAAGGTATAAAAGTGATTTTCCTAAAAGCACAAACAGATGATATATACTCGCCCAATATCTTTATGTAGAATAAAAATTTATTTAAGGATAACATTGTAAAATAACGCAAAAAGAAACTTAAAATCCAAATGGTTAAACTCACAGGTACAGAGTGGTTAGTACCTGTGAGTTTAACCATTTGGTGCCCAGGAAGGATCAGTCCCTTGAGTAGGTGCGATTCAAGATTGCCAGCTGTACAGACTCACCTACAGCCTAAAAGATCTTATTTCCAATTCTTTATTCAAATCATATAAAAACCATATAATTAGTGGATGCAAGAGTCTAAATGTACCTTGGTGAGGATATAGTCCCAGTTTTTGACCAGTTCCTTTCTCTCCTTAGTTTTGGCGTCTCGCTTAGTCTTTGCTCAGGCAAGCACTTCCTAGTTTTTGGCTCGCGGCATGTTTCTCCCCATCTCCTGGGGCTTTCGCAGGCCTGGTGGACTACCTGGACTGGACAGAAAAGGAAGCTATCAATGGCTGCAACCAGATTTCTGAGAAGGCAGGTTAAGAAAAACCCTCAAGTGAATGCAAAAGACTTGCAGTAAGACTTGGTGACAAGAGACACTGAGGTTTCAGTGAGCACAGGAAGGCTTGTACTAAACGCAGAAGGTTTCCATGCCAGCACTCCAAGATGTACACCACTGCTGACCCACACACTCCAATATGCTCAAAATTATATAAATAAGTCACATACGTTTTGGGATTCTGTTTTGTGGAGCAATGAAACAAAACTGGAAATTTTCGGTCCAATGGATCAGCGGTATGTCTGGATGAAAAACAATGAAGCATATGCTGAAAAGAACACTCTGCCTACAGTTAAACATGGTGCTGTCTTGGTTATGCTCTGGAAACCTCTCGTGTGTGGACAGCAAGATGAATTAATTAAAGTATCAGGAAATCTTAGGAGAAAACATCATGCTGTCTATGAGAAAGCTGAACCTCGGGCATCATTGGAACTTCCAACAAGACAATAAACTCAAGCATATCTCAAATTCCACCAAGGCTTGGTTCTAGAAGAAGTCATGAACAATCCTACAGTGGCCATCACAGTCACCAGACTTGAACCCCAGAGAAAATCTCTGGCGGGATTTGAAGAAGGCGGTTGCAGCACGCAAACCCGAAGAATATTACTGAACTGGAGGCCATTGCTCACGAGCAACGGGCAACAATTCTTTAGGAACGCTGCCAGAAGTTGGTGTCTGGCTACGCATCTCATTTGCAACAGGTCATAACAGCAAAAGGGTGCCTACTAAGTACTAAAGATGCTTGTCATGAAGGGGTTAAATAATATTGAGACTGGAGAAGTAGTTATAATTTGCATTTTCAATTGAATTTGGGGAAACCACTTGACGCATTTGTTGTGTTGAGCTATTTCAATGGCTTTTGTTTGATTTGCTCATTGCAAACGGCTGAAAGTCTGTAAATGTTGACAATAAACCTGATTTTCAATGCGGGTTGAATTATTTTGATTATAACTGTAAGTCACATGTGCTGAGGGTGCAACTAGCTCCATGTGCCATTATAACAATATGTTCAGTGTTTCAAGCTGAATCACTGCACATACATGACCACTGATATTGAGTAACTCTTTAACAATATACATACAAAATATTTATAGCAGCTCATAGAGCGTCATGTATGCGAGAATTAGTATTGAGTGCTGGCTGAGTGCAGGAAGTATTGAGTGCTGGCTGAGTGCAGGAAGTATTGAGTGCTGCCTGAGAGCAGGCAGTATTGAGTACTGCCTGAGAGCAGGCAGTATTGAGTGCTGCCTGAGAGCAGGCAGTATTGAGTGCTGCCTGAGACCAGGCAGTATTGAGTGCTGGCATAGAGCAGGCAGTATTGAGTGCTGGCTTAGAGCAGGCAGTATTGAGTGCTGGCTGAGAGCAAGCAGTATTGAGTGCTGGCTGAGAGCAAGCAGTATTGAGTGCTGGCTTAGAGCAGGCAGTATTGAGTGCTGGCTTAGAGCAGGCAGTATTGAGTGCTGGCTTAGAGCAGGCAGTATTGAGTGCTGGCTTAGAGCAGTGCTGGCATAGAGCAGGCAGTATTGAGTGCTGGCTTAGAGCAGTGCTGGCATAGAGCAGGCAGTATTGAGTGCTGGCTGAGAGCAGGCAGGAGTGCTGGCTTAGAGCAGTGCTGGCTTAGAGCAGGCAGTATTGAGTGCTGGCTTAGAGCAGTGCTGGCATAGAGCAGGCAGTATTGAGTGCTGGCTGAGAGCAGGCAGTATTGAGTGCTGGCTTAGAGCAGGCAGTATTGAGTATTGAGTGCTGGCTTAGAGCAGGCAGTATTGAGTGCTGGCTTAGAGCAGGCAGTATTGAGTGCTGGCTTAGAGCAGGCAGTATTGAGTGCTGGCTTAGAGCAGTG
>OW240924.1:4777587-4798181 GCA_933207985.1 Pelobates cultripes | reverse complement strand
TCAGCACTTTACAGGTTACATTACAGTAGAGGAGGTACAGTAAGTACAGTAGGTATACAGTGTATGTATATTTTATTTATATAGCGCTAACAGGTGTACTCAGTACTTTACAGGTTACATTACAGTAGAGGGAGGTACAGTAAGTGCAGTAGGTATACAGTGTATGTATATTTTATTTATATAGTGCTAACAGGTGTACTCAGCACTTTACAGGTTAAAATACAGTAGAGGGAGGTACAGTAAGTGCAGTAAGTATACAGTGTATGTATATTTTATTTCTATAGCACTAACAGGTGTACTCAGCACTTTACAGGTTACATTACAGTAGAGGGAGGTAAAGTAAGTGCAGTAGGTATACAGTGTATGTGTATTTTTTTAAATAGCACTAACATGTGTACTCAGCCCTTTACAGGTTATATTACAATAGAGGTAGGTACAGTAGGTGCAGTAGGTATACAGTGTATGTATATTTTATTTATATAGTGCTAACAGGTGTACTCAGCACTTTACAGGTTACATTACAGTAGAGGGAGGTACTGTAAGTGCAGTAGGTATACAGTGTATGTATATTTTATTTATATAGCACTAACAGGTGTACTCAGCACTTTACAGGTTACATTACAGTAGATGGAGGTACAGTAAGTGCAGTAGGTATACAGTGTATGTATATTTTATTTATATAGCCTTAACAGGTGTACTCAGCGCTTTATACGTTACATTACAGTAGAGGGAGGTACAGTAAGTGCAGTAAGAATACAGTGTATGTATATTTCATTTATATAGAGCTAACAGGTGTACTCAGCACTTTACAGGTTACATTACAGTAGAGGGAGGTACTGTAAGTGCAGTAGGTATACAGTGTATGTATATTTTATTTATATAGCACTAACAGGTGTACTCAGCACTTTACAGGTTACATTACAGTAGATGGAGGTACAGTAAGTGCAGTAGGCATACAGTGTATGTATATTTTATTTATATAGCGCTAACAGGTGTACTCAGCCCTTTACAGGTTACATTACAGTAAAGGGGGGTACAGTAAGTGCAGTAGGTATACAGTGTATGTATGTTTTATTTATATAGAGCCAACAGGTGTACTCAGCACTTTACAGGTTACATTACAGTAGAGGGAGGTACAGTAAGTGCAGTAAGTATACAGTGTATGTATATTTTATTTATATAGCGCTAACAGGTGTACTCAGCACTTTACAGGTTACATTAATTACAGTAGAGGTACAGTAAGTGCAGTAGGTATACAGTGAATGTATATTTTATTTATATAGCACTAACAGGTGTACTCAGCACTTTACAGGTTACATTACAGTAGAGGGAGGCACAGTAAGTGCAGTAGGTATACAGTGTATGTATATTATATTTATATAGCGCTAACAGGTGTACTCAGCGCTTTACAGGTTACATTACAGTAGAGGGAGGTACAGTAAGTGCAGTAGGTATACAGTGTGTGTATATTATATTTATATAGCACTAACAAGTGTACTCAGCACTTTACAGGTTACATTACAGTAGAGGGAGGTACAGTAAGTGCAGTAGGTAGACAGTGTATGCATATTATATTTATATAGCTCTAACAGGTGTACTCAGCACTTTACAGGTTACATTACAGTAGAGGGAGGTATAGTACGTGCAGTAGGTATACAGTGTATGTATATTTTATTTATATAGCACTAACAGGTGTACTCAGCACTTTACAGGTTACATTACAGTAGAGGGAGGTACAGTAAGTGCAGTAGGTATACAGTGTATGTATATTTTATTTATATAGCGCTAACAGGTGTACTCAGCACTTTACAGGTTACATTACAGTAGAGGGAGGTACAGTAAGTGCAGTAGGTATACATTGTATGTATATTTTATTTATATAGCGCTAACAGGTGTACTCAGCACTTTACAGGTTACATTACAGTAGGGGGAGGTACAGTAAGTGCAGTAGGTATACAGTGTATGTATATTTTATTTATATAGCGCTAACAGGTGTACCCAGCACTTTACAGGTTACATTACAGTAGAGGGAGGTACAGTAAGTGCAGTAGGTATACAGTGTATGTATATTTTATTTATATAGCGCTAACAGGTGTACTCAGCACTTTATAGGTTATATTACAGTAGAGGGAGGTACAGTAAGTGCAGTAGGTATACAGTGTATGTATATTGTATTTATATAGCGCTAACAGCTGTACTCAGCACTTTACAGGTTACATTATAGAAGAGGGAGGTACAGTAAGTGCAGTAGGTATACAGTGTATGTATATTGTATTTATATAGCGCTAACAGGTGAACTCAGCCCTTTACAGGTTACATTACAATATAGGGAGATACAGTAAGTGCAGTAGGTATACAGTGTATGTATATTTTTTTAAATAGCACTAATCGGTGTACTCAGCCCTTTACAGGTAATATTACAATAGAGGGAGGTACAGTAGGTACAGTAGGTATACAATGTATGTATATTTTATTTATATAGCGCTAACAGATGTACTCAGCACTTTACTGGTTACATTGCAGTATAGGGAGGTACAGTAAGTGCAGTAGGTATACAGTGTATGTATATTTTATTTATATAGCACTAACAGGTGTACTCAGCACTTTACAGGTTACATTACAGTAGACGGAGGTAAAGTAAGTGCATTAGGTATACAGTGTATGTATATTTTATTTATATAGCGCCAACAGGTGTACTCAGGACTTTATAGGTTACAGTATAGTAGAGGGAGGTACAGTAAGTGCACTAGGTATACAGTGTATGTATATTTTATTTATATAGAGCCAACAGGTGTACTCAGGACTTTATAAGTTACATTATAGTAAAGGGAGGTACAGTAAGTGCAGTAGGTATACAGTGTATATATATTTTATTTATATGAACTTAACAGGTGTACTCAGCGCTTTATACGTTACATTACAGTAGAGGGAGGTACAGTAAGTGCAGTAAGTATACAGTGTATGTATATTTTATTTATATAGCACTAACAGGTGTACTCAGCACTTTACAGGTTACATTACAGTAGAGGGAGGTACAGTAAGTGCAGTAGGTATACAGTGTATGTATATTTTATTTATATAGTGCTAACAGGTGTACTCAGCACTTTACAGGTTAAAATACAGTAGAGGGAGGTACAGTAAGTGCAGTAAGTATACAGTGTATGTATATTTTATTTCTATAGCACTAACAGGTGTACTCAGCACTTTACAGGTTACATTACAGTAGAGGGAGGTAAAGTAAGTGCAGTAGGTATACAGTGTATGTGTATTTTTTTAAATAGCACTAACAGGTGTACTCAGCCCTTTACAGGTTATATTACAATAGAGGTAGGTACAGTAGGTGCAGTAGGTATACAGTGTATGTATATTTTATTTATATAGCGCTAACAGATGTACTCAGCACTTTACTGGTTACATTGCAGTATAGGAAGGTACAGTAAGTGCAGTAGGTATACAGTGTATGTATATTCTATTTATATAGAGCCAACAGGTGTACTCAGGACTTTATAAGTTACATTACAGTAGAGGGAGGTAAAGTAAGTGCAGTAGGTATACAGTGTATGTATATTTTATTTATATAGTGCTAACAGGTGTACTCAGCACTTTACAGGTTACATTACAGTAGAGGGAGGTACTGTAAGTGCAGTAGGTATACAGTGTATGAATATTTTATTTATATAGCCTTAACAGGTGTACTCAGCGCTTTATACGTTACATTACAGTAGAGGGAGGTACAGTAAGTGCAGTAGGTATACAGTGTATGTATATTATATTTATATAGCTCTAACAGGTGTACTCAGCACTTTACAGGTTACATTACAGTAGAGGGAGGTACAGTAAGTGCAGTAGGTATACAGTGTATGTATATTTTATTTATATAGCAGTAACAGGTGTACTCGGCACTTTACAGATTACATTACAAAAGAGGGAGGTACAGTAAGTGCAGTAGGTATACAGGGTATGTATATTATATAGCTCTAACAGGTGTACTCAGCACTTTACAGGTTACATTACAGTAGAGGGAGGTACAGTAAGTGCAGTAGGTATACGGTGTATGTATATTTTATTTATATAGCGCTAACGGGTGTACTCAGCACTTTACAGGTTACAGTACAGTAGAGGGAGGTACAGTAAGTGCAGTAGGTATACAGTGTATGTATATTTTATTTATATAGCGCTAACAGGTGTACTCAGCACTTTACAGGTTACATTACAGTAGAGGGAGGTACAGTAAGCACAGTAGGTATACAGTGTATGTATTATGTGGCTTGGTTTGTGCAGTAGGGGAGGGTATAGTGCGTGCAGTGGGTATTACAGTGTATGTATATTTTATTTATATAGGCGGCTAACAGGTGTACTCAGCATGTTACATTACAGTAAGGGAGGTACGAGGCGGTCTTGATGGAGTGAACCCAGTGTATGCATATTATGTACTATAAGCTAACAGGTGTACTCAAGCGGCTTTTCCAGGTTACATTACAGTGAGGGAGAATTTTGAGTAAGCACAGTGGGTATACAGTGTATGTATATTTTATTTATATAGCGCTAACAGGTGTACTCAGCACTTTACAGGTTACATTACAGTAGAGGGAGGTACAGTAAGTGCAGTAGGTATACAGTGTATGTATATTTTATTTATATAGCGCTAACAGGTGTACTCAGCACTTTACAGGTTACATTACAGTAGAAGGAGGTACAGTGAGTGCGGTAGGTATACAGTGTATGTATATTTTATTTATATAGCGCTAACAGGTGTACTCAGCACTTTACAGGTTACATTACAGTAGAGGGAGGTACAGAAAGTGCAGTAGGTATACAGTGTATGTATATTTTATTTATATAGCACTAACAGGTGTACTCAGCACTTTACAGGTTACATTATAGTAGAGGGAGGTACAGTAAGTGCAGTAGGTATGCAGTGTATGTATATTTTATTTATATAGCGCTAACAGGTGTACTCAGCACTTTACAGGTTACATTACAGTAGAGGGAGGTACAGTAAGTGCAGTAGGTATACAGTGTATGTATATTGTATTTATATAGCGCTAACGGGTGTACTCAGCACTTTACAGGTTACATTACAGTAGAGGGAGGTACAGTAAGTGCAGTAGGTATACAGTGTATGTATATTGTATTTATATAGCGCTAACAGGTGAACTCAGCCCTTTACAGGTTACATTACAATATAGGGAGATACAGTAAGTGCAGTAGGTATACAGTGTATGTATATTTTTTTAAATAGCACTAATCGGTGTACTCAGCCCTTTACAGGTAATATTACAATAGAGGGAGGTACAGTAGGTACAGTAGGTATACAATGTATGTATATTTTATTTATATAGCGCTAACAGATGTACTCAGCACTTTACTGGTTACATTGCAGTATAGGGAGGTACAGTAAGTGCAGTAGGTATACAGTGTATGTATATTTTATTTATATAGCACTAACAGGTGAACTCAGCACTTTACAGGTTACATTACAGTAGACGGAGGTAAAGTAAGTGCAGTAGGTATACAGTGTATGTATATTTTATTTATATAGCGCTAACAGATGTACTCAGCACTTTACTGGTTACATTGCAGTATAGGAAGGTACAGTAAGTGCAGTAGGTATACAGTGTATGTATATTTTATTTATATAGAGCCAATAGGTGTACTCAGGACTTTATAGGTTACAGTATAGTAGAGGGAGGTACAGTAAGTGCAGTAGGTATACAGTGTATGTATATTTTATTTCTATAGCACTAACAGGTGTACTCAGCACTTTACAGGTTACATTACAGTAGAGGGAGGTAAAGTAAGTACAGTAGGTATACAGTGTATGTGTATTTTTTTAAATAGCACTAACAGGTGTACTCAGCCCTTTACAGGTTATATTACAATAGAGGTAGGTACAGTAGGTGCAGTAGGTATACAGTGTATGTATATTTTATTTATATAGCGCTAACAGATGTACTCAGCACTTTACAGGTTACATTACAGTAGACGGTGGTAAAGTAAGTGCAGTAGGTATACCGTGTATGTATATTTTATTTATATAGCTCTAACAGATGTACTCAGCACTTTACTGGTTACATTGCAGTATAGGAAGGTACAGTAAGTGCAGTAGGTATACAGTGTATGTATATTTTATTTATATAGAGCCAACAGGTGTACTCAGGACTTTATAGGTTACAGTATAGTAGAGGGAGGTACAGTAAGTGCAGTAGGTATACAGTGTAGGTATATTTTATTTATATAGAGCCAACAGGTGTACTCATGAATTTATAAGTTACATTATAGTAAAGGGAGGTACAGTAAGTGCAGTAGGTATACAGTGTATATATATTTTATTTATATGGCCTTAACAGGTGTACTCAGCGCTTTATACGTTACATTACAGTAGAGGGAGGTACAGTAAGTGCAGTAAGTATACAGTGTATGTATATTTTATTTATATAGCACTAACAGGTGTACTCAGCACTTTACAGGTTACATTACAGTAGAGGGAGGTACAGTAAGTGCAGTAGGTATACAGTGTATGTATATTTTATTTATATAGTGCTAACAGGTGTACTCAGGACTTTACAGGTTACATTACAGTAGAGGGAGGTACAGTAAGTGCAGTAAGTATACAGTGTATGTATATTTTATTTCTATAGCACTAACAGGTGTACTCAGCACTTTACAGGTTACATTACAGTAGATGGAGGTACAGTAAGTGCAGTAGGTATACAGTGTATGTATATTTTATTTATATAGCCTTAACAGGTGTACTCAGCGCTTTATACGTTACATTACAGTAGAGGGAGGTACAGTAAGTGCAGTAGGTATACAGTGTATGTATATTTCATTTATATAGAGCTAACAGGTGTACTCAGCGCTTTATACGTTACATTACAGTAGAGGGAGGTACAGTAAGTGCAGTAGGTATACAGTGTATGTATATTATATTTATATAGCTCTAACAGGTGTACTCAGCACTTTACATGTTACATTACAGTAAAGGGAGGTACAGTAAGTGCAGTAGGTAGACAGTGTATGCATATTATATTTATATAGCGCTAACAGGTGTACTCAGCGCTTTCCAGGTTACATTACAGTAGAGGGAGGTACAGTAAGCACAGTAGGTATACAGTGTATGTATATTTTATTTATATAGCACTAACAGGTGTACTCAGCACTTTACAGATTACATTACAGTAGAGGGAGGTACAGTAAGTGCAGTAGGTATACAGTGTATGTATATTATATTTATATAGCACTAACAGGTGTACTCAGCACTTTACAGGTTACATTACAGTAGAGGGAGGTACAGTAAGTGCAGTAGGTATACAGTGTATGTATATTTATTTATATAGCACTAACAGGTGTACTCAGCACTTTACAGGTTGCATTACAGTAGAGGGAGGTACAGTAAGTGCAGTAGGTATACAGTGTATGTATATTTTATTTATATAGCTAACAGGTGTACTCAACGCACTTTGTTAGAGTAGAGGGAGATACAGTGAGTGCAGTAGGTATGCACAGTGTATGTATATTTTATTTATATAAGCTGCAGCTAAACAGGTGTACTCAAGCACTTTACAGGTTACATTACAGTGGGGAATTTCAATAAGTTACAGTAGGGCATACAGTGTATGTACTCTTTTATTTATATAAGCTAACAGGTGTAGTACTCAAGCACTTTATGGGTTATGTGTAGTAGAGGGAGGTACAGTAAGTACTGTAGGTATACAGTATATGTATATTTTATTTATATAGCGCTAACCGGTGTACTCAACACTTTACAGGTTACATTACAGTAGAGGGAGGTACAGTAAGTGCAGTAGGTATACAGTGTATGTATATTGTATTTATATAGCGCTAACAGGTGAACTCAGCCCTTTACAGGTTACATTACAATATAGGGAGATACAGTAAGTGCAGTAGGTATACAGTGTATGTATATTTTTTTAAATAGCACCAAGAGGTGTACTCAGCCCTTTACAGGTTATATTACAATAGAGGGAGGTACAGTAGGTACAGTAGGTATACAATGTATGTATATTTTATTTATATAGCGCTAACAGATGTACTCAGCACTTTACTGGTTACATTGCGGTATAGGAAGTGCAGTAAGTGCGATGGGTATACAGATGTATGTATATTTTTATTTATATAGCGCTAACAGGTGTACTCAGCACTATACAGATTACATTACAGTAGAGGGAGGTACAGTAAGTGCAGTAGGTATACAGTGTATGTATATTTTATTTATATAGCGCTAACAGGTGTACTCAGCACTTTACAGGTTACATTACAGTAGAGGGAGGTACAGTAAGTACAGTAGGTATACAGTGTATGTATATTTTATTTATATAGCCCTAACAGGTGTACTCAGCACTTTACAGGTTACATTACAGTAGAGGGGGGTACAGTAAGTGCAGTAGGTATACAGTGTATGTATATTTTATTTATATAGCCCTGACAGGTGTACTCAGCACTGTACAGGTTACATTACAGTAGAGGGGTTGGTAAGTGCGTAGGTATACAGTGTATGTATATTTTATTTATATGTTAATTAACAGGTGTACTGTTATTCTCACAGGTTACTGAAAGATATACAGTGCAGTAGGTATACAGTGTATGTGTTATTTTATTTATAAAGCACTAACAGGTGTAATTAAAGTCTTACAGGTTACATTACAGAGGGAGGCGCAGTAGGTATACAGGTATATATTTATATAGCACTAACAGGTACTGGGATGCATTACAGGTTGGCAGAGGGGAGGCAGTAAGGTAGGCATACAGTGTATGTATATTTTATAGCACTAACAGGTGTAATTAATTTTTACATTGTGTAGAGGAGGTACAGTAAGTGTGTAGGTATACAGTGTATGTATATTTTATTTATAAAGCACTAACAGGTGTACTCAGCACTTTACAGGTTACATTACAGTAGAGGGAGGTACAGTAAGTGCAGTAGGTATACAGTGTGTGTATATTATATTTATATAGCACTAACAGGTGTACTGAGCGCGTTACAGGTTACATTACAGTAGAGGGAGGTACAGTAAGTGCGGTGGGTATACAGTGTGTGTAGCGGAGTAGTAGGTTAATGCACGGTATCTCCGCTGGTAGTCTGGATACAGCATACAAAATACAGGTAGTGTAGTAATAATCCTTTATTTCCAAGAACTAGACGACATATAGTTTGGGAGTCAACTGAGCTTTTTTTCCAAGGTCACCGTATTTATTCTACTCCCCATGCAAGGGGTTTCCAGACTGAAGCCCATGGATCAGCGCAGTCAGGGGAATGGGCCTTGACAGAGCCAAGGAGGAGGCAGGTGGAGTTAAAATTTTAGGGGTGGGAATTTAGAAATGGAGTGTAATAAGGGGTGGAGAATAGAGGGAGTATATTAAGCGGCCATTTTAGCAAATGGCCATTTTAACCAGAATCTGCACTTACCTGTTAATTGTTTTTGGCAGGTCTGTGTGGTTTCTTGTTCTTTATTTTGCAGATGGCTTCACTGGGCGAGATCCTGGACGGAGTGAGAGCGGCTGTGCGTGACCGGGGGATGGCCTGGCTTCAACAGCAGCTGGGGGTACCTGGGACCAGTGATGCCCCCCCTGCGGCAGCGGAACGGCGGTCGGTGAGGAGGGCAAGACCGTCCCAGCGGCTGAGTCCGGGCGTGATGCCCGCAGCACGGCGGCGTCTGGGCTGTGGGGGGCGGCCGGGAGGAGGCAGTTGTAACGCCGCCGGCACCGTCTGTTCGACGCGGTGCCGGTCGGGCACGAACGGCAGTTAGGCCTGTGACCGCTCTGCGGCCTACCACGCGGACTGCCGCCCGGCGGACAGCGAACGACAGGGTGCCGGGATTGGCGGCGGCCTCCAGGACGGCCGTGTGTGCAGAGGCCAGTGGAGGAGAAGACATAGCCCAAGGGCGTCCCGGTGAGTCTGCCTCCGGTATTACAATCGGGCGGCAAAGGGACAGGCAGGTGGATGTGGGGGACGGGCTGACAGCTCCCCTGGGGGCAGAGGGGGCTCCTGCCAGTAAGGGCACAGTGGGTACGGCCGGGGTTGGGGCCAGGCATGACGACAGGGGGACAGCCGACCGGGTCTCCCAGCTGAGGCAGGCCAAGGCAGCAGCAGCAGTGGATTCTGGCTGCCTGGGACAGCGCAGGGACTCCCTTACTGACGGGTTGGCGTCACGAGGGGACCTGTATCAAGGGTCTGATGCGGATTCGGACACTGGGGTTAGGGGGGTACGGGGGGACCGCAGGTGCACCTCCCAGGGGCGCCCAGGCATTATACACAACCCCAGACCGGTAGTCAGCATGGAACGGCGCGGGGAGAGCGCCAGGCATGAGGGTACATGGAGCGCCAGGGAGAGGAGCCCGTCAGCTGATAGATGCAGTAGGAGGAGGTCAGCTTGCGGGGACAGGGGGAGGAAGGAACGGCGCAGCGCTTCTGGGTCCTCAGACGAGAGCTCCCAAGGGCAGCGGGATAGCAATTGCGGCCAGGAGGGCCAGGCGACTAAGCGGGGCAGGCGTAGGAACGCGGGAAGGGAGTGTAGGGAGGAAGGGCGGGTAGGGGGACACATGAACAGACTACCCAGGTGTTCTTCTCCTTACAGGTCGCGGAGCATTACACCAGCGGCTCCGAGGCGGGACCAGGCGGTCAGGAGTCGGCGTCTCTTGGACACTCCGGAGCCGTATGCGGCGGATGGAAGGATAACGACCCCGCGGCCCTCTGCGGCCGGGGGCTCTGGCGGTGAGTCATCTGGTACACCACACACAGAGTCATGGTTAAGCGGTTTAAAGTCGTTCTTAGATTCTTGGGCCAGTAGGGAGGGGGCTTCACCGCAATTTTCGAGGGTGTGGGGTCCGGTGGCGGGTCTTACCTCCGCGGGACAGGCAAGCACGGGGAGTGGTGACACCGGGGTAGCCGCATCCGGGTCGGTTGGGGGGCCGGGCGAAAAGACGGACTTAGGCGGCGAGATTACCGACGCGGCGCGGCAAAATGTGCACGTTTCTTTTACGGGCCCCTTAGGCTGTCATCTTAAGGCTGAGATGAAGGACAAGATTTGGAAAGGTGAGTTCGTGGAAGTTTTTGCCCTTCTCCCTCTGGAGGAGTTTCTTTAGGTTTATTTACATAGGTTTATTTACAAGAAGGACGCAAAGAAGGAGGAAGAAGAGAAAAAGCGTAGGTATAGGAAGATCCCCAAAACGTTTGCGAACTGGCTACGGGCCTTTTGTATATTGGCCAGTGTTATCGGGGAAAAATTCCCCGACCGCTGCTCACAACTTTTTTGTTATCTGGACGGGATTGGGGAAGCGTACCGGACATACGGGGGAGTAGCATGGTGGAAATACGATGAGCAGTTCCGCCAACGTTTAGCGGCGAATCCTAGTATGCGGTGGGATCAAATGGACCTACCCTTATGGATGAGACTGATGATAGCGCAGAAGGCTGCCCCCTTTCACGGGGCGGCAGGTGCGGTACCCGGAGGATCGGCACCGGCCGGGCAAAAGAAGGGTTTTTGCTGGCTCTTCAACGAGGGCCAATGCAAGTGGGGTACGTCGTGCAGATTTAAACACGAATGCTCTGGTTGCGGTGGTACACATGGGTCGAACAGGTGTTTCAAGAGAGGTAAGCCGGCTTTCGGGGGAGGTCTCAGCAACGCAGCGGCCCCCGCAGCTACCGCTGGGGGCAACCCCAGTGAAGGTAGGCGTGATGTTGCTGTGGCTAAAGCGTTACGCTAACCGAGCGGACGCAGAGTTTTTGAGGAGGGGGTTTACAGAGGGGTTTACTATTCCATTTAAGGGGAGGGCACCGGGGACATTATGTGCGAACCTACGATCCGTACGGGAACATCCAAAGGTGGTGCGGGACAAATTGCTGGCGGAGGTAAAGCTGGGTAGGATGGCAGGACCTTTTGTGGCCCCGCCACTGCCAAACTTGAGGGTGTCCCCGCTCGGGGTGGTACCCAAGAAGGAACCAGGCAAATTCCGCTTAATACACCATTTGTCTTACCCAAAGGGGGCGTCAGTCAATGATGACATTGACGCAGCCTTAAGCTCGGTCTCATATGCATCATTCGACCAGGCGGTCGAGTTGGTTCGGAGAGCCGGGGGGGGGGAGGCGTTAAGTTCAGCTCCTTTTTCGAGTGGGTGGTGCGGCAAGAGTCAGCTGGGGGTGCGGTGGTGCACTATTTGGATGACTTTTTGTGCGTGGGGCCAGCGGGCTCCGACCGTTGTGGGCAGATACTGCGGGTTGTACAGTGGGTGGCGCAAACCTTTGGGATCCCGTTGGCCGAGGAAAAGACAGTGGGCCCGACGGAGTGCTTGAACTTCCTGGGGCTGGAAATCGACTCGGTTAAAGGGGAATGTCGGTTGCCGGGGGATAAGCTGTTGGCTCTCCGCCAACGGGTGGGAGAAGTGCGGGGTTCCAGGAAGGTGACCTTAAGGTGCCTGCAGTCTCTGTTAGGGAGCCTGAATTTTGCATGTAAAATTATCCCTATGGGGAGGGTTTTTTGCAGGCAGTTGGCTCGAGCTACATGTGGAGTGCGGTCTCCGGGTCACTACATTAGGGTCTCAGCTGATATGAAGGCGGATTTGGACGTCTGGATACACTTTTTACGGGAGTTTAACGGCCGTGTCTATTTTAGGGATTCAGCAATGACATCGGAAGACATAGGTTTATTTACCGACGCCTCGGGGAGCGTGGGTTTTGGGGCGTACCTGGGGGGGAAATGGTGCGCGGAGGAGTGGCCTAGGTCGTGGAAGGAAAGCCCCTTAATCAGGAATCTGGCCTTCCTGGAGTTCTTTCCAGTGGTGGTGGCAGTGGCCCTGTGGGGCGAGGAACTCGCGAACAGGAAGGTGATTTTCCACTCGGACAATATGGCGGTGGTGCAAGCGATCAATAGTATTTCGGCCTCGTCGCTGCCCGTAGTACGGTTGTTGAGACACTTAGTTCTTCTTTGTATGTCATGGAATATTGTTTTCAGGGCTCGGCATGTTCCGGGCTTGTTGAATGTTGTTGCTGACGCGCTGTCTCGTTCACAGTGGGAACGTTTTCGGGAGGCAGCTCCGGGTGCACAAGATACGGGTCAGGCGTGCCCAGAAGACATATGGCAGCTCGGGACATCGTGCTTGGGGATTTCGTAAGGAGTTCCTTAGCGCCAGGCACCTGGGTGGCGTACACTAAGGTTTGGACGGAATGGGAGGAGATGGTAGGGCAGACGGGAGGGGAGTCCTCTGCAGCAGGTAGGTTTGACACATTGTTATGGTTGTTGTGTCGGTTACTAGCAGGCGGGGCCTCGCCCTCCAGGGTGGACCGTTATATGTCAGCTTTGGTGTTTTGGTTTAAGTTTAATGGGTGGGAGGACCTTACCAAGAATTTTTTAGTGAAACAAGCTTTGCGCGGCTTCCGTAAAGGGAAGAGGACCGTGGACACGAGACGGCCGGTGTCGTTTGCCATCCTGCAAGGGCTGGTAAAGGGGCTGCGCGATGTGTGCACATCGTCGTTTGAGGTGGTTTTGTTTTCGGTAGCGTTTGTTTGGGCCTTCTTCGGGGTGTTCCGCATTGGTGAGCTAGTCAGCATGAACAAGTCCGGAGTTAACGGGCTCAGGTTTGAGGACATAGTCGTTGGCCGGGACAAGGTCGAGATTCAACTGAGACCCTCCAAGACGGATGTTTTTGGGAGAGGAAGGAAGGTGGTATTGTTCTCTTTACCTGGGTCGGAGGTCTGCCCGGTGGCGTGCGGGCGCGAGTTCTTACACATTCGCCCAGGGGAGTCGGGGTGCTTTTTTATCCATGAAGACGGTTTTGCACTGTCACGTTTTCAATTTATCCGGGTATTTCGCATGGGGCTCCAGCGGTTGGGCCTACATCCCATGCAATTTGGCACTCACTCGTTTCGCATCGGGGCGGCAACAGAGGCGGCACGACTGGGCCTGGGGGACGAACGGATTAAGCAGATCGGTCGGTGGGAGTCCATTCGTTTTCGTTCGTATGTGAGACCAGATTGGTTGGTATAACGTGGTTGGGGTTAGGTTGGGGGGTCTTCAGTACGTGCCCCGCAAGTTAATTGATTTTGTTTCTTTACAGGTCTGGTTACCTGGTTGGTGGGTCACTCTTACATTTTTTGGGCGCAGAAGAGGGCCGCAGTTCGGAGGAATGGAACGCAGCTGGGTTTTCTTCTGGAAACGATGGAGTTACAGTGGTTTGGTTTTCGTGGTTTCAGTTGGCAGAACATTAGTGGAGTAATTTTTAGGATGGTGTCAGGGGGGGCTTCCCCTGACATACTCCTTATTCACGGTGGGGGTAACGATTTGGGATTGATTCCGCAGAGGGAACTAATTAGGAGAATGAAGCGGGATCTGGATCGGTTACGGGAGCTGGTGCCTGGCGTGGTGGTAGTATGGTCCGAGATGGTGCCGAGGTTTAATTGGAGACACGCCAGGGACCCAGCTGCTGTGGCGCGATGCCGGGGGAAAGTGAATAGAGCTATGTCAGTTTTCGTCCGGAGGTCGGGCAGGGTTACAGTACGACACTGGGAGTTAGAGGGCATGTTGCCTAGGTACTTTCGCAAGGATGGGGTGCACCTTTCCGAAGTGGGGTGCGATTTACTAAATTTAGGTTTTCAGGAGGGCATAGCTCAGGCCCTATTTTTGTATGGTGGGGGGCGCTCGAGACGTTAAGGTATCAAGTCTCGGGCTATGGCGGGATAGGGCTAGGGTAATTGGGATGGAAGAGGAGTGGCTAGGCTAAGGTTAGGCTGGATTAGGCCAGAGTGGTAAGTGGTCTGTTGGTTCGAGCTCATCGGTGGCTCCGAACCTGGTGGTGTAGGGGTGTCTCGGTACACCCCTACAGTTAAGAAAGTTATGGTTATGGGGCCTCTTTGGTAGGCCGTGTGTTATATATTATGTGTTATTTATATTGTTATATATTGTTTATGGCATTGTGTCATTGCCAGGGGTAATGCTGTACGGAAAGGGGTTGGGGTAAATTTATTATTATATGGCAATGACCCTAATTTGTTATCTTGTTTATAATTACATTAAAATAAAGCTGTGGACTTTATATATTTCCAACAAAGAATTCGGTGTCTGTGTTTTTTGGGGTGGGGTTTTTTAGGGAAATGCCACAAGCCGAATAACGACTGTGCCCATGTCATGGCATTTCAGGTGTTTTCCTCTGGTGGACTCTGTGGGAAACTTACCCTGCAAGGCTATTTCCCATCATGCAATGCTGTACTGGAGAGATAATTATCTCTCTGTACAGCAAAATATACCATTTAGTATAAAAATACATAACTGAAACAATGTTATTCTGAATTAGCCGAATGACCCTTCATTGAATAGCTGGGATCTGAGTGCACCATCTGGTGAAATACCGTGTAGCGGAGATGCAATAATCCCCAGGTTATCTCCGCTTATAATCCAAGTGAGGCTCAGGAACAAGTAAATAGTAAATCCATAGGCAAGGTTTCCAGCAGGTAAAATAACCGCAATATCCCAACAGCAATCCCAATAACTGGACGACACACAGTTTCAGGAGCAGAACTGAAAGCTTTAATCCACAGTCTCCTTTTAAAGCATGCTCCCATGCAAGGGAGGGATTTACAATCATTAATACAGTAGCCAATCCTGTCCTGGTAACCTCCCACACATCTCCTCCCCTCAGCCAGCATCATAATCCCCTTATCCAGTACAGTAATTCCCCCCATTTCTGGATGTACCGAGAACATAGGGGTACCGAGAACATAGGGGTACCTCTTTAAATCCTACATCCCCGGATAGCCCTGATCTGGGTGAACAACATATCCAAAAATCACCCAGATCAGACCAGCGGTTCGGGAAATGTATGGAGGGAATAAAATGACTGACCGACCACACTAACTGAGACAGCCGAATGAGGTTCCATGCGAATGGGCCCTGCGGTCGGTCCTGGCATAAGGGAACAAAATACACGAAAGCCTCTAGCTATAGAGGCTAGGGAGGGTTTGCCTGAATCCCCTCGTTCGCTTCTTTCTATCTACCGAACGAGGGGCCGTTCGGTAGATAGGAACCGAACGGACCGGGCTTGTGGAG
Organism: Pelobates cultripes; assembly: GCA_933207985.1. NCBI lineage: Eukaryota > Metazoa > Chordata > Amphibia > Anura > Pelobatidae > Pelobates > Pelobates cultripes. The sequence goes on along the minus strand of OW240924.1, from coordinate 4,782,123 downwards.
GTCTCAGCGGTGTTCGCCTACTCGAGTGTCCGATTTTAGTTCCAGACACTCAACAGCAAAACACCGCTGTTCAGGAGTTTTAAAATGGCCGCCGCCACGTGTTCGTTTGTCGAATGGTGGCCACCCCCGAGAACAAAGGACGGCTACTTACTAGTCAATTACCCGTTCGCAACAATGTTGCAACAATGTTGCAACGGGTAATTGAGGACACACTTCACACAGGGGAGGTCTGGTTGTTCGGTAGTTTAATTTGAATGAACTAAGGGAATGAAACTACCGAACAATCAGAGGAATACAATTCTTTTAAAAAAACATATAACACAGCAGATCACACGAATGCAGTTATGTACAATATATTTGCAGGACAGCCCGGTGCCATCCGCTACATACCGCTCAGATCCCTTCACTAGAAAAGTAAAGCCATGTGAATGAAAGTTCATACGAACACCCATTATATTATACCTTAGACATGGAGCTTAATTTAACGAATGACGGTTGATTTAACCGAATGCACATTATTAAACGAAAGACCTGGGAGTCCAGCGGTGTTCGTAAGTCGAGTAGCAGATTTTAGTTCCAGGCACTCGATGACCAAACACCGCTGGGCTTTCGTAAGCAAAGATGGCCGTCGCCACGTGTTCGGTCATACGAATGGCAGCCACACGCAAAACCCATTAATTAACTGCGGATACATTGTTGCTATCAATAATGGGAGACACACGACCCCCTTGTGTGGTCTCCCATTCGGTAGTTATATTAGTTTCACGAACAGTGGATTTTAATACTGTTCGTGAAACTACCATATGAAAGCTTGCGGCTTTCGTGCCGTTAGCATAAGAATGCTCCCTACTGCAGACTAAGAAGAATATAGCAAAATTAACGTATTCGTCCAGTTATTAGGGTCCAGAAGTGGCTAGGTTTGTCACAATGCTCCCCCAGAACCACAAGCCGGCATACACAGTCTGATCCCAATGGATCGGCTTGGGGATGTCCGGAGGAGTACCCACAGATCACTTTTCAAGTTCAGTTTGTCTGGATAACCCGTCGACGTTACCATTTTGTTTCCCAGGGCGGTAGTGGATGGTAAAGTCAAAAGGCTGCGGTGCCAAACTCCAGCGCAGCAGCCTGGCATTGTCTCCTGACACCCTGTTTAGCCACACCAATGGGTTGTGATCTGTGAGTAAGGAAAAGGATTGTCCATACAAATAGGGTGTTAAGACACTCCCGGCATAAAGGAGTGAACTCGCCGTTTAGTAGAGCTTTCCCATTGCAGAGATACAGGCACTACTACTTTAGAGTCCAAACTCCCAAACTGGAACCAGGGGAAAGCGCCTATCTCCCAAACAGCATACTTAGTAACACTCCAAACTCCCGAACAGTAATCCCACGAATCGCTTCTAACAGACGAACCGATATAGCATCCAAGCGGCTTACGTTCCCAGCAATCAGTCTCTAGCCGCATATAGTAAATCCCCCCAATCACGAGACTAAGCTCCGTATTGAAGGTAAAACAAGATCTGGCTTTAATGAGGGCTACCTGCCCGTATTTATGCAGGTCTCCCACTTGGTGGACACTCCCCTAGGGGACCAAATGGGAGACTGTAACAAAGGACAGACAGGTATCAGATCAGGACATACAGCCACAATACATCCCCACAATGCATCCTGGCTTCCTCCTCTCTGCCCTGGAGATACTTGAGAAGTAAATTATCTCCCAGGACAAAGACAAATCGTCATTATGCACGTGGGGACAACAGGATAGACATTACTGTTAAAATAGAAAGTGTTAAAACTGTTACAATAAATATAGACATGTAACATACCCACAGATAGCTCAGGTCTGAGCGCACATTATTAGGTGAATGGAGCTCAGACCGCACGAATACAGTGTAATCACCAAAGTCTTTAATTTTACGAACAGGCTCCATGGCATAGCTATCTGGGTACTTTCCCATAGAATACACTATAAAACACAAAGTCCCAAATGCTCCGCCGTTTGGTTCACGAATGGAGCCGACTTAGGAATGGAGTCCTCAGCTAGGGGAATTTGCCAGTACCACTTACAAAGATCTATTGTAGTGAGGTACTGGCCCCATTTTGTCTAGGAGCTCGTCTATCCGGGGCATAGGGTAGGCGTCGGATATTGTTTTATCATTAAGCCTCCGATAGTCTACGCAGAAGCAGGTAGTCCCACCAGAACTACTGGGGAGGGCCAGGGGCTATCAGAGTGCTCTATGAGTCCTAACTGCAGCATCTCCTCAATCTCTTTGCACATGTTCTCCTTTACGGATTCAAGTATGCGGTAAGGAGGTTGGCGAAGGGGGGTCTGCCCTGGGGTCTCTACTCTGTGGGTCGCTAAAGGGGTGTACCCGGGGAGATTGGAAAAGGTGGCCCCCTTTTCCCTAATTAAACTTTGAGCCTGTGCCCGTTCCTGGGGACTCAGGCGCTCACCTAACTGTACTTCTTCTAGGCCCTCATTTTGGCCCTCCTTCTCTAGGAGGTCTGGGAGAGGTACGTTATCAAAGTCCTCTGCGGCAAAGGCGCAAATAGCGGCTACCTCATCTTTGTACTCGTAGTAGGGCTTTAGCATATTCACATGGAGCATGCGTCTGCCACCTGTTCCAGCGCACGGGCCGATCACATAGGTGGTATCACAGATTTTTTTCTACCACCTTGTATGGGCCCTGCCAGGAGGCCTGCAGATTGTCATTGTGGACCGGCCGTATGATTAACACCTTCTGTCCTAACTGAAAGCTGTGGTCCCTGGCCCCCCTATCATACTATCTGTGCTGTTGTTGTTGGGCCGCCTAGAGGTTGGTACGCACCGTCTGAGTCAAAGCCTACAGGCGCTCCCTAAACTCTAGCACATACGGGACAATAGGGGTACCGTTAGAGGTTACTCCTCCCTCCCAGTGTTCACTAATTAGATCTAAGGGACCTCTCACTCTCCTCCCGAACAATAATTCGAAAGGGGAGAACCCGGTGGACTCTTGGGGAACCTCCCTATAGGCAAAGACTAAGTGGGGAAAAAAACTTTCCCAGTCCTTTTGGATGTCTATGAACGTACGGATCATTTGTTTAAGAGTTCCGTTAAACCTTTCACAGAGACCGTTGAACTGGGAGTGGTAAGCGGAGTTTAGGATAGATTTTACCCCACATACCTTCCAGAGTTGGTGGGTGACCTCTGCAGTAAACTGGGTGCCCCTATCCGAAATAATCTCCTGGGGAAATTCCATGCGGGAGAAGATTTGCATTAGGGCATCCGCTATGGTCTCTGCATGAATGTTGGTCAGCATAGTCCACTACGGTCAAGATGTACTTCTTGCCGGAGGGACTAGGCTTAGCTAGGGGTCCTATTAAATCATCGGCCACCATACTAAAGGGCTCTTCAATTATGGGCAAGGAATGGAGTTTTGCTTTATAGCGGTCCCCTCGCTTCCCTACTCTCTGACAGGTATCGCAGGTTTTGATAATATTGTCTAATGTCCTTTGAGATACCTAGCCAGAAGAAGTTCTGTGTCAGCCGATGTCTAGTTCGGCTGATCCCTAAATGCCCAGATAACGGTATATCATGCACGATGCGCAGCAATTCCTGTCTATATTAATTAACTGCTTAGTGGGCATAGGGATGGACCCGGCCACTACTTTCTCTGCATAGCGGTATAGTAAACCTTTGTTCCAGGCATATTTCTCTCCCTCCAGACCTCCTTGGTCCTTGTCTATTCTGTCTTTATACACCTCGCTGCCAAATTTTAAGGGTGCATCCCAGGGAAGAACAGCGGAGTTGTGGGGCAGATTGCTTACCTGAGCCTCAGAGTGATCGGATGGAGCAGTGGTGCGGGCCTGCTGCCGGGTAATCACCAGGTAGGCTTCCAGGACGGTGGGTTGAGAGACAAAAGCAGAAGTGAGCTCCCCCAAGTCATTGCCCAAAATAACATAAGTTGGCAAATCCTGCATGATCCCCACTTCCACAGTCCCATGCCCCGCTCCCCAATCCAAATGTACCTTGGCAGTGGGGACCTTGTAAATGGCTCCCCATGCCACTCGTACGGCCACACCGTCTCCAGTGAGAGCGTCCTTTGGAACAAGATGATTCCGGACCAAAGTCAAGGTGGCCCCAGAGTCACGTAACCTCTGTACGCTCTTCCCCTCCATGTGTACCACCTGGCGGTGCCCCTGTCGGTTATCCAAGGCGGCTTGTATGGGGTTGACCTCGTGGCTCTTCTACCAGTATGGCTGTAGTGTGCGGGACAGAAGTTTCCTCTGGTAACAATGTACCGCAACTCTGCCACTGGGGGGTGGGCCTTGGTTATGCCGGTTTTGCCGGTTTCTGTTCTGTGGGCAGTCCTTTTGGATATGCCCCTGCTGGTTGCAAGTGTGGCAGCGGATCTGCAGCCAAGTATTGTACCTTGGAGGGTACTGGTTATTGCTTACCCCTGGTCGTGGGTGCAGACCTGTATGCGGCTCGGTGCTGTGATCATTATATATTTATATAATGATAGAATGATTGTGACGAAGTGCCCTTTTCCACTTGTG
>OW240924.1:4759763-4773018 GCA_933207985.1 Pelobates cultripes | reverse complement strand
TGCCTTAGGGCAGACTAAAATGTCGGGTCCTCGATCATGCCCACAATGCCGCCGGGTGCGAGGCCCCTCCTTCCAGTCTGCCCTGATGGAGATCCAGCCTTCAGTCTGCAGCTCCGCCGTGAGTGAGCTGCAGACTGAGGTGTCTCACGATCTCCAGCCTGTCAGAGCATTGCCGCAGCAACGCTCTGACTGGAGATTGTGAAACTCACCATGTGGTCTGCAGCTCACTCCCGGCAGAGCTGCATTGTGAAGAGAGAGGGCACCTACTGGACCTTCCTGCTCTTGCTGCCCTTTCCAGCTCATTGCTGACCCTTTCTGCTCCTTCTACTTTACCTTTGTGCTGCTTTACCTTCCAGCTCCTTGCTGACCCTTCCTGCTTCTTGCTGACCCTTCCTGCTCCTTGCTGACCCTTCCTTCCCCTTGCTGACCCTTCCTTCCCCTTTGCTGACCATTCCTTCTCCTTGCAGACCTTTCCTTCTCCTTGCTGACCCTTTGTGCTCCTTGCCGAACCTTTGTGCTCCTTGCAGAACCTTCCTGTTCCTTACTGCCCCTTCCTGCTTCTTGCTGCCCCTTCCTGTTCATTTCTGTTCCTTTGTGCTCCTTCTCCTACTTTACCTTTTGTGCTCCTTGCTCTCCCTTCTAGCTCCTTGCTGCCCCTTTCTGCTCCTTGATGTCCCTTTCTGCTCCTTGATGTCCCTTCTCCTTTCTTACAAGAGCTAGTGTTGTAATCCAAGGAGTATAGAGATATAGCAATCCCCAGAGTGAATATAGCTGTTGCGGGTTAAGAGGAACTTTTTAATGGCAGCCACAACTGGCCTTATATGCAGGGCCATCTTTACCACGGGACTCCTGGGGGGCCCAAATCAGCTGCACCATGGGCCTCAAGCATTTCTCCCATGCGCCGGTGCAGCTGCACACTAAGGAGGCCCATACACTAAGGGCCACCTGGTGGGCTTCTGTCAGCAGGGGCACGGTCTTGTGCTCTGGTGCTTTAAGAGCTAGACCGGGTACTCTTGTTTTTTCGGCAGCCGGCTAAGAGGAAGTGACGGCTGCAAGTCACTTCCTCAAATAAAGAGAGGAGCCGCGTGGGAGGAGGAAGAGGCAGAGCGGATGGGGCCTGCGACGAGCTAGCTAGACCCCAACTAGCAACAGCTTCAGCCACCAGTGGAAAAGTCACCCTCCAAAGTAGGAAACTGGAGGGTTTTGTTTAATCGTGTAAATTTTGTGTGTGTGTCAGTATGTCTGCCAGTATGTGTGTGTGTGTGTGTATCTGTGCATGTCTCAGTATATGTCTATATGTCAGTATGTCTGTCAGTGTTTGTGTCAGTATGTCTGTAAGTATGCCTGTCAGTGTGTGTATGTGCCAGTATGCCTGTGAATGTATGTCAGTATGTCTTAGTATATGTGTGTGTGTCAGTGTATATGTCAGCGTGTCAGTATGCCTGTGTGTGTGTCTGTGAACGTGTGTCAATATGTCGGTCAGTATATGTGTGTGTGTCAGCATGTCTGTTAGTGTATGTGTCTCTGTGTGTCCATATGTATGTCAGTATGTGCATGTCTGTATTAGTATGGCTCTTTGTGTCAGTATGTCGGTGTGTGTGTTTGTTGGTAAATGTGTCAACATGTTTGTCAGTGTTTCAGTATGTCTGTGTGTCTCTCAGTGTATATCTGTCTGGTATGTGTCAGTATGTCTGTCAGTTTATGTGTCTGTGTAAGTATGTCTATCGGTGTATGTTTGTGTCAGTTTGTCTGTCTCGGTGTGTCTGTATATCTGTGTGTGTATCTATATGTTGTCATTGTGTGTATCTGTGTGTGTGTGTTAATGTGTGTATCTGTATGAAGACTGTGTGTGTATCTGCAAGTGTGTCAGGTGTGTATATGTGTATTTGCACGTGTGTCAGTGTTTGTATCTTTGTGTATGTCAGGATGTGTATCGGTGTGTCTGTATGTGTGTCAGTGTGTATCTGTATGTTGTCTTTGTGTGTTTTGGTGTATCTGTATGTTGTGAGTATGTGTATCTGTATGTTATTAGTATGTTTGTCTGGTTGTGTATCTATGTGTCAGGTTATGTGTTTGTGTGTCAGTGTGTGTGTATGTCAGTGTGTCTGCACGTGTTTCAGTGTGTGTATATCTACGTGTGTGTTTGTGTGTGTATATGTGCATACATCTCAACATTCACACGCTAATACTACACACAAATACACCCCTGCATTCAAGCTTCAGCACTACACACAAATACATGTCTGTGTAAAACACCAACATTATATGTATACACACCACTGCATTCAAAAACCAACACTGCACATAAATACACATTCAAACACCAACACCACATACAAACATATGCCATATAAAAACCTGTTTAAATTGAAACACACAAAAACTGCTTAGTGCTAAATACAAATCTGCAAACATGGGTAAATGGTAGAGCCTCAGCTGTCAAGGTATTGCTGGAGTTGCAGGACAAATGGGGATCTACCTTCTAAACAATAGGGAGGCCCCCCAAAAAAATTCTTGCACCTCTCTACTTTAGGTTGCCACTGCATTAAGGGTGATAATGTTATTGCACGCCTGGGGAGGGTGCACAGGGTCCAGGGGGCCCAAGCAAATGTTTTGCCCAGAGTCCAATCAATATTAAACACGGCCCCGCTTATATGCAAGTGCCCATGCAAGGGGTTTCCCAGCGGCATTCCCCACTGTCATTATATTGGCTCTTAGGTCCCACACAAAACAGGGTAATCCCTGTGTCGGTGTGCATGTAACTGTGTGTTAAGGTGTGTGTGTGTGTTTGTTTGTTTGTTTGTTTGTATCGGAGTGTGTGTATGTGCCAGTGTGTGTACGTGTCAGTGTGTGTATCTGTGTGTAAGTGTGTGTGTGTGTGTATCTGTGTTTCAGTGTGTGTATCTGAGTGTATGTATCTGAATGTCACTGTGTGTATCTATGTGTCAGTATGCATGTATTAAGGTGTGCCTGTGTCACTGTGTGTATGCACCAGCATGTGTATATGTCTGTGTTTGTGTATATGTGTGTATCTGTGTGTCAAGATGTGTTCATGTGCCAGTGTATATTTTTGTGTCCGTGTGTTTATGAATGTTTGTATATGTAAATTGCTGGGAGACCTGCATAAAAGCCAGGCAGTTAGCCCCAGTAAAACAGTTCCTGCTTAACCCTCAAAGTGAAGTGTCGTCTCATTATTGGGGGAGGATTTACTGTATGCTGTTAGAGACTGATTGCCAGGAGTGTAAGCCGCTTGGGGGCTTTTCCTGTTCGTCTGCTAGCAGCTATTCGTGTCTCCAGTTCGGAAGTTTCGAGTATTCCCTTGGTATGCAGTTCGGGAGTTGGTGAATTCATGGGTTTGCAGTTCAGGAGATTGGTGCTTGCAGTAGCTGTCGGTGCAGCTGAAAAAGGGGAATATCGCCTAAACGGTTTTTAACCTCTTTTGGGCAAAACGGTCCGTTACAACATATAAAAATATCTAACTTTGCATTTGTCGAATGCTACCCATTCGTATCACGTATCCCCAGATAGCCTGGATCTGAGTGCATATTATTGGCGAATAGCGCTCAGATCCCATACGCACAGTTCAATCGCCATGGAGTCAAAGTCTATTACAGTCTTTCGGCATGCGATTGACTCCATAGAAAGGCTATCTGGGGTAAATCCATTCATGTGCATATATCTCCCAAGCGGCTAATAATCCCCCCTGGCATCATGTTGCTTGAATGTTATCTGGCATTAAACCCAGCTAAAACCTGATAAAAAAACTCAACCCAAAAAAGTATTATTGACTGTTATCGATTAAATTGAGGCCTTAGAGAGAGCACGTGCGGTAATGAAAGTGGGGTTGCAAAGCGAACACCCCTAAACACCATAGAGATCATATAAATTGGCAAAACGTGTGCCGTACCAAAATATTAACCATGATACCAGAGTTCATGTCACGTTCTCCTCTATAGATTTCATGTGAAAAGGTCTCTCTCTGTGAGAGCAGTGAAAGGTCACCGTACGTACCATAACTTCAATAGATTCAAGTGGTTATGGTGCCTGGAATCTGCAGGTATCAGGCCCCACATTACTGCTAAATTGTTTACTCGCCAGTTAGTAGAAACACTTGGTCCCAGCTGCCTGAGTTCTGGCTTCCATTGACATACTTCAATCTGTTACAGTGGTTATGGTGCCTCTAGTGTCCTGTTAGTGTGGCGCAGTTTCCTGCTGCAATCAGAGTGTCAGCCCACGCGCTCCAGAAAGGGCGGAATGCTGTGTATGTTAAAAACGATACAGTGTCACTTGACAATCTTAAAGGAACACTCCCAACTTAACGGGACACGTTACCTTTCAGTCCTCCCAAATGTATTCCTTAAAGTGTGCGCAGTGGGGAATACAGAGTGAATTTCACATTTTATCTCAGATTTTAGCCAAACTGAACACGGGACTGACGTAGCGATTTTGTCCAGTTCGGGGATATTGGCCAATTATTTGGAATTTACCCTGTATGGATTCATATAATGAAAACTTTATTTTCTAACTGCACTCGCCAATAATTGTCCCCTTTACATATTGTATTTTTTTGAAGTACTTTATTTTATTAAAGTAAAAACAGAGTAAAATAATATTGAAGAAAAAGCATTACATATAGGCAATACAGCAAACATCCAATCAGCCATTTTGGTTTAATGTGAGTCTAACTAACAAAAGAAAATGGTTTTCTCCTCTGGGAAAGAATAAAATATATCTTGATTATGGTGCAATGCTATGTAAAAGGGTGGGGTGGGGGGGGCTAATTTAATTATGGCTGTGAGGGGAACAAGCTGCACCTTCCAATTGCAGTTAACTCACATTTTAAGGTTCTTGGCTTCCAGCTGGAAGCCTCACTTCCCGATCAATAGGAAATCCTTTTAGGTACGGCCAGCTACATGTTCAAAAAGAGAATGCGAGACCAACTGCAGTCAGGAGAGAGAGCAGGCAGCGAGCAGGAACATTTAATAGCGCAGGTTGAAAGGACAGACAGAGAATGGAAGGGAGGAGGCTGCTCACACTACGATACCATGTAGACAGAACGTGCAGGTCTGCCTGGTACCATGTTGTATTCCAGGAAATAAAATGTACGTGCGTTGTCCTACCAGTTTTTTCTCTTTGTGTCTTGAATAAATGGGAATCAGCGGACACGGTGTAAAATCATATTTACTAATGTCACTGGAATCTGAGATAACAGCGTCATCCCGTCACGAGAATATTTGGGATTGACTGGAATGGGATTCGCAATGTTGTGGGTTTATTTCTGTTAATGTATAGCCGGGGGCAAAATGGATTTCCATACATTAAATATTCCGTATGCTTTGCTGCATTGCTCTCACACGATGGAAGATGGTTAGGAATTTGGATAGTCTGTCAGTGAAACACCAGACTGGTTTAGATTGCAACACCAAGCTTCCAAAAATTCTCATGTGCTCCTCCGAGTTACATGGTGGCATCAGTGTGTGACATCATATCCTGAAACATTCTGTGCGATCTGTGCCTTGGTGTGAGCAGATCCCCATTTACTATATGTGTAGAGGTTGTTAAGGGGAGTCATGACTTCCCAGAATTTTAATATTACGTTTCCTTATTTACTATAGTTAACAAATATTTGAAACACTAAATTGAATGTTGAATTCCACACCGCTGCACGCCTTCACCTTAGCCCCCCCCATCAATCATCGTTAGAAACTCCGTCTTTATAGAAAGAAGAGAACCACAAACAAAGAGGAGATTTTGAGAAAGTGTCTTATCTTTGATCTCTGATTTGTTCTATTAACTTGTTCTACAAATGGTTTAAAAGTGCCGGCTTTTTATTTTTCATAAATTCCACCAGTTTTCTCAGAAATGTCCATTTTACAATAGATGGCCAAATCTAAGCACCATAACTATCTTTGTGTGGTTTGATTTCACTAGTGTAGAAGTGAAGTTGGGTGCAGCCTATCATTGCTGTCCAGGGAACGACAGACCGCACAGAGGGTCACAACCACATTAGCGGTGTCACCGCTGGGGGTCTGGGCTTCAGGTACTTACACAGAGTTTGACACAAACCAGTGAGACGACTCTTAAAATCTCTGCATCAAAGCCACTATGATAAATTATACAAAGAGCTGCAGTGGTTATGGTACATACAGGGCCCCTTTAAGATTGAACTGGTTGCTTTTTATAGAGTGTGCACAGGAAGGCTAGCCGGTGGACGAGTTGTTCCGTGTCATTCTATAATAATATGGCTCATATCATGCGCGTTCTAGCCTTCCAGCATACCATCATAAAGAATATTTTATAGTAAGTGTCATATCTCTGACAGGTACAAACGCTTGACTTAGCATACAGTCGGCAAGGGATTTTGGGTAATAACATTCAAATTAGTTCTCTAACCAGAAATATACAGGCTCCATAAAGTGGGTGCGGATGTTCAGAGATATTTAGTGCAGCGTGCATCAATTAGAAGTTTGGGGGATGTATCTGAATAGAATTATACCATCGCAGGATCACAAATTCTCAGAATGTTTTGTTTATTTCGCTGTAATATTAATGGCCTTTACTGCATTATGATTTGGTTACAGAGCGGTTTATGCTGATATAATTCTCTCTGTTAACATGACTGTGATATGGTTTATCTTGTAGAATCTAAAGCTGTCAAATCTCTGTGTATAGAGGAGGATTATCGAGCAAAGAACAGAGATGGGAGACATGACTATGGCACTCATATGCCGCTGGAAGTCAAGCGTGGAAATGATAACATTCTAACATATAATTCATCCATAAGAAGTTGTAGCTCTAAATACACACACAAGCACACATACCCACACATACATACACACGTTTCAGCACTCACACTTGCACTACATTAATTAATTTATATGAAAATACATTTTATTTTGTCCAAAACTAATGTTGTCCATCAGTCAATTTGTTTCTGATGGAATTTGTTCAATATATTTTTCTTTGGTTCAGAAAGTAAATAAATCTATGATGTGGTACCCGTATGTGGGAAATTGTCCAAAAATGAATGCTGATGTCACATGCACATACAGAAACAGAAGTATACACATACAGCTGCACCTACACCCATACATAGACACAACCACATGCACAGGCACCCACACATAAATACACTGATATAAATACCTGTATGTAGCGGGCCTGCTGGCAACTTGCCCGGTTGCCCTTGTTCAGCCACGTCTTGTCCCTGGAAGGGAATCAGTATAGTACGCAGAGACCCATTTCCCACCCAGTAACCAGATGACACACAGTCCTGGGGATACAACAACAACTTTATTGGCCACACTCTGCTTTATACTTTCCCCATATACTTTCCCCATCATACATAACGACAATGTCCCCTCCCAGGGTCCTCCCCCTCCCGGGGGTCGCCTAAGGGAACCGGAACTCCAATCCTTTTGTCCCCTTTTCCCGCCACTCCATGCCCCCTCCCAGGGTCCTCCACCTCCCAGACACCAAGGCTCTTTATCCCATGAGCCTCTGTACCTGGGAGTCCTAGCGCAGGAAAGTTTCCCGCCTCTGTGACTCCTAGCCACAGAAAGCCCGCCAAACCGCCATTGTCCCCAAGAGAGTGTCACCACCAATCTCAGGGACCCCCAGAACGGTAACTGCCTATGCTCGTGGGGTCCCTGGGTGAAGCTTGGCAAGGGAAGTGTCTCCTTTCGGGGCACGAATGGCGGCCGCCCAGGGAAGCACTCATTAATTACTTTCATGTGGTTCCGCACTTATGTTGCAAGTTGCCAATGTTCTAAATGATTGGTGTGAACACTCCAAGTGGCATTGGGAAGGTCCTCGTTCAGGAACCGAAACAAGGTGGGAAAAAAATCAACGAATGCTCCCCCTAGATGGCGTTCATTTAACCACCCAAGGTCGGCACGTGCCAAAGCTTTCCTTGCGGTTTGTGGTTTTGACACCTTGTTACGAGGTGTGAATGTTCTAAGACAACATTCTAAAAGAGGTTTCGTGGTGGTCCCTGTTTGGAAGTAGAACGGAACTCTTTGGTATTGGCTCTCCTGAACGGGGAGAAGGTAAAACACAGGAATATAACACAACACAGGGGAAACATGGGGAATAACACACAGCAATTCACGAACAGACAGTGGTCCCACCACAATGTCAGGGCTCGAGTCCTGCAGGAACACGTGGGAACAGCGTTCCTGCACTTTTTTCACAGCAGGAACGCCGTTCCCCCAGCAGGCACTAACCAGGGGGATGCAAAAAATGCCCTGTGTTCCCCCTGTCATGGCAGGCGGCTGTCTCCCGGTCACACACATCGAGGGAGCTTTGTACTCTCTGCTCTGCTCCCTCAGAGAGCAGAGAGCACACAGCTCCCTCGCCACATGTGTCAGGGAGACAGCCGCACTGCAGCCCCACTGGACCCCAGGGACCCATCAATGCCAGCTTTCCTAAAAGGTAGGGAGGCTGGGTGGGTGGGAAATGTTAATTTTAATACTATGAATAATTTGTATATATATATATGTCTGTTTGTGTGTGTGTATGTATGTCTGTTTGTCTGTGTGTATGTTTGTTAGTGTATGTGTGTGTGTGCTTCTCTTAATGTATGCATGTGTATCTTTGTGTGTATGTGCTTCTGTTAGTGTATGTTTGTGAGTATCTGTCAAATCAGTGAGAGTCTGTTTGTCATTTATTGTGTGTCCATCAGTGTGTTTGTGTGTGTCTCTCTGCCAATGAATGAGTGTGTGTCAGTGAATGTGTGTCAAATCAGTGACGTCTGTGTGTTTGTCATTGAGTGTGTGTGTTACTGTCAGTGTGTATCTGCCAGTGTGTGTCAGTGAATGCGTGTGTGTCTTTCAGAGAGTGTGCTTAAAGGGACATTATAGGCACCCAGACAACTTCAGCTCATTGAAGTGGTCTGGGTGCAGTGTCCCAGTCCCCTTAAACCTGCAAGTGTAATTATTGCAGTTTCTCAGAAACTGCAATAATTACCTCGAGGGGTAACTCCACCTCTAGTGGCTGTGTACCAGACAGCCACTAGAGGGACTTTCGGATGGTTAGGTGACCAAAAGTCGCCTAACTAATGCTGGACGTCCTCACCTTGTACAAGAGGACATCCTGCATCTGCTAAATACCCATAGGATTTTACCCCTACAGTGTCGAGTGGTTGAGGGGAGGACACGAGGGAGGGGGGCACTACAGGGAATTATAGTGCCAGGAAAACAGCTTTTTTCCTGGCACTATAGTATTTTTTTAACAGGAGCAGGAAAAGGTGGAGTCTAAAGAGGAAGGGGTGGGTTCTAAATCAAGAAGAGGTGCGCCCTTGACAGGAAGGGGTGGTAAATTTAGATTAGGGGGTGCTCAGGAATAGTCATGCCTAGGGCAGCACAAAATTAAAATACACCACTGTGTGAGTGTCTGAGTATGTGTGTGTGTCTGTGAGTGTCTGAGTGTATGTCTGTGTCTGTGAGTATTTGAGTGTGTGTGTGCACGGGTTTATATATGCATACAAGTGGTTTTTTTTGTTTTTTTTTTGTTTTTTGGGGGGTGGGGGGGGGATCTTGGGTGAGTTTCCACACTTGTTTCCCCAGGACTTGACCCCTGCACATTGTTTATTCACACACATACATTTATATATCTAAGTTCATTGAAGTTTGACAGCAGCTGGTGCATTGATTCTTACAGACACAATTTTGGTACAATAAAGAAGGAGCCAGAACTGGACAAAGAAACTTGAGCACAAAGGACTAAAATTGGACCCTGTGTCACGGTGACAGATACAAATCGACCAGAGATCCAGTTTGTATCACTAAAATATAAACATAAAATACAACATGGTGTAATAAAGTTACAGCCTTAAACACTCGCTTCACGTTTCAAAGTTGCACTCACAAATTGATGTTTTGTATCGGGCCTTCAGGGTGCCTCCCCTATGATTAGGGGGGTTCGTCCTGTCGTTGGTAATTATGCCAATTCCGGAATCAGGAAGTCCACACACGCCCAATGGTTCAGTAGAAAAAGGAATTTATTGGCTTTAAAATATAAAATATAAAATAATAATAGCGGTCCTACGCGTTTCGTCTCCCTCAGGAAACTTCCTCAGGGACCAAAAGTAAAACAAGAATAATAAAATATACAATCACATACACTGACAAAAAATGAACAAATGTACAAATAACCTTGAAGGCCCGATACAAAACATCAATCTGTGAGTGCAACCTTGAAACGTGAAGCGATTGTTTAAGGCTGTAACTTTATTACACTATGTTGTATTTTATGTTTATATTTTAGTGATACAAGCTGGACTCTGGCTTGACAGGACTGAAGAAGGACTCATCCTATCCCATCGCACTGGAGAAGGACTCATCCTATCCCATCGCACAGACCTCATCCTATCCCATCGCACCACGCAGAGTCTTGCTGGGTTGTGAGATCATTTCAATGCTGTGAGGTCTGAGCTGCCACCAGCCTTAATCTCGGCTCAGTTATAACTAGAGACGAAGTCCAGCTCTCATTTTAAAAAGGATGTCTTAACATGGTATCAATATTCATTCATTCATTCATTCATTTGTACAATAAGGTATAGCCAGAAGGGCCCCTGAGGTTTGGATGGGGCCCGGCGGTATACATTGTGTCTATATCTGGATGGGCAGAGTGATGCTCTGAGAAGCAGGTTTGTGCTTCATTCCCAGCTATCTTACATGCAGCACAGTCTGAGCATCCAATATAAAATATTAGTGTGTCTCTATGTCTTTGTCGTTGTCTCTGTAATATATTTTGCTTTTGACGATACAAGGTTGAGACGTTATAAGACGCTTTCTCTTCACCGGTCTCTGCTGCAGGTATTTTTAAAATACCATATATTTCATTGTAACTCTGTTTCAGTAATCACAGACTGCTACCCACACTCAGTATACTGCACAATAGGTATAAATAGAAGGTATTTACACCACAAACAATCCCGGCTTCCAGAACAACACCTACAGACACGGACTGATCAGAACCGAGATAATGACATGCTGTATAGAGTGTACTACATACAGACATAGCACAGATTAGTGCACATATACAGATACAGAGACAGCACAGAGTGTGAGTACACATACAGAGACAGACAGCACAGAGTGTGCACACATACAGATACAGACAGCACAGAGTGCACATACAGATACAGACAGCACAGAGTGTGTACATACAGATACAGACAGCACAGAGTGCACATACAGATACAGACAGCACAGAGTGTGTACATACAGATACAAACAGCACAGAATGCACATACAGATTTAGACAGCACAAAGTGCACATACAGATACAGACAGCACAGTGTATACATACAGATACAAACAGCAAAGAGTGTATAAATGCCGATACAGACAGCACAGAATGCACATGCAGATACAGACAACACAGAGTGCACATACAGACCCATTTCCCCCCCAGTAACTGGACAACAGTCCGAGTTCTAGAGGTACAACACAATTTTATTGGCCACAGACAGCTTTTATGCATAACCCCGTGCAAGGCCAATAAACACAGACATACAATGTCCCAAGATCTACCCCGCTCTGGGGATCCCAGCATGGGAAGAGACTCCGTTACTTTTGTCCCCAAATCCCGCCAATAAGTCCACAGGGTTCCTTACACCGACCGCTAGAGGTCTTCTTCCCAAGAGCCTCTGTGCCTGTGCCTTGTCTCCCAAGCACAGGAAAGCCCACCGGCGGGAAAAAAGCTGGTCTCTTTATCCCTCAGGCTAAGGAGAGCCCGCCAAACTTGCCAGTGCCCCAAAAGTACCCACACCAATCTCAGATACACTAGACTCCATTAGCGAGCTCCTGGTGTGAAACACAGACAATGGAAGCATCTCCTTGCGGGATATGAATGCTATCCCTGGCTGGCATTCGTCTATACGAATGGTGGCCACCCAGAGGAACACTCATTAATTACTTCCCTTGCAGCTTTAAACCTATGTTGTGAGTGCGAACACACTGATTAATTGGTGTGAACGTTGTCATGGGGCACTGGGGAGGTCCAAAAATGCTCCTCCTGGTGGCGTTCGCCTATACGAATGGCGGCCACCCAGAGAAGCACTCATTAATTGTTTCCCTTGCAGTTTGCAGTTTGACACTTATGGTGCGAGGTGTAAACATTCTAACCCAGCATTCTAAATGAGATGTTGGGGTGGTCTCCATTCGGGAGGCAAAGGGATTCCCTTTGTGGAGGCACTCCCGAATGGGGAGCAGGCACAAAACACGAAAATACAGATACAGACAGCACAGAGTACACATAAAGATACTGACAGCCCAGAATGCACATACAGATACAGACAACACAGAGTGCAATTGCCCCCCTCTCTGAGAAAATAGTAAAGAGAAGAGGCTCTCCTACTCCTACTCAGAGATGTCCCTTGCCGGCCCGCTGGCATTGAGGTAGGGCACGGGGGGAGAGAGGACCCAGGGGAGCTCTAGTCTGCAGCTCCTCCGTGTCCTCTCGGAGCAAGCTCAGAGCATTACCACGATTATCACGGCAATACTCCGATCTCACAAGAGTGAACTCTAGCCCTTAGTGCTGCCACTGCACTACAGGCTAGAGTTCACTCCCCACCGGACAACCAAAGATTCTCCACCATACTACCAGGGATTACAGGAAATCTCTCCCCTCCCTAAGGAAAGGAAAGAATAAAAATATATTTATTTTTAATTGAAAAAAATAAATAATAATTTGCTTTGATCTGCCCCCATACTCACACACACACACACTGCCTCCATCACACACACTGCCCACACACTGTACGCCTAACACACACTGTCCACACATACACACACACTGTACCCCTCACACAGACACACACACACTACTTGTCCTATCCCTTACTACAGACACCATCGCGGGAGACCACAGGTAAGTTGTCAAACTGTTCTTAAACGCTTTGACTACTTACTCTGGGAGTGCGCCAAGGCACACCTGGCACCATAACCACTACAGAGAACTGTAGTAATTATTGTGCCTGGATTGTTCCTACCAGTGCCCCTCCCGTGAATTGGTTCTGGATCTGCCCCTGCCACATATAGATACATACAGAGGGATAGCACTTATAGACTTATAGTCTGAAAACCTCTATATTATCAGTAATAATTCAATGAGCAGTAGTGGTTATTGTGCTATGTATTTGTCTACAATATAGTAGAGGGTTAACACTGACCATAAGAACTTGCAATCTACATAATATTTTTATATGTAGACTCTAATATAACAATCCTCTTTTATTGTGGCTGGAACT
>OW240924.1:4671815-4749630 GCA_933207985.1 Pelobates cultripes | reverse complement strand
GCATCCACTAATTATATGGTTTTTATATGATTTGAATAAAGAATTGGAAATAAGATCTTTTAGGCTGTAGGTGAGTCTGTACAGCTGGCAATCTTGAATCGCACCTACTCAAGGGACTGATCCTTCCTGGGCACCAAATGGTTAAACTCACAGGTACTAACCACTCTGTACCTGTGAGTTTAACCATTTGGATTTTAAGTTTTTTTTTGCGTTATTTTACAATGTTATCCTTAAATAAATTTTATTCTACATAAAGATATTGGGCGAGTATATATCATCTGTTTGTGCTTTTAGGAAAATCACTTTTACACCTTTGTGGTGATTTTAGTATAAATTGATGTTTTAACTAATTGTTACTGAGTAATATTGAGAATATTATTGTCTTTTGTGCACTTCGTAATATTGATTTGCATGAAAATATTTGGAGACACTTGTTCACAAAGCCTTGTGGAATATCACATTTTTAATTGCATAATTTTTTTGTGCACCCAAAACTATGCTTCCAACGGTGTCTCTAGGAACATTCAGTGCCTGCGCAATCTTTTGTATTCCGTTCCTTATTTGTGAAGGGCAATGATTATTAACTTTGTGGATCATTCTTTTATCTTAGCCTTATTTCTAACACGCAGTCAAACATGACACTTGTAACGAATCTCCCTGTACCCCTGGCTGGGTACCTCTGCCAAGGACTGCTTCCTAGCTGGAACAGGGGACAAACCGCAGCACTTCTGCCCAGAGTCGCCATGGCTTGACTGGGGTCCTGGAACCACTCCCCCTGGAGCAAAATAGGGAACTAGCTCTGTGACAGACCCATCTGTCTGGATTACAAATGCTTTGTTCGCCTGTTTTGCCGGTTACATGAATTTCCCATTCGTATGCTTTATTCAAGGGAATGTCGGTTTTGTCGAACGGAACTACCGAACGGACGGCCACCCAGAAGAGAAGTGTGCTGCTGGTTAACCTATTGATCCCAATTAGAACGTTGCGGTTAACCACAGACACTTCTCAATTAAAACCGAATGCCGGGTGGTCGTCGTCCGGATGTCGACCACGAGGCGGCGGCCATTTTGTCCATGCGAACGACCAGCGGTGTTCGACGATTATTTCATGGATCTGAAAATGGACACTTTTTCAGCCGAACACCGCTGAAGCCGTCGACCTCCCCTTCTCAATCGACAAAAGTATACGAATGCCAGCCGTTCGGGAGATTCAACCACACGAATGGACTTAACCCAGATAGCCGTCCCATGGAGTCAATCGCATACCGAAGAACTAACAGAGACTTTGACTCCATGGCGATTGAACTGTGCGAATGGGATCTGAGCGCTATTCTCCAATAATGTGCACTCAGATCCAGGCTATCTGGGGATATGTAATACGAATGTAATATGTTCGGCAGTTATGAAGTTATAGATTTTCTAGTGTTTTTGTGACTTGTATTTAAAATGGCGATTGCCTCTGCTCGGGGAGATAATTGAGTTACTTCCCAATTATCCCCCGAGCAGAGGGGAGGGAACTGTACTGCATGCTGGGAATATTGTGGGGATGTATGTCCAAAATGTCCCCATGTCCTTCTGTAATTTCAGTCTCCCATTTGGTCCCCTAGGGGAGTGTCCACCAAGTGGGAGACCTGCATAAATACCGGGCAGGTAGCCCACAGTAAATCAGTTCGTGTTTTACCCCCAAAGCGGAGCTTGGTCTCGTTATTGGGGGGATTTGGTTACCAGCGACTAGAGACTGCTTATTTGGATTATTTGCCGCTTGGGAGATATTGACGTTCGGTTACTATTTGCCGTTCGTGGATTTGCAGCTCGTGAAGGGAATTAGCCGTACAGGTACCGTTCGGGAGTTTGGAGTGTTCCCTGGCTGGCGGTTCGCATGGTTTTATTATACCCGCTACCAGACCACATTATTGCGAACGGGGAATACTCGCTAAACGGCGGTTTGTACATTTCATTACTGGAGGTACCGTAACAACTGGTGGCAAGCGACGGGATGATCCTCAGCGCCCAAAGAAACCACTACAACCAGGATTAAATGGAACTACAATACCAGAACCTGAGAAGAGCCACCCTAAAGGATTTATTAGAGCAAAGAGGCGGACAAGCCAGTAACCTCAGGAAGAGGGATATTATTGCGCTATTGCTGGAAATGGATGGAGTACCAGCGGCAGAGGGAACCAATGGACCCAGCACAGCTGACAGAACCCCCGAGGAGGCAAGCTTCGACCGGGCGGTAAGAATCAGGCTGGCCCATTATGGTCCCAACCCGACTACTGAGATTGTCACCCAGGTAATAGCCGCTGTGGAGGCCAACCTGCTACGCCAAAGCGGTGCTGCAGCAGCCCCAGTCACAGCAAACCCGGGAGATAGGAAAAAGGTACCATTTACAGCGTTTAAAGCCTTCAGTGAGACAGAAGGAGAAATTGATGGGTAACTTGCTGATTTTGAGCGGCAATGTGCCCTGCACAAGGTACCCCTGGAAGACTGGGTTACTATACTGTCCGGCAAGTTATCCGGCCGGGCCAGCGAGGCTTTTCGGGCCATTCCGGATGAGGAGATTGGGGATTATGTGGCCGTCAGGGAAGCTTTACTCTCCCGGTATGCTGTTACACCTGAGGCGTGGAACCGGAGGAGGTTCCGAGACACTGTTAAAACCTCTGCTTAGCTCACCGTATCACCCACAGACTAACGGTCTCTGCGAGCGATTTAATGGCACCCTCAAACAGATGTTGAGGACCTTTACTGACACTTGCAGAGATTGGGAGCGATTCCTGCCTCATCTGCTATTTGCATACAGAGAGGTGCCCCAGGAATCTACTGGGTTCTCCCCCTTTGAGTTACTCTATGGGAGAAGGGTCCGTGGACCCCTAGATCTCATTAGAGGACACTGGGAGGGGGAGACAGAGCAAGAAGGGACTCCCATAGTGCCATATGTCCTGGAACTCCGGGACCGCATGGAGAAACTATCCCTGATGGTCAGGGAGAATCTCCAGGCGGCCCAGGGGAGACAGAAACGGTGGTACGATCGGGGTGCCCGACAGCGGGTCTTCCAGGTTGGACAGAAGGTTCTGGTACTCAAGCCTGTGAAGACGAACAAGATGCAAGCATCTTGGCAGGGCCCGTATAAAGTGTTAGCTCAGGTATGTGATACTACCTACCTTATAGCCAGCTGTTCAGATGAAAGGATTCAGTGATCCTTCCATGTGAACATGCTGAAGGAGTATCAAGAACGACCAGAGGATGTTGCGGCAGTATGTGCCCCAGCTACTGACGACCCCGAGAACTTACCGTTACCTGACTTGCTAGAGACGGACCCCCAGACAGACCTTACTAGTCTTGTACAGCTAGGGGACCGGCTAAACCCGGCAGAGAAGGTACAGGCGAGACAGTTACTGTGGGAGAAGCAGGCGACGTTCTCCCAAGAACCCGGGTACACTACCCTAGCTGTACACAAGGTCGAGACACCCGGACAGAACCCCCTACGACAACCCCCATACCGTATTCCTGAAGCAGTCCGAGAAGGAATGCGGAAGGAAATACAGGAGATGACCAGGCTGGGGGTTATCGAACATTCAGACAGCCCTTGGGCCTCGCCTGTAGTTCTGGTGCCTAAGAAAGATGGGACCACCAGGTTCTGCGTGGACTACAGGCGGCTCAACGAACGGACCACCACTGACGCCTACCCTATGCCCCGGGTAGACGAGTTATTAGACCGCATTGCCAGGGGGCGCTACCTGACCACCATTGATCTGTGTAAAGGTTACTGGCAGATTCCCCTGGCCGAGGATGCTATCCCTAAGTCGGCGTTCGTCACCCCATTTGGCCTGTACCAGTTTAAGGTCATGCCATTTGGGATGAAGAATGCTCCGGCTACCTTCCAGCGTATGGTGGATAGGCTCCTCGATGGCTTTCAGGATTTTGCATGTGCATACCTGGATGACATTGTGGTCTACAGTGAGACCTGGGAAGACCACTTAGTACACGTAGGGGTGGTGCTGGACAAGATTCGGGCCGCAGGCCTGACCTTGAAGCCAGACAAGTGCCATCTAGGCATGGCAGAAGTGCAGTACTTGGGTCACAGAGTAGGATGTGGGAGCCAGAGACCGGAGCCAGCCAAGGTAGAGGCTGTGGCTAACTGGCCCACACCTATCACTAAGACCCAAGTGCTGGCCTTCTTGGGGATGGCAGGGTATTACCGACGTTTTGTCCCTGACTACAGTACGGTTGCTAAGCCCTTGATTGACCTGACTAAGAAGAATTTGCCTACGCAGGTCCTGTGGTCTCCAGCTTGTGAAGCCGCGTTTCAAGCACTTAAGCAGGCTCTTGTTAATGCTCCTGTCCTGGCTGCCCCAGTCCCTAACAAACGTTTTCTTGTACATACAGATGCTTCCATGTATGGACTGGGGGCTGTGCTAAGCCAGGTCGGGGAAGATGGAGGAGAGCACCCTGTTGCATACTTAAGCAGAAAGTTACTACCCCGGGAAGTAAGTTATGCGGCAGTGGAGAAAGAGTGTTTAGCCCTGGTCTGGGCACTGAAGAAATTGAGCCCTTATTTGTATGGACAGGAGTTTTCCCTTATTACGGACCATAACCCCCTTGTCTGGCTTAACCGGGTCTCAGGAGACAATGGCAGACTGCTGAGGTGGAGTTTGGCACTACAGCCTTACAACTTCACCATCAGCTACCGATCCGGTAAGCAGAATGGGAATGCGGATGGGTTGTCCCGGCAAACAGACGTCCCTACTTCTTCCCAGTCCGGTCATCCCCAAGTTGACCCGCCAAAGGGTCAAGCCGGGTCTGCCGGAGTGTTCCACAAGGGGGGAGCCGTGTGACAGACCCATCTGTCTGGATTACAAATGCTTTGTTCACCTGTTTTGCCGGTTACATGAATTTCCCCATTCGTATGCTTTATTCAAGGGAATGTTGGTATTTGTCGAACGGAACTACCGAACGGACGGCCACCCAGAAGAGAAGTGTGCTGCTGGTTAACCTATTGATCCCAATTAGAACGTTGCGGTTAACCACAGACACTTCTCAATTAAAACCGAATGCCGGGTGGTCGTCGTTCGTATGTCGACCACGAGGCGGTGGCCATTTTGTCCATGCGAACGACCAGCGGTGTTCGGCGATTATTTCATGGATCTGAAAACGGACACTTTTTTAGCCGAACACCGCTGAAGCCGTCGACCTCCCCTTCTCAATCGACAAAAGCATACGAATGACAGCCGTTCGGGAGATTCAACCACACGAATGGACTTAACCCAGATAGCCGTCCCATGGAGTCAATCGCATACCGAAGAACTGAAAGAGACTTTGACTCCATGGCGATTGAACTGTGCGAATGGGATCTGAGCGCTATTCTCCAATAATATGCACTCAGATCCAGGCTATCTGGGGATATGTAATACGAATGCAATATGTTCGGCAGTTATGAAGTTATAGATTTTCATGTGTTTTTGTGACTTGTATTTAAAATGGCGATTGCTCTGCTCGGGGAGATAATTGAGTTACTTCCCAATTATCCCCCGAGCAGAGGGGAGGGAACTGTACTGCATGCTGGGAATATTGTGGGGATGTATGTCCAAAATGTCCCCATGTCCTTCTGTAATTTCAGTCTCCCATTTGGTCCCCTAGGGGAGTGTCCACCAGGTGGGAGACCTGCATAAATACCGGGCAGGTAGCCCACAGTAAATCAGTTCGTGTTTTACCCTCAAAGCGGAGCTTGGTCTCGTTATTGGGGGGGATTTGGTTACCAGCGACTAGAGACTACTTATTTGGATTATTTGCCGCTTGGGAGATATTGACGTTCGGTTACTATTTGCCGTTCGTGGATTTGCAGCTCGTGAAGGGAATTAGCCGTACAGGTACCGTTCAGGAGTTTGGAGTGTTCCCTGGCTGGCGGTTCGCATGGTTTTATTATATCCGCTACCCGACCACATTATTGCGAACGGGGAATACTCGCTAAACGGCGGTTTGTACATTTCATTACTGGAGGTACAGTAACAAGCTCTATCCACCCCCAGGCACTGGACGACACTCAGTCCTGGGAGCTCTAGTCCTTACAAGGACTTTCCCCATTGAATCCTCCACACTGGAACAGTGATAAGCACTTTCCCCTCCCAGTAATCAGACAACACATATTTCTGGGAGTACAAGCTGTAATGTTTTAATCTGGCCAGATGGCCTGCTTTTATACAATTTCAGACACAGGAAAGCGTGCCCCTGACACTCCCACACAAACAGGATAATCCCTCTCCTGGACCTGAGAGGGGACTAGTTACAAGCTACAAACTGAACTAACTCAATTATCTCCAGGCACAGACCGACATACAATATTACAAAACCCCAAAAATACATTTAAACACACAAAACCCCACAAAAGTTACATCCCCTGATAGCCCCGATCTGGGTGACCAACATATCCAAAAATCACCCAGATCGGTTCAGGGGTTTGGAATTTTCATGGAAGTCATAATTTTGCCCAAAACAGTTCCATGAAATCAGTGCTGTCGGTCCATTTCGGTAGTCTTTTACAGGTTTCCCTGCAGGGTCCATAGTCTGTGGGCAGGAGGCTGGCAAGCAAGCTCCTCCAGGAGCTCGTGGCAAACTCACGTGCGAAGGGGAGTTTGTCACAACACTAAACAAATCTGTAGCAGTTCAGATATTTCAATGGTTCCAGCTCAAGCACACCTGGTGAAACTAATGAAGCCCTTGATTGGTTGCATCGGGTGTGCTTGAGATAACGCCTGTTTTGCATATTTATGCTGTTGTGAGGGATTCTATTCTAGGGGGTTCAATCATTTTAAGACTGGAGAAGTCATTACAAGTTGCATTTTCAGTTAAATTTGGGGAAAGCACTGGAAACAATTATTGTGTTAAGCTATTTCAATTTCTGTTGTTTGATTTGTTCAGTGGGAGGTTGACTAATTTTGATTACAACTGTTTCAGGCTGCCTAATATCAGTTCTTTCCATATTTTACTTGTGTCGTCAGTGCACACAGTGTACACGTGCTTAACTTCTACTATGCAGACAGAGCCTTAAAAACGAGAATCTCGTTATCCACTCCTTCCCTTCATTTAATAAGCCCCAGCGACTTCCATGTTTCATTTATTTTATTTTTAATTGTCCTCCCCTGCCGCCATCACTCTCTCCCTCTCCTCGCTGGCCCAGAATGCATGCATGTGCTTTGATCTGGTGACACAAGCCTGTGATTGGAGCATGAGGCTCATGTCTGACATCAGAGATCAGCGCTGGGAACTTTGCCAGGTGCTGAATTGCAATATTTTTTTAAAGGATTCTACCGGAGGTGAGCGAGCAGTAATCGAAGAAGGGCTACAGTAACCCTTTAATATACATTCCTATTGTGGGCGCTCATTAAGACATAGTTCAGGGATGTAACTTCCAGTTTCCCTTTTGCCCTTTTACAATCGCTCCCCAAAATGTTGACTATTTGCCAAAAAGGTTTTTTAAGTCATAGCTTGGCCATGTGATATATGTGTGCCTCTAAGTTTGCGCACCTCATTCATAGAAACACAGTTGCATACATACAAGTCACACACCAACCTACATACACAGGCAGACAATCAAACACCTAGTCACATACACAGAGAGACTATCACACACACACACGCAGAGTATGAATTCACGCACACACATGCAAAGTATGAATACACACACATACACATAGTATAGATACACGCACACACAGAGTATGAATACACACACACACACACACATACACAGAGTATAGATACATGCACACACAGAGTATGAATACACACACACACACACAGAGTATGAATACACGCACACACACGCAGAGTATGCATACACGCACACACAGAGTATGCATACACGCACACACAGAGTATGAATACACACACAGTGTAAGAATGCACACACACAGTGTATGAATACACACACACAGTGTATGAATACACACAGAGTATAGATACACGCACACACACAGAGTATGGATACATGCACACACACGCAGAGTATAGATACACGCACACACACACACACAGAGTATAAATACACGCACACACACAGAGAGTAAGAATACATGCAAACACATGCAGAGTATGCATACACATACATAGAATAGAGTTTAAAAAGCACTCCAAGAACCAAGCTGGGCACGATTCATCCTACACTGAGAGCCAGAATCCCTATGTCTGAGGTAGTCCAGCAGTTTAGGATGACCAGCTGATTCTCTCAGCCAATGAGCTGGCATTGCACTGCAGGGTTTAGCTCAGTGGAATTATCATAAATTCCATGAAGGAGCTTTTGTCCTCTCAATGGAGGAGATATCCAGAGCCTGGTGTCCAACTGTTAATAACTCGCGCCCATACCTCCCAACTTTGGTGAGGAAGGATTCTGTTGAGAGCTGTATTAAGCTTAGTATTAAGAATGTGCATGTGGCTGTCTGCCAACCAAGAAGGCCAGTCTGCAATGGTTCTAATGCCCTGAGCATAGCCCAAGTGTGTTTAATGATGTGCTCAAGCTATGCTTGTTTGAGCCAGTTCCCTAGTGTCCCGAAAAGCGAGACATCAGGGAACAAAATCAGGAAGGTGGGGCAGAGGTTTAAAATTGGGCCTGTGCTGCCAAAATCAGGATGGTTGGGAGGCCTAAACTCCTCCCCTTGTATTTTACCACTGAAAGAGGAAAGGAGGCTGATGCTGCGACCGTCCGTGGTGTCTATCGGTAGGAATCAGGGAAACCAGGCTCCTTCTGGTCCTGCCTCGCACTGTAACAAGGAATTGCTGTCACTATGTATCAAGCTGTCTTAGTGATGCGTCATTGCGATGGGGTTTGAAAGTTGCGGTTACTCTAAGTAACAAACGCAGGCTGCAATAATTCTACACTTAAATAAATGTGCTGCCTGTAACCAGGATAAGGTACTGAGATGCTAGGGTACAGGAGGGGGAAGCACAGAGTGACAGCAATGACATTTTTGTAAACATTTG
Organism: Pelobates cultripes; assembly: GCA_933207985.1. Taxonomy (NCBI): domain Eukaryota; kingdom Metazoa; phylum Chordata; class Amphibia; order Anura; family Pelobatidae; genus Pelobates; species Pelobates cultripes. The sequence continues at coordinate 4,740,658 of OW240924.1, read as the reverse complement.
ATTTTTTTTATGATTTAAAATCCTGCGCCCCCTTTATCCGGCTGCCCTCGGCATACATACATCCCTGGCTGGGCCGTCGGCCCTGAATAATATGTTACAGGATCTTTCTAAGAAATCTAAGTGCAGGCATATTATAAAGCATTATAAAATGGAAATGATACAACAAAAACAACATGCTTTTAGGATCAGCTTAAAATGACAAATGACTACATCGTTTCCAAGGAAAACAAGACATTTACCCAAGCGGGGCTTATTTACCCTAATATAATGTAATCTTTTCTTTCACTATTCCTTTTGATTTTCACAGTTGGAGTCTAATGTTATTCATGAGCGAAATTATGAAAGTTCTGAGTTAGAACATCGATGGCGACACATCGCGCCGTGCCGGGATTACGGATATCATTCAGACACCAGTTTAGAACTTTGTTAAGAAAACAATAAAAAAAGGAAATGTTTTATTTCTTGTGCTTTATAACAGCTGGGACGGAAGGAAACAATCGCTCTCTATACAGAAAAATCGGGAGAAATGTCGGCACCTATTTCCATCTGAACTGACCAAACATGATGGAAAAAGGTACCAGTTTAGGGGTATTTTATTTTTTGCCATGAAATTCTCTCCAGTCTCTTATACCGACATCCAATATGTGGTATATGTGACAGAAACGGGAAAAGAAAAAAGCTAATTGATGGGTTATTTTGCTCATTTGATAAATCCCTTTTACTGACACACATCAACAGAGGATGATAAGAAATAAAATCCAGAAAGTTAAATTTTAGACCTGGAGGAGTGAGGCAAGGGACAGAGCAGGGGCATGTGTGTGGCGGCACCACTGCCTGTTCGTGAACCGCTATGTGTTATTCCCAGTGTTTCCCCTGGGTTGTGTTATATTCCTGAGTTCTACCTGCTCCCCGCTCGGGAGAGCCAAAACGAACGAGTTCCATTTGCCTCCCAATGGGGACCACCACGAAAACTCATTTAGAATGTTGTCTGGGAACGTTCACACCTTGTAACGAGGTGTCAAAAACAAAAACCGCAAGGGAAGCCTCAGCGCGTGCTGACACTGGGTAGCGGCCCTTTCATTCGTGGATTGCTTCCCAGATGGAAAGATGTATGGTCGTGGTTGATCACTCCCCTAACCTTGGGTACAGGTATGGATAACAGAAGTGTCCACTGAGCCAATGATCGAGTAGTAGTTAGCATTACAATAATGGAAGGCCCAAGAAAGGCCTTGTGCTGGTTGGGACGAAGGGGCGGGGGGGGGGCAGTTGCCCAAGTGATTGCATTTGGTTGGCAAAGTGGTTCTCAGTGACATTACTTATTCACTGAGAAAGTTATATTATCTTAATATGTTATAAAGTTCATGTTGAAGATATATATATATAATAAAGCTGTGGCCTATTTTCACCAAGTAAGTACACCTGGCAATCAGCATAGAGAGCCACCTCCATCTTTGCTCCCTGTCAATCATTGTTATAAGCTCCGCCCTTTACACTTGGCAGTCAGTATAGAGAGAGCCACCTCCATCTTAGCTCCCTGCAGGGCCGGACTGGCCCACTGGGATACCAGGAAATTTCCCGGTGGGCCGCGGTACCTGGGGCTGCGCTGCCACATAGGTGGCACACTGAGAAGGGGCCGGCCGCATTCCAGACTGGAGCCGCCAGGCCGGGTGGCAGCTTTGCCGGTCCGGCGGCACTCCAGTCACTGATGGCTGAAGGAGGAGGAGCCTGTCTACCATGCTCCCTCGCGGTTCCCACAATTCCCCAGAGCCGCCTCCATCTTAGCTCCCTGTCAATCATTGTTATAAGCTCCACCCATTACACCTGGCAGTCAGTATAGAGAGAGCCACCTCCATCTTAGCTCCCTGTCAATCATTGTTATAAGCTCCGCCCATTACACCGGGCAGTCAGTATAGAGAGAGCCGCCTCCATCTTAGCTCCTTTCAATCATTGTTATAAGCTCCGCCCTTTACACCTGGCAGTCAGTATAGAGAGAGCCGCCTCCATCTTAGCTCCCTGTCAATCATTGTTATAAGCTCCGCCCTTTACACCTGGCAATCAGTATAGAGAGAGCCACCTCCATCTTAGCTCCCTGTCAATCATTGTTATAAGCTCCGCCCTTTACACCTGGCAGTCAGTATAGAGAGAGCCACCTCCATCTTAGCTCCCTGTCAATCATTGTTATAAGCTCCGCCCTTTACACCTGGCAGTCAGTATAGAGAGAGCCGCCTCCATCTTAGCTCCCTGTCAATCATTGTTATAAGCCCCGCCCATTACACCTGGCAGTCAGTATAGAGAGAGCCGCCTCCATCTTAGCTACCTGTCAATCATTGTTATAAGCTCCGCCCTTTACACCTGGCAGTCAGTATAGAGAGAGCATACATGGTGGAAGGGACAGTGAAACAATTTATTTTTCTCCAGTGTAATATATGCTCTCACTGTGCTAGGACTGAACTGGATTGTGATGTAAATTGCTAAACTGTTAATACGAATTTAAAAGAAAATGACGCGTCCGAAACTAAAGAAGACCAACCAGATGAAGATGGCGGCGTCCACGAGGGCAGGTTCAGATAAAGCTCACCTTCCCTTTGTCCCACAGAAATCAGAACAATCACCAATTTCAAAGTCTGCGAAGACCTCAGATGATGACAGCGTGGCTTTAAGCTAAACATTTTCGAGCGGTTTTCCCGACACAATATGTAGACTCCAGAAGCTGAACCTTTTATTCATGGGATTTGTCGACAGCAGTGTTCCTTATACCAGCAGACTGAGGGCACGATTTATCTTTCAATAATAAACTGCCTCATCAATGCTAATCAATAGAATCTGATCAGGAAGGAGCTAAATGGCATTAGTACATCCTTTTCCAGCCCAGCAAACAAAGCGTTTCTCCAGAGTGATACAGTAATACCGCTTTACACAAAATATACATTTATCAATGGTCAGAGCAAAGTAGGATCGAATCCTGGATCCCTCGAATTATTGGACGCATGCTTCTGTTAATAGAATCCAAGCAAATGTAATGTCCATTTATTTGCAGAGCGCTGAGCCACATCATCCCCCGCACTTTGTTGGAAATGCCTTTCAGCGAATGAAAACTCCCATGATCCTTTGCCAGCCTGTTTAATGGGACTTGGAGTAAGCTGATGGGTGGAGTTCGGCTGTTGGATCGTTAGTGCTATAGTATATGTTTCCTTGTGATGGCGCTGAGGGCAAGGCTCATTAATGCGCCGCTCTACCTTATTAAAAATATTAAACAGTGTATATAAAATATATTGTGTTTTAAAATATAATGTATTAAAAGAAGACGTTGGTCTAGTTACAGCCCTATCCTCAAGATTGTCTCCTAACAACTCAATAAATAGGAGATCTCTGGTCCATGAACTTCCCAGATATTTGGAAGAGATATTCCCCAAATAAAGCTCTTACATACTGTCCCCCTTTAAAGGGAACACACATCGAGGGAGCACATACTGTGACTCAGCTATACTAAAGGGTCCATGAGGCCAATCAGCCATCAGAACATTAATTGGATCAGACTGGGTTTTGCAGTAAACAGTGCTGTGTTTATTAAACTGTAAAAATCTGTTAAAAAGAAAATTGTGAAACGTGTTTTAAACTTTATGATTTCCTCAAAGATTTTTGACAATATGGACAGCCCATTCACGCCGTAGACTCCTGGTATCTAGAACGAGGTCTGGATAAATTCATGTCTGTAGTGCTGAAATATGAACTGAATTGTTAATTCTGTCGAGCAGTGACAGCACAGTATCGCAGTCTGACCTGTGTGAGCCTCAAAATCCGACATGCAGGATTGGCTGTCAGCTAAACGATGAAGTACTGAATCTCCTCCATGTACTTAATATCTCATCTGATTCTGGTTTCTTCATCCATTTTCCACCCGTCAGAACTCTTGGTATATATTACTGTAGCTTAACATGATTTGTAATAAAATTATTCAACAAAATAAGGTAAAAAAAAAACAAAAAACCCACCAGAAACTGCAAGAAATCCTGTCAATGCTAGCTGGTATAGCTAGAGTTTAGTAGCCCAGTCCCACCATTAGTCTAGACATGTTAGTAGTGTGTTTAGCTTTACAGCTACATATCTATAAACTTCAGGTACTATCTGTACTGGATGCATGGAGAACCACAAACAAACCCAGGTCTGCACTTTGTGATGTCTATTAAAGGAGCTAAGGATGATGCAGTGAGAAGAATTGCCCCGCTTGTGGACACCGTAATATATCTAGCCATGTAGAGGTACCATCAGTGTCTTCACCTCCATCTTTGATTTGGAACCTTTGTGCTTTTCTGTTATATTGAACATCTCATTATATAGAGCTGGGGACATTGGTTGGATTTAAATGTGGTTTCTTCCTAGGTCGTCACCTAAGGCCTGTATAGGAAAATAATGTACAGTAGTGTGACAGATCATCTGTATAGACTAAGATTGCTGGTTCGTCTGTTTTGCCTCCTTTTGTGGAATTACCTGTCCGTATGCCCCTGTTTGTTTATTTGACTTTTCTACCGAATGAACTTACCAAACGGACGGCCACCCAGAAGAGAAGTGTGCTGCTGGTTAACCTCTTGATCCCAATTAGAACGTTGTGGTTAACTGCAGACACCTCTCAATTATAACCGAATACAGGGTGGTCGTCGTTCGTATGTCGACCACGAGGCAGCGGCCATTTTAAATCAGGCGAAAGACCAGCGGTGTTCGACATGGATTCTATGGAACTGAAAACGGACACTTTTTCTGCCGAACACCGCTAAAACCACCGACCTCCCTTCTCCATCGACCGAGGCATACGAACACCGGCCGTTCGGGAGTTTGAACCGCATGAATGGACTTAACCCAGATAGCCTTCCCATGGAGTCAATCGCATACCGAAAGACTGTACAAGACTTTGACTCCATGGCGATTGAACTATGCATATGGGATCTGAGCGCTATTCGCCAATAATATGCACTCAGATCCAGGCCATCTGAGGATACGTTACACAAATGGGAAATGTTCGGTAGTTGTCAAGTTATATAATTTTATGTGTTTTTTGGGTCGCATCTAAAATGGCAATTTGCCTCTGTCCTGGAAGATAATTGAATTACTTCTCAATTATCTCCAGGGCAAAGGGGAGGAAACCATGATGCATGCTGGGAATATTATGTGCCTGTGTGTCCTGAAATGCTGTATTTCCATCTTCCATTACAGTCTCCCATTTGGTCCCCTAGGGGAGTGTCCACCAAGTGGGAGACCTGCATAAATACGGGCGGGTAGCCCACAGTAAACCCAGTTCATGTTTTACCCTCAATGCGGAGCCTGGTCTCGTTATTGGAGAGGAATTTACTACACGAATAGCGACTGCCGGATGGAATTATTGGCCGCTTGGGAGATATATGGTTTCGGCTGTTAGCGGCGATTCGTGAGTTTACTGATTGGGAAGTGAAGTACCCATACGGTTCCCGTTTGGGAGATTGGAGTATTCCCCTGCTTGTGGTTCGTATGATTGGAGTTGGTATGAATGCAGCTTGCGTTATGGTGAGAGGGGAGGATTAACTAAACTGTGGTTTTACTATTTGATGCTGAGGGTGCCGTTACAAGTCGTTACTTTACCAGTGATATAAATGTAGAAGGTGACTATTTGTGATCTAAGATTCGGGTTCTAGATGGTTTCTGGTGTTGTGATTTCATACCACCACACGCGATTTCATGACCTGTCCCCAATATAGTCCCCAATGCACAGTGGTCTGCTCAGTCCTCAAAAAATTGCTCTCTGAACTCAATGGACTTTGTAGCTCCATCTGTAACAACCTAAAATTACACCAGAAATACAGTCTATGATTTCTGGTTTTAAAGCCATTTAAAGATCATATTGATTTGCAGGCTCAATTAAACATGAATTCTCACTTCAGAGGTCAAGATAAATTTATTTAGCTGTGTTATTAGCTCTACTTTATGTTTGGCTTGCTACTAAATGCAAAGCTTTGCAGGCAGAACCTGGCATTTTATGCAAATGTTGAATGTCCCAACATTTTCTGAAAGCAGTACCGATGTGATCAAACATAAGGGAGCCGGTAACCATGGGAAGAAGTAACCTGGAGCACACAACAGATCTTTGAAGATGGTGGAATCAGTTGTCCAGAAGTGCAGCTGAGGAAAATGTATTTTATACTCCGCTCCAGTGCACATCCCCCTCCATTAAACCGGGATAAGAAATGGGGGAATGTTAGGAAAGTGACAGATCCTTTTGAATCCACCACAATGCTTCATGTCTTAAGTAAATTAAACTTAAAGGATCACTATAGGGTCAGGAATACAAACATGTATTCCTGACCTTATAGTGTTAAAACCACCATCTAGCCCCCCTGTGCCCCTCATGCCTCCATAAATATAGTAAACTCTTACTGTATTCAAGCCTGAAGCTGTAGATCTGCATACTGTTAGACTCAGAAAAACAAGCAGTCTGCTGACATCATCAGAAGTGGTAGCCTGATCCAATCACAATGCTTCTCCATAGGATTGGCTGAGACTGACAAGGAGACAGATCAGGGGCTGAGCCACCATGATCCAAACACAGCCTTGGCCAATCAGCATCTCCTCAGAGAGATGAATTGAATCAATGAATCTCTGAGGAAAGTTCAGTGTCTGAATGCAGATGGAGGAGATACTGAATGTTTGGATGCATTTTAGGCAGCCATGACCCAGGAATAGTGATGTCCCGAACTGTTCGCCGAACGGTTCGCGAACTGTTCACCACGGTTCGCCATGGACTCCAGTCAGCTGACACATTCCAGCCAATCAGCAGAAGACCCTCCCTCCCTGACCCTCCCACCTCCTGGACAGCATCCATTTTGAAGCTGCATTCTTAGTGAGCTGTCCAGGAGGTGGGAGGGAGGGTCTGCTGCTGATTGGCTGGAATGTGTCAGCTGACTGGAGTCTGCGCGAACCGTTTGTGGCGAACAGTTCGTGAACCGTTCGGCGAACAGTTTGGGACATCACTACCCAGGAAGGATCTCTAACAGCCACCCGAGGAGTGGCCAGTGAAGTTATCACTAGGCTGTAATGTAAACACTGCATTTTCTCTGAAAAGACAGTGTTTACAGCAAAAAGCCTGATGGTAATGATTCTACTCACTAGAACAAATTCAATAAGCTGTAGTTGTTCTGGTGACTGTAGTGTCCCTTTAATACTGTATTTTCTGCCGTATAAGATGACTTTTTAACCCTGGAAAATCTTCTCCAAAGTTGGGGGTCGTCTTATACGCCGAGTCTTATACGCTCCCCCATCACCGGCCCTTCTAATGCTGCAGCCGCCTGACCGCTCTATAGAGAGCGCTCAGACGGCTGCCGCACTGCCTCTCTTCTCACCTCCCCTTCCCTGTGCAGAGTGGGTGGCCGAGCTCCTCTTCGTCCTGTCAGTCCGGACTGAAAGGAAGTGCACACTGAGTGCTCACTTCCTTACAGTCCGGCCGGGAACAGGTAACTGAATCTCCTGTACCGCGCGGTACCCGGCCGGACTGACAGGACGAAGAGGAGCTCGGCCACCCACTCTGCACAGGGAAGGGGAGGTGAGAAGACTGTAGGGAGGATTGGGGGGGGGAAGTAAAAAGAATGGAGGGGGGAAGTAAAAAGACTATATCGCAATTAGCCTCCTGTGTGCTAGACCAGCAGACATGGATTATATGCCCAAACAGCCTGGCACATACCTGGGCTTTAAATGCTATTTCAGATTATCATTATTTAATATCTTGCTGTGTAGCTCTGTCTGCTCACTGTACATCATGGCTAATTTTTATTTGGTGTGCATTGGAAGAGGGGTAGTCTTATACGGCAAGTATATCCCAAACTCTATATTTTAACTGGAAAAGTTGGGGGTCGTCTTATACGGCGGAAAATACGGTAATTACCAACCTGTCTGCAAGATTAAAAAAATGAAAGTCTTCTCATTGTGTCAAAATAGGCGTTCAAGGACAGAGCCCCATTGTCTCTGGAGAAATCTGAGGGCTGGCAGGATCTAAGTTCCTAAATTCTGACTGGATTTAGTTGGAATTCCAATTTGTGTCCTTGAACGGCACAAAGAAATAGACCCAACAAAATATTATTTCAGTGGCGCAAATCAATTTCCAATTACGCTATTGTTTCATTATCAAATAAGTTGTCATTTCCAGCCAACAACCACCCAATCCATCTAGTGCTTAGCTTCCATTGTTCAAGTGTCAAAACTGTTCCATTCATAGTAAAATCCAGAAACATTATTTTTGCCATTTCTTTCACCGAGATTGTTAAAACAGAGCCTATTACAGCACCTCTCCTAGAAAAATTCCAATACCTGTTTGCATTCTCTCTCATCGAAGAGATTAATCTGCAGCACACAGCCTCGCTATCTCCTACCTTTCTCCCATACAATCTGTTCCAAATGCAGTTTGGAGGAAAGCACCGTTATCAAGATTAGTCTCTGCTGCTCCTGATAAAATCTCATTCTTTGCTTCTTTTTAAATCTGACATCCACTACACGAATTCTCAGCAGCTGTCTCAAAGTCCTTCACTCCACTGCCCCTTGTTACATTTTACATTTATGGAGGTTAACGCTACCTGGGCTATTTACAGAATAGAAACGGTTATTTTATTCGAACAATTTCACCACTGAGTGTATTTCTTGGCCTAATGGTATTGAAACATAAGATGTATAAACAAGATTTCTGTCACATACAGTGGGTGTGGCAATAAAAACCCCAAAATAAAATGGTCACATACTCAGTTTATGGAAATAGCTGGCATAAGTACACATCACATCTTATTTCAAGAATACTTTATCAATGAGTAAAAATGCTCTGCAGTTAGGAAGGAGCCAATGCTCTGCGGTTAGGTAGAAGATGCTCGCACTTAGAAAGGAGAAAATGCTCTGCAGTCAGGAAAGGAAAAAATAAACTATGCAGTCAGGGACAAGACAACACAATAGAGGAGTGGAGAAGGTATACAGCTCTGCATGCGGAGGAAGGAGGCACACAGCTCTGCATGGGGAGAAATATGGCATGTGGCTCTGCATGGTAGGGGAGGGTGCATTCACATGCCTCTGCAAAGGAAAGGAGTACGCACACAGCTCTGCATGGGGATGATGGATTCACATGGCTCTGCATAGGGAGAATGGAGGCACACAGCTCTGTATGGGGAGGGTGGATTCACATGGCTCTGCATAGGGAAAATGGAGGCACACAGCTCTGCATGGGGAGGGTGCATTCACATAGCTCTGCATAGGGAAGGAGGAGGCACACAGCTCTGCATGGGGAGGGTGCATTCACATGGCTCTGCATAGGCAAGGAGGAAGCACAAAGCTCTGTATGCGGAGAGTGGATTCACATGGCTCTGCATAGGAAAGGAGGACGCACACAGCTCTGCATGGGGAGGATGCATTCACATGGCTCTGCACAGGGAGAATGGAGGCACACAGCTCTGCATGGGGAGGGTGCATTCACATAGCTCTGCATAGGGAAGGAGGAGGCACACAGCTCTGCATGGGGATAGTGAATGCACATGGCTCTGCATAGGAAAGGAGGAGGCACACAGCTCTGCATGGGGAGAGTGGAGGCACATGGCTCTGCATAAGGAAGGAGGAGGCACACAGTTCTGAATGCAGAGAGTGGAGGCACATGGCTCTGCATAGGGATAGAGGAGGCACACAGCTCTGCATGGGGAGAGTGGAGGCACATGGCTCTGCATAGGGAAGGAAGAGGCACACAGCTCTGAATGCGGAGAGTGGAGGCACATGGCTCTGCATAGGGAAGGAGGAGGTACACAGCTCTGCATAGGGAAGGAGGAGTCACACAGCTCTGCATGGGGAGAGTGGAGGCACATGGCTCTACATAGGGAAGGAAGAGGTGCACAGCTCTGCATGGGGAGAGTGGAGGCACATGGCTCTGCATAGGAAAGGAGGAGGCACACAGCTCTGCATGGGGAGGCACATGGCTCTGCATAGGGAAGGAGGAGGCACACAGCCCTACATGGGGAAGAAGAAAAGCAAACCAATCAGATTAGCCATGGTCAAACTATCACACCATGAAATCCTACTAAATTAATAAATGTGAAAGGGTTCTGGGAGAGGAAGGGATTTAAAGACTTGTTTCAGGTGTTTGTGGTTTCATATTTTCTAGTATTGAAGACACACAGTAAATGAAGGCATTTGGAAAGTAGATGATTTTGTGTGGCACTGGACAATGTACATTATTAGCAGAAGAAAGGAAACGATAGAAATGATCTGTCCATCAAATCTTTACCACAATGATTGGAGACTGTCTCTGGGATGCCAGAATGACCAGAGTTTGAGCAAAGTAAAGATGTACTGCTTCCTGGAAAGGTAAATTAATAATCGGGTCTGTCTTCTGGCAGATGTGACAGAATGCTCAATTCTCAATATGCAGAGAAATCATTATCTTCAATGTGGAAGACAGTAAAATATAATTTGTCCAAAAATATTTATAATCCATCATCGAGGCCATTCTTAGTACCATCACATAGAATTTTTCCAGCTTCATGAAATATAGAGAAAGGGGTATGGATTTTTTGTTTTTCCGTTTGAAGTGTCTTTGAGCAGCGGGAAAGGATGACGCACCCTAGAGAAATGAAAGCCTAGAAGTTCCTGACAGTGGAAAGATAATGGATGTGACATGTCTACGTCTGACGGACCGTACAGGAGATATTGTACGAGTTTCTTCTAAATCAGTATAGTGACCCCAATCACTGGGAAGTCTGGGGAAATTATATTCACTCTTTGATCCATTTGGGAACCAATATAATGAGTCATTCAGGAGGAAGCCTCTTAGTTAGACCTGGCAGGTCAAGAAAACTAATCATACCAGAGATGAGGGCAATTTGGCCTTCAAAAAACAATGGTGTTTGAAGTGATTACAAATAATTTTACATTTATTAAACTTCGGGGAAAAGGCTGCTGTGTGTTTCTCCAGTGAAACATTAGATTGGAGGAATTATAGACTTAGAAGATGTATAAATGCAGTGTACTAGAGAGGATGGAGATAATTAAACTGAGCTTTCGCTGAGAATGACCTTTGTTCTTCCACCACTTTTTGTCAACTAATTTTATAAGGAACTTTATTAGTCAAGACATATAGGTGTTTAACGATGAGTAGGTTTACATTGCTTGTCACATGTATTCACTTAAAACCTGATATGCTTTGAAAATTGTCCAAAGCAGAGGATTCTGGGAGAGGGTGCAAGGGAAGTTGGGTCAGACACACCCTTCCATGTAGTGGGTTTGGAGATGTTTTCCAATTGTGCAATTTTGGTCTGTTAATTGAATTGTGCTTTAAATTCCTGACAGTTCATGCTTTAGTGAATAACCTTGAGTCTTTTTACATTTCTGTTTATTCAACTAGCGCCCTTAGCTGTCGATACAATGCAATTTATGACCTGTATAACATCCATTTTTATCCACTATGTTATGTTTTCTGTATTTTATGCTTTAACAGTGTCTGAACTTCTACTTAGATCATACAGATGTAGCTGATGTGTTCATTAGGAGAACTCAATTTGCAGATTTGTTTAATCCGTAATGCAGTTATTTTTGCATTGAAGCCGAAATACCCAATTTATGATGACAATACCTTAAATTTAGGAGTTACTTAAAACTTGCTTGACAGGCCCATAGTCGCCATATGGGCAGGTGGAATTTCCCCCAAAACTTACACCCAAAAACACACTGACACTCATGTATGGGTCAATATGTCCACAGCTTTATTAATGTTGATAACAATAAATTAAAGTCATTGCCCAACCCCCATCCTACCATGTAACATCATATGTCCCCGAAACAAAAGGCAATGACCCATAATTTCTGTAAATATAAATAACCATAATAACAAACATCATCAACATCAGTGGCGTACATACCAGGGTCGCAGGGGTCGCGGCTGCGACCGGGCCTGGCCCACCAGGGGGCCCGGCCGCCCTTGCGACCCGGTATGTAGCCACAGGGCCAGCCTCTTCCCCTGGGGGGCCCAGGAGGCGGCCACCTCAGGCCCCCCCGAGGCTGGCCCTGCTGACCCCAGCGGGCAGGTGGCCGGTCGGGCAGGCAGGCGCGCGAGGGAGCACTCAGTGCTTCCTCTTCAGCTCCCTCGCGCACCGCACTGATGCCGGAGCCGGAAGATGACGTCATCTTCCGGCGCCGGCATCCCTACGCGGCGCGCGAGGGAGCTGAAGAGGGAGCACATGGGGGAAAGTGCTCCCTTGCGCGCCGGCCGCCCAGACAGCCAGCCCGCCCGCCCAGTGACCTGCCGCCCAGGAGCCCAGCAGCACCACCACTGGACCCCAGGGAATCCCCCCAGCACTCCAAAAGGTAAGGAGGATGGGGGGATTAAATTTGAAAAAAAACATGTGTGTGTGTTTTAGTGTATGTGTGTGTTAGTGTATGTGTGTGTTAGTGTGTGTGTCAGTGTTTGTGTTAGTGTATGTGTGTGTGTCAGTGTTTGTTTGTGTTAGTGCGTGTGTTAGTGTGTGTGTCAGTGAATGTGTCTGTTATTGGGTGTGTGTCTGTTAGTGAGTGTGTTACTGTGTGTGTCTGTTACTGAGTGGCAAGAGGCGCTCGCGCATTTAAACCGCCCATAGGATTTTCACAGTGAGAATCGCTGAAGCTCCTCTAGCAGCTGTCAATGAGACAGCCACCAGAGGCTGGATTAACCCTCAGTGAAACATAGCCGTTTCTCTGAAACTGCTATGTTTTCAGCAGCAGGGTTAAAACTAGAGGGACCTGGCACCCAGACCACTTCATTGAGCTGATGTGATCTGGGTGTCTGTAGTGGTCCTTTAAGTGTGTGTGCATACCGCGGTCGCGGGGTCGCAGCCCTGCGACCAGGTGCCCGCCACCATGTGTTGCGACCCTGAGTTGCGAGTAAGCGCGGGGGGGTGGGGGCCCACGGATCAATTTTTGCACCGGGGCCCCATGGGTCATGTGTACGCCACTGATCAACATAATATATGTGCCAAACTTTGTTAAATAACCATGGTAGGAGCATACCCGTATACCCCTACCACACACCAGGTTCTGAGCCACCACCAAGCTAGAAACCTACTAAGGTCAATAACGAACCGTTTAACCAAACTCTTCACCAGCAGCATAACTGCCCTATTCTATTTACACTAACCCAGAGCCTGTTTGTCCCCTAACTTTTCTCTCTCTAGCCCTGCCACAAGCTCAGACCTTGATCCCTTAAGCTGTCTGAGCTCCGCCACCCCTAAGGAACAAGGCCCTACTCAACCCATCCTGAAACCCCAGATTCAAGAGATTCCACCCCACGTCCGTGAGGTGGAGCCCAACTTGCCTAAAATGCCCAGGCAACCTGTCCTCAAGCTCCCTGTGCCGAATTACCACCCCCGACCTTCCTAACGAAACTGGCCATCAGGCTATTTACCTTACCCCGGCAACGCTCGATAGCGGTCGTATCCCTGGCATGACGCCACTAAAGGCGGGGGACCATTTCGGACCAGACGACCAAAACCCCAGGGGCTAAGTCCCGTAGCTGTTTAATATCCTGCTTCATCCATTTTACCAATCGCCTTTGTGACACTCGGCCCAAATCATTGCCCGCTGCATGTAACAACAGGAAATCAGGAGACCCCCCCCTTCCAATAGTCTAAACACCGCCCCAATAACACCACCCCAACTAGCTCACCGGTAACTGAACCACTTAATCTCAATCTGGTCCATAGGAAAGCCCAACTGCGGACCCTGTAAATGAGCTGCAAACCTCCTCTTTGCCCAGAACATCAACTCGACCTGTGGAAACAAAATAAGACCATCAGCCTAGGGGAACCAGCGGACAATCCCCCAAACCCACTACTTCATTCACACCAGCATCCCCAGCCGTATGTAGGAACGAAACCGAACCAATTCCCACCTCCCTATTTTCTTTACCAGCTCTTTACCGAACCCCAGACGCGTGGCCTCCGTAGCTGCCCCAATCCGGAAGGAGTGCATACCGAATTGTTCCAGCCTCAGACCCAACCTCTAAAGCCCCTGGAGAAAAAACCCAATTTCTCTTATTAATTTAGATATTAAAGTATATTCTAGAATTTTGGCCGACAGACAAACAAAATATACCTGATATTTTCATATAGATCAGAGTGGATTTGTAGAAGGCAGGGGTACATCGGATAATATTAGAAAATTGCTGAATGTTTTATATCATGCGGACCAAAGTCTGTCCCCTTTCGCCATGGTAACCCTTGATGCCGAGAAGGCCTTCGACCGTGTTAACTGGAAATATTTAGAAGAGGATCTGAAGGCCTTCGGCATAGAGGGTCTCTTTAAAGAGTGTACAATGGCGTTATATAAAGATCCTCAAGCTAGAGTCTCAGGATTTATGTTTCAATCAAACTGGTTCCCAATCAGAAATGGGACGCGACAGGGCTGCCCTTTAGCACCCCTGTTATATATCCTCTCTATAGAACCGTTGGCAGCCGCGATTAGACAGAATGATGACATCAGCGGGCTAAAAGTGAATAGTCTGGAGAACAAAATTGCACTTTATGCAGATGATGTTCTATTGACTATTACAGATCCCATTAGATCTATTCCAGCTGTATTCTGTCTTATTAATGAGTATAGTAAATTTTCAGGCTATAAAATAAATATAAAAAAAACACAAATCCTGATAAAAGGTCTAAATGGGCCCGGGGTAAAAAAACTTAAAAAGGAATTTAAATGTGATTGGGAAGAAAGGAATATAAAATATTTAGGAGTAAGATTATCTCTGGATTATAGGGAAATTGGTGAATTTAATTATACAGAAATAGCTGCCCAATTTAGGAGTATTTTAAAAAATTGGAAGGGATTGGAACTATCTTGGTTGGGAACAATCGAAGCGGTAAACTCCTATCTACTCCCCAAATTGATATTTTTATTTTGTAATCTCCCATTGAGGGTTTCATTCCAGACGATACGAGGTTTTCAAAAACAGGTTTCGGATTATATATGGCAAGACAGGAGACCTAGAGTATCATTGGAAATCTTACAGAGAGATTGGAAAGAAGGGGGAATTTCTTTTCCAGATATACAGAAACTATATATAAATAATATGGTAGCACACTTAATTAAATGTGATAATTTTACAACGTCATTACCAGCCTGGCTAGATATTGAAAAATCGGATCTTTGTAATATTGAACCTTTGTTTCTCTGGTGGTGTGACAGTGAATTTGTAAAAAATATAAGACCTAATAAGCCGATGAATAATACAATGATCTATATCGTAAAATACTTAAAGAAAAAATATGGAACTAAAAATATATCAAGAAATGCCCCATTAATATGTTTAAAATATTATATAAAAAATAAAAATTTTCAAGAATGGGAAAAGTGTGGAATTATAAAAATTGCGGAACTTTTAAATGATAATAAAATAATGTCATTTCCAATGTTACAATTCAATTATAACCTCTGTGACGAGACCAATCTCGCCACATTGCATTGGAGAAGCCTGGTTGCTCGCCTGCTGCCTTTGGACTATGGCCCCCTTTTAAAAGACTTTATTTTTGCCTGCAGAAAAGCTTCATTCGTGCTTTTCTGCCTGGGGTTTGGTAGATTTGTTTGAATGTGTTACACCCCAGATAGGAATCCCATGGAGCCCATTCGTATGAAACTGACTGTAAAGACTTTGGCTCCATGGTGATTAAACTGTATTTGTGTGGTCCGAGCGCCATTCACTTAATAATGTGCGCTCAGACCTGAGCTATCTGGGGATATGTGAAATGTCTGTGTTTTATGTATAAATGTGACTTTATGTATTTTAAAGTGCTTTGTGTCTTTTTGCAACCATGTGCTTAATGGAGTCTTGTGTCTGTCCTGGGAGATAATTGAATTACTTATCTCCAGGATAGAAGACTCTGAAACTGGTTTGGGCCAGAAAGCCATGCTTCATTTAGTCACAAAGGACTTTTTACTAACTTTTGAACCCCTTGTCTGATTTGTGCCATTTTTGAATATGTTGTTCCCCTGAATGGATTGATTGAGAATATGTAATTTTATGTGAATGTGATGTATGGTTTTGGAGTTATGAAAGTTGGGTAGAAAGTATGTTTTAACTGTTTGTATAATTGAGTTTCCTCTCAGGATAAGGGGAGGGAATATGTGGGATGTAACTGTGATATGATTGGTTGTTTTATCCCTCCCTGTGGGTGGTCCTGTATTTGAAACACTGTAATAAAAACCAGGCTGGGTGTGCCAGCACCTCAGACCACTGCTTGACCCTCAACACGGAGCCTTGTCTCGTTCTTGGGGGGATTCACTGTATGCTGTTAGAGACTGATTGCCAGGAGTGTAAGCTGTTCGTCTGCTTTTCCTGTTCGTCTGCTAGCAGCTATTTGGGAGGTTCCAGTTCGGGAGTTGGAGTGCTATTTTGTATCCAGTTCGTGAGTTTTGGTGTTCTGCAGTAGCTGTGCCTGGATCTCTGGAAAGGGGGCCGATCGCCTAAACGGTTTTTACCCCTTGTGTGCAAAACGGTCCGTTACAATTGGTGGCAAGCGGCGGGATCGTTCCTACAGCCAGAAGGACAGCTACAGGAGACACCATTTCTTTGGATTTACAAGTGGGGGCAACGCATGTCCCAGTACAGCGACCCTAAAAGCAACAGAATGGAACCAGCAGTGTTATACAAGGAGGAGGACCTGGATGGCCGGGATGCATTAAGGAAAGGCATCTGGTACCAGGCCCTGGATAATGTACAATACCAGCGGGGTGAGAGTCTCCCCAGTGAAGAGCAGCGGTTGCAGAAGCAAGTGGCCCTGCGGATGCCCTTCCTGGGAGAGCAGCCCCTGGAGGAATGGGTGAAGGAACTAGAGCATCGGGTGTGGCAGGAGCTATGGCTGGAGGATGCCTACCAGGCGCTCTGGTGGTATATGGCACAGTATATACCCTGGACAGCTGAGCATGACAAGCCAGAGGGAGAGGAGTTTGATGGTCCTGGCTTGTTATGGGAGTCCTTTGCAGAGCCTGACTTCGGGAGCCCTGCGCAGAACAGACTTCAGGAAATTTTCTACGAGAGGGAGGCTAGGCATGACTGGGATGACCCCCATGAGGTAGAGCAAGACCTGGCTCACCTAGCAACCCTGGAGTGGGAACTGGAGCAGGACTACCGAGATCTCTTCCACTCCATTGGGAAGGCTCCGCAGAACAGCAGAGTGACAGATCCAGTCTCAGACCCATTCAGCTGGGAAGATATTGTTGAAATTTACTGGGAGGAACCCCAGGCGGCAGGTGGAGAGGGGACCGAGGTCTCTCCACCAGTATTGCAGGGAATTGGGAGCCCGAGCTCCATTCCCCAGCGGCAGTGTAAAGTGCAGGGAGAGGAGAGCAGTATCCTCCCTCCCCAGCGGCAGGCTGAGTTACAGGGGGCAGAGGTAGTTGTTCCTGCCCCCCAGCAGCAGAGTGATATGCCGGGAAGGCAGCGTAAAGTGCAGGGAGAGGAGAGCAGCGTCCTCCCTCCCCAGCGGCAGGCTGAGTTACAGGGGGCAGAGGTAGTTGTTCCTGCCCCCCAGCAGCAGAGTGATATGCCGGGAAGGCAGTGTGAAGTGCAGGGAGAGGAGAGCAGTGTCCTCCCTCCCCAGCGACAAACTGAGTTACAGGGGCAGAGGTAGTTGTTCCTGCCCCCCAGCAGCCAAGTGATATGCCAGGACGGCAGTGTGAAGTCCAGGGAGAGGAGAGCAGTATCCTCCCTCCCCAGCGGCAGCGTGATTTTTTGGGAATTGGGAGCCCAGTCTCCATTCCCCAGCGGCAGCACAGATTATTGGGAATTGGGAGCCCCGTCTCCATTCCCCAGCGGCAGAGTGTCCTACCGGGAATAGAGAGCCCAGTCTCCTTTCCCCAGCAGCAGGACTCTGTATTGGGAGCAGAGACAGTCGGTCTCCCTCCCCCGCAGCTGGAAGTATGTATGGGAGAGGAGCTTGTTACCCCCTCTCCCCAGCGGCAGCTTAATGTACCAGGGGGAGACAGTAAGCCCCACAACCGTGCAGATGGGACCGTAGTCTCTACACTGCCAGCACAGGGGGTAGGGACGGTCGGTCCTGCCCCCCAGCGACAGGACTGTTTAGCCAAAGGGGAGACAGTCAGTCTCCCCCTCAAGCAGCAGAGATGGGTAACCAAAGGGGAGACAGTCGGTCTCCAGCAGCAGGACTGTGCATCTAAAGGGGAGACAGTCAGTCTCCAGCAGCAGCAGCAGAGCGGTGTATTTAAAGGGGAGACAGTCGGTCTCCCCCTCCAACAACCAGGCTTCCACCAGGCTACCCTCCCAGTAGCGCTGGCAACAGGGCAGAGTGCGCTGGTCTCTGCCCACGCAGCAACCCACCAAGTCAGCGTACCCGTACCCAGCACAGCCGTGGTGAGGCACCTGGACATGGACAAGCTTCTCCTTTACCCAGGTGTAGTAACCATTTATTGTGGGTGGGCTGTGCTGTTGATTATGTTTTGTGGGTGGGCTGCTGGACTAACAAGGGCACTGACCGGCAGGAGGTCAGATACCCTGTTAGTCTGTTTGGAAAAGGGGAGAGATGTGACGAGACCAATCTCGCCACATTGCATTGGAGAAGCCTGGTTGCTCGCCTGCTGCCTTTGGACTATGGCCCCCTTTTAAAAGACTTTTTTTGCCTGCAGAAAAGCTTCATTCGTGCTTTTCTGCCTGGGGTTCGGTAGATTTGTTTGAATGTGTTATACCCCAGATAGGAATCCCATGGAGCCCATTCGTATGAAACTGACTGTAAAGACTTTGGCTCCATGGTGATTAAACTGTATTTGTGTGGTCCGAGCGCCATTCACTTAATAATGTGCGCTCAGACCTGAGCTATCTGGGGATATGTGAAATGTCTGTGTTTTATGTATAAATGTGACTTTATGTATTTTAAAGTGCTTTGTGTCTTTTTGCAACCATGTGCTTAATGGAGTCTTGTGTCTATCCTGGGAGATAATTGAATTACTTATCTCCAGGATAGAAGACTCTGAAACTGGTTTGGGCCAGAAAGCCATGCTTCATTTAGTCACAAAGGACTTTTTTACTAACTTTTGAACCCCTTGTCTGATTTGTGCCATTTTTGAATATGTTGTTCCCCTGAATGGATTGATTGTGAATATGTAATTTTATGTGAATGTGATGTATGGTTTTGGAGTTATGAAAGTTGGGTAGAAAGTATGTTTTAACTGTTTGTATAATTGAGTTTCCTCTCAGGATAAGGGGAGGGAATATGTGGGATGTAACTGTGATATGATTGGTTGTTTTATCCCTCCCTGTGGGTGGTCCTGTATTTGAAACACTGTAATAAAAACCAGGCTGGGTGTGCCAGCACCTCAGACCACTGCTTGACCCTCAACACGGAGCCTTGTCTCGTTCTTGGGGGGATTCACTGTATGCTGTTAGAGACTGATTGCCAGGAGTGTAAGCTGTTGTCTGCTTTTCCTGTTCGTCTGCTAGCAGCTATTTGGGAGGTTCCAGTTCGGGAGTTGGAGTGCTATTTTGTATCCAGTTCGTGAGTTTTGGTGTTCTGCAGTAGCTGTGCCTGTATCTCTGGAAAGGGGGCCGATCACCTAAACGGTTTTTACCCCTTGTGGGCAAAACGGTCCGTTACAACCTCCCCTCGAAGGAAATATTTAATTACTTAAGAATAAAATCTTTTATTATGGGAAATGTTTTTTCGGAAATTTCTCAATTTGATCAGTTTGTAGCATTTCACTATAAAAAAAAAATTGCATCCAGATTCAATCAATTTACAAGAAGACAAAGGCAAATAGTTAAAGTGTTGGCAATGAAGAAATGGGAGCAGGAACTCCATTTTTCATCCTTGGTTGAAGAATGGATCTCGGCCCTACAATCAGTAAAAAGATATATACATGGGGTGAATATTCAGGAAGTGTATTTTAAATTGGTATATCGTTGGTACTTGGTGCCTACTCGACTCCATAGATTTCAACCCACACTTCTACCAGATTGTTGGAGATGTGGTAGGGAGTTAGGTTCATTCTCCCACATCTGGTGGGACTGTGATGAGTTGAAATCTATGAAAACAACTTTTTCGGAGTTGGTGGACTCCATTTTGAAAGTTCAAACTGTTATCACGGCTCAAATGTTTCTGTTCCATTTAGATTTGCCAATAGTCAATATAAAACAAAAAATTCTTATGATTCATTTCTTTATGGCAATAAAAATAGTTATGGCCAGAAATTGGAGAAACATGGGTTCGTTAAACTGGCATGACATATGTATGCAAATAGATTATCAATGTAGGATGGAAGCTGGGTTAGCCTCAAATAAATTATCCAGAGAGAAATATGATGAAACTTGGGCCCCCTGGGTTAGTTATCTTAGCTGTAAAAACTCCCATAGATAGCCACTCTTAGGTAGCACCAATGAGAATTGATTGTAAGATAGAGGAATTGTATGTTATTTTCTCTTCTTTTGGTTTGATTGTAGATAAAGCAGATAATGTTCAAGTGTATGAAATATGGATATACTAAATATATGTGTAAATATAAAATTTATTGTAAAGTAATATACTGCACCATATTGTAAAATTTATTTATGAAAATGCATTTGGATGGATTTTTTTTTTAAATGAAAAATAAAAATTTATATATATATAAAAAAAAGTAAGGACAAAGGAGATTCAAGACAGAGATTCAGGATTCACACTCTCTGGGACTGACACTCAAATCTAACACTCAACTCTCAAACTCTCTTGACTCAACTTAAGAAACACTTTCCTGGACACCTAATCTTTACAAACAAACACCACTTTCTCTATTACATGCACACCTCTATACATAATCATACTTGCATTCAATTCCTGGGACTATCTATTCATCTGATAAGAACATCTACAACATAACTGGTAATTATGCTGGTTTTATTTAATTAATTTAAGTTAATTACATTTTTACTAATAGCAGATATATATGCCTGGATAAATCTTTGTTAGATTTCTATAATTATAAATCTTAGTTAACTAAAAGAATATATGGTTATAAAAACTGCATAACTGCAGGTGGAGTAAGATAACAATATATTAATAATAAATTTGTCACAAGTTAGCATACCGCTGTTTTTATCCAGATATATTGATTTGCTCTGAAATAAGATAGTATATCTTATGTAGAGAAATTAAAATTCGGCTAAATGTAAAATCTGGTAGATTTTTCTTATTGGATGGTTTCAGGAATGGTTGATTGGGGATGAACATTGTTTAATCGAAAATTGAAATGAGAATATGATATTATATACCTAGGAGGATTGTAACCAGCAGTGGAATAGTTAATCAGGATCTAACTGATAGCCAACATTTTATGGCTTCTCGCTGCACTTTTGTATTCTGTGGAATTCTGTGTTCTGTGTGAAGTTGGTTTCTAAGCTGTCATAAATCTTGCTAAGTTCTTGACAGTTGATGCTGTAGACGCTGAATTTGTTTAAACATTGCCATTCTGTTGTATACCAATGTTATACCTAAATATTCACTGATTATTATCACGCATGTTACATATTATTATTATTATTATTATTATTTTATTATTATTGTCACAATAAATTATATTTTTATAAAGAATTGCGATTTACTGTATAGAGTAAAAATCCTCATAATGATCGTTCTCTAGGATCTAAGAGAATTAAATAGTGGGTAATTCTCAAGATATCAATTTTGATATAATAAAAATATAGTGCCGAGATCTGGCCTCTTTGTATTGGAGCTTGTATGCCTTTTTTTTTGGGGGGGGGGTTAATGCCGTGTTGCTGGCTTGTTTAATTGCTGGTCGAGAAAGCTTTTGATATGGATATGTCTGAAAAAGTCAAAGTTCGCAAGGGTGTCGTTTGTGGTAGGTCTGCGAAAGATATTGGCTGTTGGTCTCTGAAGAATTGGTGTAGGCGCGTGAGGTTGTTATCCTCGAAGCGTACAAACTCTTTTGGTGTCATGCCTGGTGTGAATTGTGTATTGCGGAGCAGCGGGGTGTTGCTAGACCACTTCTGTGCACTACTTTGTCCCATATCTTGATTGTGTTGATCAGTGCTGGGGTTGTCTGGGGCATGGGGGGTCTGGCCTGTTTTGGTAGCCATATGTAAAGGGAGGGGAAATCCCTGCCAAATATATCTTGCTCCAGGTGTGCAAATTTTGGGTTTGTGATATTTGTGCTGCTTGGTAATAATGGGTGAGGTGTGGTAGGCCCAGTCCCCCTGACCTGTTAGGTACGTAGAGGGTTTGCCTCTTTATTCTTGCGCGTCTGTTGGACCATATGAACTTATCTATTGTGGTCTGTAGCTATTTGAAGTCGGGTCCAGAGATTGGTATTGGGAGGGCTTGGAACAAGTATAGGAGCCTGAGCAGTACGTTCATCTTGATCGAGGCTAGCCTGCCTAGCCAAGATATTGGCATGTTCTGCCATGTAGATATGTCGTGAGTGATTTTCTTAATGGCAGGGGTGTAGTTCAGTGTGAAGCACTGTAATAGGTCTGCCGGGATGGTGATTCCTAGGTATTGTATGTGTGTGGAGTGTAGGTTAAAGGGGTATGTCCTTTGTAGGGACTTGTAAGGTTGGAGATCTATGTTTAAGGGTAGGGCCTGTGTTTTGTCGATATTGAGTTTGTATCCGGAGATCTTTTCGAGAGTCTATCTCAAAGCCCAGGAAACTCAGGCAGGCGGTCAGACCTTCCATCTTGGACAACGCAAGGGGGACCCCAAGCTTATCCGCCACCCACTCAATGGTCCGCAACAGGTGAAAGCAGCGCTAAGAGTCAGCAGTCCCCACACACAGGAAGACATCCAAATAGTGGACCACCGACTTACACCCCGACTCCGTCTTCACCACCCACTCCAAGAAAGTGATAAACTTCTCAAAGTACGTGTACGAAATCGAGCAACCCATCGGAAGGCAAGAGTCGATGAAATATGAACTGTCAAAGGCGCAACCCAAAAGGTGGTAGCAGTCCGGGTTCACTGTCAGCCTCCATGTCCACCTTTGCAATGAGGGCCCGGGGCCAGCCTCCCTAGCCAACTCGACCGCCTGGTCGAATGATGTGTAAGAGACTGAGCACAGGTCCCTGTCGATGTCGTCATTCACCGACGCCTTCTTAGGGTAGGAGAGGTGGTGAATTAGGTGGAACTTCTCAGGTTCCTTCTTAGGGATAACCCCCAGTGGAGAAACCCGCCAATTGGGCAAGGGGAGGGATTTAAACGGACCCGCCATCCAAACACACACTCACACACTCACACACTCTAACACTAACACACACACACACACTCTAACACTAACACACACACACTCTAACACTGACGTCATCTTCCTGGCTCCGGTATCAGTGCGGTGAACGAGAGAGCTGAAGAGGAAGCACTCAGCCAGGGAGAGTGCTCCTTCACGCGCCCGCAGGACCGGCCAGCTGGGTGACACCAGGGCCAGCCTCAGGGTGTCTGAGGGGGCTGGCTCCTGTGCCCCCCAGGAGAAGAGGCTGGCCACAGTGGGTACATACCGGGTCGCCCTTCCTTACCCAGCTTCTCCCGCACCACATCTGGGAATTCCCAGACCGATTTCAAGTTACACAGACTACCTGCCCCCCCTTCTTGAAACGTTATATAAAACCCCTCCCCGAAGCCCACTCGCAACAACTGCCCCACCGGAACCCACTCCAGAAGAGGCCCCAGTCTTACCCTTTTTAAAACAACTGTAGAGGCCATGGGTACCCCCACAATCTGAGCACTCATGCTTAAATCTACACCCAGCGCCCCACTTGCACTGGCCCTCATTGAAGAGCCAGCAAAGGACTGACTTCCAGCGCCGGCCACTGACTGAAAGAGTGTCGACTACTGTGCCATCATAAGCTTTATCCATAGAGGC
Source organism: Pelobates cultripes (assembly GCA_933207985.1). Classification (NCBI taxonomy): domain Eukaryota; kingdom Metazoa; phylum Chordata; class Amphibia; order Anura; family Pelobatidae; genus Pelobates; species Pelobates cultripes. Next base: position 4,716,799 of record OW240924.1, on the reverse strand, counting down.
AGGTCCACCGCATCCCAGGGTTCAACACAAGTCGCTGCCGGAATTGCTCGTCATATTTCCACCACTCCAGACCACCGTACTTGCGGTAAGCCTTCCACACCTCATCCAGGTAGCAGAACAACGATGAACACAGACCCGGCGACTTCTCCCCAATAACAATAGCTAAGATTCAGAAAGCATGCAGCCAGTTCCCGAAGGACTTAGGTATATTTCGATACCTCTTCTGTTTTTCCTCCTCCTCCTTCTTGGCGTCCTTCTTGTCCTCTTCCTTGAGGTCCAAGTAGTCCTCCAGCGGCAATAGCGAAAAAATTTAACAAAACTCACCTTTCCATATTTTCTCCTTCACCTCCTGTTTCAAATGCACCCCTAAAGGGTCCGCAAAGGACACGTACGCATGCTGCTGGGCTGCGTCATAAATGCCCCCGTACAGTTCTGCTCTCTCTACCCAACTCCAATGCCACCTCGCCACCGCTGCCGCCGCCGTCCCAGCACTTGACTCAAACGCCCGCTGAAACTCCCCCCGCCCGACACACACTGTGGTAAGCCCACACCTTAGTAACATCCCCCCTGCACACTTGCCCCAGGAGTCAATTAACCGTTGCCATGAATCAATAAAGCCCTGTGAGTGCTGTGTCGTGTCCAACTCACCAACCAAACCTTCAGCCTGCACAGACCCCTGGGCTGCGTTATGGGATCTGACCGGTCCAGGGCAGACCACCCATGCATTTACTCCACCGATCGGGGAGACCACCCGATGCTTGGATCGCCGTGAAGAAGATCTGCTCTGTGATCTGAATTGAGAGCCGATTGGCAGGGTGCACCGTTCACCAGACACACCCCTGCTGTGACCCTGGGATCGCCTGCTTGGCCACTAGCCAGGTCCATTGCTCGACTCCCAAAGGACCCCAGCCCACTCCCAGTGACACCCATAGAAGAGGAGGGACCCACTGCAGCTACCCAGGACAAAGCTTTCACCGTGCACCCGTGCCCTAGTGCCCCTCTGAGCTGCATAAACCCCCCCAGAGGGACCAGCTGCCTCGCTCACACCAAGGTATCTTGCCTGTCTGTGGGATGCTCCTCCAGCGACACTGCTCCTGGTCCTCCTGGCAACAGCAGGCTCACTGTACTGGCTCCCACCGCCAAGGGCCACACTCACGGCGGACGGCCCAGTGATCTGCAGTCCCGGCCTCCCACTGACGATCGCAGCAGTGTCCGTGCCCAGCCCGGCTTCCCCCTACTGGGGAGCCTCACTGCCGTCCACCTGGCCATGCGACTGTATGCTCCCGAGCCCCCATCGTGGCCTCCTCCTCTGCGCCGGGTGGCCGGTCCGACCACTGTTCCAGATTCCGACCCGGGCTGGTCCCAGGCATTCCTGCACCTATGCCGCTCCACAATCCTGTGCTGCTTCTCTCACCTCCGCCAGGAACTGCTCCACCGGATCCATCCTCTGGGCCTTGAACCTGCAGCAAAAAAAACAGAAAAGAAAAAATTACCAGGCCCAAACTGCAGACAGGAGTTGCACATAAATTAGGCCAGATAAGCAAATTAATCTAAAATGGCTGTTTATTTATACTGGGCCAACCCCTTAACACTTCACCTCCCAATGCCAGGGGGCCTTCCCCCTATGCCCGCCTTCTAGCTCTGTTAAGCCCCATTCCAACAAGCTGCGCTTGTTCCATAGGGTTACAGGATTTGTGGACCCTGTTTTAAAAATACAGCGCTCTGTCCAGTAACTGGATGCCTCCATCTTAGCTCCCTGTCAATCATTGTTATAAGCTCCACCCTTTACACCTGACAGTCAGTATAGAGAGAGCCGTCTCCATCTTAGCTCCCTGTCAATCATTGTTATAAGCTCCGCCCTTTACACCTGGCAGTCAGTATAGAGAGAGCCACCTCCATTTTAGCTCCCTGTCAATCATTGTTATAAGCTCCGCCCATTACACCTGGCAGTCAGTATAGAGCCGCCTCCATCTTAGCTCCCTGTCAATCATTGTTATAAGCTCCGCCCATTACACCTGGCAGTCAGTATAGAGAGAGCCACCTCCATCTTAGCTCCCTGTCAATCATTGTTATAAGCTCCGCCCTTTACACCTAGCAGTCAGTATAGAGAGAGCCGTCTCCATCTTAGCTCCCTGTCAATCATTGTTATAAGCTCCGCCCATTACACCTGGCAGTCAGTATAGAGAGAGCCACCTCCATCTTAGCTCCCTGTCAGTCATTGTTATAAGCTCCGCCCTTTACACCTGGCAGTCAGTATAGAGAGAGCCACCTCCATCTTAGCTCCCTGTCAATCATTGTTATAAGCTCCGCCCTTTACACCTGGCAGTCAGTATAGAGAGAGCCACCTCCATCTTAGCTCCCTGTCAATCATTGTTATAAGCTCCGCCCTTTACACCTGGCAGTCAGTATAGAGAGAGCCGCCTCCATCTTAGCTCCCTGTCAATCATTGTTATAAGCTCCGCCCTTTACACCTGGCAGTCAGTATAGAGAGAGCCACCTCCATCTTAGCTCCCTGTCAATCATTGTTATAAGCTCCGCCCTTTACACCTGGCAGTCAGTATAGAGAGAGCCACCTCCATCTTAGCTCCCTGTCATCATTATTATAAGCTCCGCCCTTTACACCTGGCAGTCAGTATAGAGAGAGCAGCCTCCATCTTAGCTCCCTGTCAATCATTGTTATAAGCCCCGCCCTTTACACCTGGCAGTCAGTATAGAGAGAGCCACCTCCATCTTAGCTCCCTGTCAATCATTGTTATAAGCTCCGCCCTTTACACCTGGCAGTCAGTATAGAGAGAGCCGCCTCCATCTTAGCTCCCTGTCAATCATTGTTATAAGCTCCGCCCTTTACACCTGGCAGTCAGTATAGAGAGAGCCACCTCCATCTTAGCTCCCTGTCAATCATTGTTATAAGCTCCGCCCTTTACACCTGGCAGTCAGTATAGAGAGAGCCACCTCCATCTTAGCTCCCTGTCAATCATTGTTATAAGCTCCGCCCTTTACACCTGGCAGTCAGTATAGAGAGAGCCACCTCCATCTTAGCTCCCTGTCAATCATTGTTATAAGCTCCGCCCTTTACACCTGGCAGTCAGTATAGAGAGCCACCTCCATCTTAGCTCCCTGTCAATCATTGTTATAAGCTCCGCCCTTTACACCTGGCAGTCAGTATAGAGAGAGCCACCTCCATCTTAGCTCCCTGTCAATCATTGTTATAAGCTCCGCCCTTTACACCTGGCAGTCAGTATAGAGAGAGCCATCTTAGCTCCATCTTAGCTCCCTGTCAGTATAGAGAAAGCCACCTCATTGTTATAAGCTCCGCCCTTTACACCTGGCAGTCAGTATAGAGAGAGCCAGTCAGTACAGAGAGAGCCGCCTCCATCTTAGCTCCCTGTCAATCATTGTTATAAGCTCCGCCCTTTACACCTGGCAGTCAGTATAGAGAGAGCCAGCCTCCATCTTAGCTCCCTGTCAATCATTGTTATAAGCTCCACCCTTTACACCTGGCAGTCAGTATAGAGAGAGCCGCCTCCATCTTAGCTCCCTGTCAATCATTGTTATAAGCTCCGCCCTTTACACCTGGCAGTCAGTATAGAGAGAGCCGCCTCCATCTTAGCTCCCTGTCAGTCATTGTTATAAGCTCCGCCCATTACACCTGGCAGTCAGCATAGAAAGCATGCAGAGTGGAGGAGTAATGAAACAATGTTTCTCTTTGTCTGCTTCATTTGCAATGTGTGCCCTAACTGTGCCTTGTCTGAACTGGATGATGATGTCATTGGCTGAATCTTTAATATTAAATTTAAAAGAAAAATGTTCAGCTCAAGCTGCAAGTGATTGTCAGTGTTGCTTGTAATGGTGTAATTTCCAGAGAAGGGATGATTTCCCTGTAAAGCCCCTCGGTCCCAACCCATGCATTTTTAAAAGCATAAAAAAACAGAAGTGGGTGTTAGTTTGAATGATATAAACAAAGTACTCGGTTTATAACGCTAACACAGAGTGAGTGATTCCCAATTCATTAAGAACCTGTTTCAGCCGCCGGCCGCTCCGCCATATCTCACTCTTTGTGTTCTGAACATGGAGAGTAATCACCAATCAGCATTCTAGAAGGCTTCATAAATATTTCCTATTCTCTCATTGTTACACATCCATTTATTCACACACAGTCCATTCATTTGCATTGTCCTCCCTTTATTGGAGAATTATTGCATGCTATTATTTTAAAAGGACAATAAATACCTACAGAACATCAATAAATGTGCACTGGTTATATAGCCTCCATGTTAAAATGTCTTCGAAAGTGTGACTAGTCAACTACATTCCCAATTGGAGACATAAAGATCTTAATCACAGCATTTCTTTAGCACCAATGGAAAAGAAACCAGATTATTACAATACAGAAGGTCGATACTTAGACCACTATCTGAGCTGATGCCAGTAGGTGTGACATAGTTTTTTTGTTCTCAGGTATCTCGGGTTAATATTAATTTGCATACATTTTTGTATCTTCCGTTGCTTGTAGGTGAATGAGTTCCCAATGGAAACACATTTTAAGACTGAGGTTGTAGTAGCCTGGTTAAATTAACAATGCAGACAATATTGTCTCTTTTAAGGGAATCTATAGTGTTAGCAGTATAAAGTTGTATTTCTAACACTATAGAGTGCTTTGGCAACCTCCTCCTAGTGCTCCCACCCCCCACCCCAGGGGAAATAAAGGGATAACCCTTTATTTACACCAATGTCCCTTTGGTGCTTGTAACGGCACCCCAGGCATAAAAGGGTTAAACCGCCGTTTAGAAGATCTTCCCCTTCCAGAGATGCAGGCACAGCTACTGCAGAACACCAATCCGCCGAACCGCATGTAAGGGAATGCTCCAAACTCCCGAACGGCATACAAAATAGCACTCCAAACTCCCGAACTGGAACCTCACGAATAGCTGCTAGCAGACGAACAGGAAAAGCACCCAAGCAGCTTGCACTCCTAGCAATCAGTCTCTATCAGCATACAGTAAATCCCCCCAAAGACAAGACAAAGCTCCGTGTTGAGGGTCAAGCAGTGGTCTGTTTAATGAGGGCTACCTGCCCAGTTTTTATGCAGGTCTCCCAGCTGGTGGACACTCCCCTAGGGGACCAAATGGGAGACTGTGACAAGGGACAGACAGGTAGACAAATAGGACACACAGTCACAATATATTCCCACAATGCATCCTGGCTTCCTCCCCTCTGCCCTGGAGATAATTGAGAAGTAACTCAATTATCTCCCAAGACAAAGGCAAATCGCCATTATGCACTTGGGGATACTAACACAAGAATTACTATTGAAATACACTATGTGAGACACATTACATTAAAAGCATACATTTAACATATCCCCAGATAGCTCAGGTCTGAGCGCACATTATTAAGCGAATGGCGCTCAGACCCCACAAATACAGTTTAATCGCCATGGAGCCAAAGTCTTTAATTCCACGAACAGGCTCCATGGCAGGCTATCTGGGTACTTTTACACCGAATACATTGTAACACTAAAAGTCCCGAATGCTCCGTTGTTCGGCTACCCGAGGGGGGGAGGGGTCTTCCATAACACCACCATCTTGTGGCGGCTAGGTGTAACCGCGACCACCCAGTAATTGTCAGTTAAGCTGCGGTTAACCGCAGCTTCTGGGAGGTAAATTGCCGACACACTCCAGCTCCCAGGTGGTCCAGTCATTTGTGCGTTTGTTCGGTACATAGAATTTACCGAACACCCTGGCAGAAAGGCACGAACAAGCCTTTCTGCAGGGGAAAATACAAGTTTTACCATGGGGCCATAGTCCAGAGGCAACAGGCGAGCAACCAGGCTTCTCCAATGCAATGTGGCGAGATTGCTCTCGTCACAGTGCTGGGTTAGCGTTCCGTCTCCTCCAACGTCATCCAAAAAGGGGACCTAATGTACATGCGCAGCAAGCATATTAGGCTCTCCCCATATGAAAGCATTGAATCAATGGTTTCCTATGGGAATTCACTGAGGATGTCCAGTGTTCCATTTATGGAACCCAGAGTCTGGTGAAGTGCCTCTAGTGGCTGTTGTAGATATGAATATCCATTTTGCTATCTATCCTAGCTGTTCATATAAGGGTTAATGTGAACCAAGAATACATTTGGAATTGTATCTTCGATTCTGGGAAGAATTTATCTAATATCATTTACGAGAATGACCATACTGATTTCAAAATGTTCTTGTTAATTGTCCAAGATTTTGGTATTTGTAAATATCTGTTTTAATCAAATATACATGTGTTATATAACGTAGAATTATAATAAGAAACAGCTGCTCATAACTTGTGAAAAACAATGTCATCGTCACGCCCATATGCTCATTTTCCCCCTCCCATCCTGCTATGAAAACGGGGTATTAATATAACTGACGGAGGAATACAATTTGAATTGGTTATTGAACACGTCTCTGCTATTCATTTCCAATTTTCAGAGCTCTGAATGGGTTGGCAAATATCCATCATCCACAAAGGGCCCGGGCTGATTTTATCCCCAACAGCTGTCTGGTAGAACTGTCTGTAAACATTGCAGGTTCTGAAAAACTAAGGACTAAGTGTGACAGGGACACTGCACCCAGACCACTTTAATGAGCTGAAATGGTCTGGGTGCCTTTAGAGTTTTGTATTTGTTAGGAAGCAGTGTGTAGATAATTATGGATCTTTTTTGTTTATTTTTTTTTGAATCTTAGTAAAATTAATAAAAGCAGAATAATAGTTTTCTTGGCATTTTAATCGTCCTCCTGCCTCTACGACATTGTTTTATTTAGTAACTGATGTAGTGAGCGCATAGCTATTTTCAGAATAAATTATTAAAATGTTTCATGAATAAGACAGTATGCATAGCAACTGCCGTTCTGTCAAAGCAACCTGCTCGTTCGTGAAATAACTTTGTTTTTTGTCTAATTTAGAATTGCAAAAAGTTAGAAGTAGAGAAAAGATTAATTATCAAAATTTCCCATTTATTTCAGCTTCAAAGATCTTTTCCCATAGGTAATCATTAGGCAAATACAATCTATTGTATCAATGTGCATGCTGAATCAGAGTAAATTGGAAAATCCTGGGAATGTAGCGAATGGAGCAGCGCATCTAAGGGGAATGGGCCTTGACATTGCTAGAAGACAGGCATAGAATAGGGGTATGTATGGATTGGGTGTGGGGATATTGGAGGTCGGGTTGTGGGTAAGGGGAGTATTACTTAATCCTCACTTACCTGTTGTTGTCCCACCCTCCCTCCCTTTTATTGTGTAGCTTTCGCTTGGTCACGGCGGCGGGGGATGGATAGACAAGTTGGGGTGTAGGTCGTTTGTTCAGCTGTAGGATAGTTTTAGTTCCCTAAGAACTGTTAGGTTTGGAATGGTTACAAGACAGAAAAGTGCTGGTGCGCAAAAATATGTGGAGACACCACAAATGTGTCAAAGTATTCTTAAACTGTATCAGCAATACCAATAGTGTTATCCCAAATAACACACATGTGTAAACAAGCCCAGCTATGTGAATATACTTATAACCTGCTGGAATATACACAGGATATCTGTAGGGTGGGAGACAAAAAAAGAGAATACGCACTCCTAGCGCAATAAAGAACTTAAAATGAATTAAAATCAATGCCCTCAATAAAAATGCAACTCACAAATAGGGAGTGGTAAAAGCCCCACTCCTAGCTCTCTCGCCCAGGGAGGATCAGCCCCTTGGGTACGTGGGATCCTTAATACATGCTCTTGTGACCCAGGTGTCAGGTAAGTAAATATTTATTAAATCCAGATAGAAGCTAAAAACAGCAATAGGATAAGGGTCCACTGTGAGCTCATCACACTGATGGGGATTGGATGCAGCAGAATACAGTTAAACTTGAAAAACTACGTCGCTCTCCTCCTTCTGGATGTGGTCCGTTCGCTCGGTGTATATGTGAAAGTCACTTCCGGGTTACCCGATCACGTGGTCACGTGACGTGTTTCACCCCTCCTCTAGGAGTTTTCTCAAACCAGCATTGGTTTGGAATGTTATTGGTAAAGGTTCGAGCTCGTTGGTAGCTCCGAACCTGGTGTGTGTAAGGTGTATCTTGGTATACCCCTACATTGCGCAAGCTGGAAAATCATGCCCTCGACGGTAATGGTTTATGTTTTATGTTCATTTATTTATGTTATAGGTGGTATCAATGATTGTTATGTGGGTCTTTGTCAGGGAAGCTATGTTAAAGGAATGGGGGTTAATATTGTATTGTCTATTGTGTCTATTGTGTTGACAATGACCTTATAATTCATATATTTATCTTTATATCATTAAAGCTGTGATAATTTTCCCAATACAAGGTGTCTGGGTATTTTGGGGTTAGGGGTTAGATTAAGCATATGCCAAAAGGGGACTATGCATATGTCATGATCTTTTCCGTACAGGCATGGGGGCAACCCCCAAAAATATGCTTCCTGATTTAAAATAAAAAGGTATATTAAAATGAATACAAGCGATAGCCGCAGGCGGCAAAGAAACATCAAGGCATTCAGCTTTTTCCCCAGTAGGAAAAGACTTGGACTCCGAGAGCCACCGAGTCAGTGGCCCAGCAATGCCGACCTTCATTCAGGCCTGGAGATGGGGGGATGACCTGGATTGCTACTGGCTTCCCGCTACTATCTACACCACTGCCACGATTCCCCATTCTTGGTATCAGATGAACGAGTTTAGTGGGGTGGCTTTTTTGCCACCCAGCGGACTTTCCCCCTATATGTCTGGATGCTTTCCTGACCCAACAAGCTGTTCCAGGTCTCCTAAACCCTGCTGAGGTCCACTGCTGTTGTATTCTTTGTATATTTTATATCGTTCTTTTTTCCTTCTCAAATCCGCAATGCACTAAGCTTATAGGAAGTGTGGGCTAAGGTGGTTATTATCATAGCAGTATCACAGCTACTCTGTCCTTCATGTTACATATGCCTGATTCATAACTATGTGCTTCTATAGCATGTCTAGGTGATCTTCTACCATAACTCTGGCGTTCAGGACATGTATGTATAGCCTGTTCCATATCTACTTTACTTCCCTTTACTAATTTTCCCCTAAAAAAGAGTCTTGTTGTATAATTTAGTGACACATCACTCTATTGTAAAGCCGATCTCAATTAGCACGTTCACAGACTCAAGTCCTCATTCATGTGCTATTAACTCCTTGTTATAATGAAACTGTCACTATTGTACTAGTGTTTTGTTTGTCAGACATATGCCTCAATAGAACAAAGATTGACAAAAAAACGAATACAAGAAATGCTTTATATAGTTACATAGTTACATACATGGCTGAAAATATCTCAACTTAGTAATGTAAGAGACCCTTTGGGAATTGCAAAATTTAGTTAAAATCAAACTGTTAAGAAATAATGTCGAGCTCAGCTATAGTGACAATTTGGCACATTAAGCTTAAATATTGCAATTCAATTTTAAATTCACTACAATTCCATGTTCAGTGAATAAACCTTAGGGTAATAATGAAAGATTGCTATCTGAACGATCTAGTCACTAACACTCTATGTACCTTTGAAATCCACTTTGAAAACTAGGTTTTTGAAATGAATATAATTTAAAAGTTAAAATGACATACTCCCAAGGTTTCTGGATTGATCTGAAAAGATATATGTGGACTAAGTCTTTATAACGAAGGATTGGTAAATAGAGGGTTAATGTGACCTCACCTTGTGAAGACGCCAACTAATTCAAGCCTCGTTGCTGAGTGACTTTTTAATTGAAGGGTTGTCCTCCTGCTGTTCAGTACTCCAATCCACTCACAGAGCGTTGCCATTAATTTGAGATGTCAGTTATGTGAGAGTCTTTCATTTATTCTTTAGTCCGATCTCCAGACTGCCTGGACACGCAGAAAATGTCCCCATTCTTACACTTTAGGATGTCAAATATGAAGGGAAGAGAAAAAGAAACTACGGTAGCAGATAGAATGAAGAGGAGAGATGGAAAACCGTAGAATACATAAAGAAGAAAAAATAGAAGTATAGTGACAAATTCCAGGACGGCAAAGAAAAAAGTTTAGGACGTAAGACAGGTAAATGCGTCGAGATGATGGAAGGTTGTTGAAGCAAGGAGAAAACTAATTGCCTTTATGGAGTCAAGAAGGTTTTCCCCTTTTTGTGGCATAATTGAAAATGGCTACAATTATTGCTTTAAGATTTACAGCATAAAACTTGATGGACTTTAGTCTTTTTCATCGTAGATAACTATGGAACTATGGAACATGAAGACAGGACAAAGATTAAGTCTAAATCAGATCAAAATAAATGGTAGAGAAGCAAGGTGGGTTGGCATTAAAGAAATACATTGAAGATATTTGTGGTTAACGTCTAAGCTGCAGATACGTCTCCAGAATTTAAAATTCAGGGGATATCTCAGAATCTGATCTGAAATTGCAAAATAGCCCGTTATTATTACAGGTAATTTGGGGGTAAATTCAGGCATTGGCTTAAAATAGAAGAATAGAAAAACAGGCAGCACTCCAGGATGTGAGAATTAGAGGGTAAGTAACCAAAGTAGGGCAACGTTTTGGCTCCTTAGAACTTTAATCAGACATGAGGTTACTTACCCTCTAATAAATTCTGTGACCACTTGCATCGTGGAATGCTGCTGGTTTTTCTGTACTTCTTGGTGCTGGGATAGATTGGTGGTGTTAGTTCGGACGGAGCACCTCCTGGGAGAGTGGCCGGATCTTTAGGTGGAACCAGAGTTCAGGGTGGCTTTCTGTTATTGGTTCAAAATAATCAGTTCAATTTAAATGTAGTGACTGCTTAAAATGTTTTCCTAGAAAGATCTGAATGCTGTAAAAATTATAGGAATTTGGACATTTATTGAACACATCAGTGACTCAAATCTCGGCATTTAGAAATCTTTTAGAAATTTTTTAAATAATTAAAAAGGCAAATTTTGCTCATTGACTTCATTAAAATGTTTTAAAAAAATTATAAAATGTAAACAAAATATCTCTTACTAATCAAAGAGATTCTATAAGCACCCAATAGCCAGCAATGATGCCCCACCACCTGTGTGCCTCCCTTAACCTTAGCATAGGCTTTACGTCCAATTCTGTCTGATTGCTTGTCATAATACAGTTTGACACAGGGATGCATTATACAAGTTAGGTTTGCATATATGACTGGGTAAACCAGTTTAATAAGAAGCCCTAATTGATGTGCAAACGTTATATATTGCTATTTAAATGGTCAGACATAAAATGCAAAAAACAAATAGTATTAGTCACATAAAACAAACAAAATATGTGTAAGTAGTCAGGTAAAAAAACAAAAACTCTGTTGGAGAAAGAACTAACACACGGAGCACATTATGTACCGCCAGAGATGGTGTTGTTTGCTATATTCTAAGGAAAATACATTTCCAGCACTCTATATACGACAAGAAACAATGTGACACAAGCATTCTTAAAGCACTACCCTCCAAATATCTGAGAAAGAACGATACTTTGAATTGAGATAACCTTGGAACGTTTCATTTCAAAGCAGGAATAATACTCTATTGTCATACGGGAAGACAAGCTTGCGATGTATGTGTTTTTTCATCGTTGACAAAATCAGACCTTAAGGTTGAAAATATAGAGGCACCTGAAGGATGAATGGAAAGCCCAGGGGCCCACAGTTAAATAAAATAACTGAGGAAAAGAGAAAGGGATCGATAGCAGGGCAGAGGGAGAGAACGATGAGAGGACAGAATGATAGAGATTATGACATATGGAGTTTGTGGAAAATGTGAACCGCCAATTGCTCATGTAGCTAACTCTCGGAGTCCTGTAACCTCATCCCTGCATCTATAATTTATATTGGATCCTTTGTTGCAAGAAAAAAATGCCACTATAAAAGGAAAAATTCCTCAAAGCTGGTTAATGTGGCCAATCGGTTGGTTTAAAATGGAATACGAGCAGGTACGGCTATGACAACAATTAATGGAGTTTGATGGATTGCCCCCATTATTTGAGCTTCACACAGAAGTCTTGAAATTGGCTATTGAATCTTCTGGGATCGGGAGAGGTGAAGGAGCGAGTGTCATATTGTCTCTGAGTTTAGAAGACTCGTAGAGTTGATCCATGAGGCACTCTTCTTTCTCTTTCCTCTAACACTATTGCAGATCTGGGAACTTTGAAAGAACAAAATTGATAAAGTTATTTGTACATCTAAATAAAAGATATAACAATGAAGGCATGGTTCTAGTAGAGAATATATGGGTGATTCTGTGAAAGGGAGAGTCTACCGCTACAAATTAAGATGATACTGAAATAGTTGGGAAGAAGAATATTGTAACAGTGCTGAGCAACAGTTTGACATATGGCGTAGGTGTACACAAAGGGCAAGAAGTCAAGCTTAAACTGGCTTCTGGGTCTTTAAACAATAACGTTGTCTTAAAAATTCTGGAGCCTATGCAGACAGCAATGGTTCACATACAAAGGTCAGAGGCAAACAAGAGCAGTCATGAAAATGATCCAATTTAATTCATTAGACTTGTCAGATTAAAAAGTTATTGAGAATAACAGTAATTTGCCATAGAGTTTCTTTGTCTTACTGTAAGTGTGAATAGTATTTATTGAGAAAATAAAGTCATCACATCACCTTAATCGCACCAAGGTTTGATAATATCAATGTATTTATATAGAAGACACAGGTATAGACAATCATGGGGAGGAATGGGTGCTACTGAAAGTAAGCCACTAGCAGATACCAACTATAGTAGCATTTCGGAAGATGTAGCTGTTCCATACGTCTTGCATGTATTCTGAAATTCTGGCCTGTCAAACCAACACTCTAGAGATTTAAGAAGCTCTGAAAAGAGCTCTATTTTCATGAAAATTGGATAGAATGTTCCTTAGTCTTCAGGAGGGGGCTGTAGGAGCTTTGTGGTGTCATAGGTTGAAGATGCCCTAATACCTAGGAGAAAGCCCTAGCGAATGGTCATGTCATCACATAAGTAGAAGATGCCCTAACATTCAGGAGATGGATGTAGAAGCACAGTGAGGTCACCACATGGTGGTACTAGACATGAACATTGATTGAAGAAAGACAAAACATAGCAATTTCACTCATGAAATTCACTCATGAAATTCACAGTTCCTGCTCATGAAAGTGTTATCATCCATACTTTTTGTCTGTTTATTTATTTATGTGATTTTTTTTGTAGGACAAATGGTAACCAGTTGAGGGGTGATCACAGACTCTGTAAGCCATGAACCTTTATTTCACTAGGCTTTTATCTTGATCCATATTTATATACAGGAAGCTGACTCCTTGTGCTAATGTAAAATAGTTTACTTCTAAATTGAAGCTTTTTTATCAAACTTTTTCTCCAAACCAGCGGCAGGAGGAATGCTCCTCTAAACTAACGATTACAAAAGAGCAAGCTTTGATTCCATTATATAAGATACAAGGGACGAACATGGAAGATAAGATGATAGGAGAAATGGAGACAGGAGAGTACAAGAAATGAGACAGGGACAGAACGAAGCAAGTGAACAAAGATACTGGTTTAGAACATAATTTTTCCTGACATCGGCAGAATGGGAAGTAATTGCTTCTCTGATTGATTTGGCCAAAGAACAACTGCTTCAGTTAAGCACAATCCTCTTGACCTCTCAACGTCCTTTACGGTTTATACAAACATAAAAAAAAATCTGTAAACCAACTGAACAACTGAACAAAACCTGCAATACATCTTTTTTCTATGAAAATGGGTTGTGAACCATTTAATCAGGTCCATATATAAATCAAGGCATGGCTGCATAATGGCTCAGAGAGTTTTAGGCCAGTTCCAAGATCATAAGAGACCTCTATCTGTCAACAAAAAATAATGTATAAAACTCACAAACTAATAGGGGCGCCACTGGTGGGAAATGTTAGGTAGGGAAATACCATGGGGTAATTAAAAATGTATATCCCCACCCCGCAAAAAAAGTTTGCTTATTTTTATACACAGATGTAGAGATTCCTGCTATATTTATAAATACATATTTTTCTCTTCCAGCGATAAGGCCCTCTACCAGGGTAAGTGGCAGAACTAATGTAGAGAGGGACAATCTCTCTTGAGAAATCCCTCTTAGGTGTAAAAGGATAATTGGTTGAAAAATTAAACTTAAAACATCTAACCATAGAAGAAGAGAAGGATAACTATATAAACACTAGATATTGGTAGTAGGTATGTATGTGATGGGCAAACCAACCAGCTTTATTGATTTTATCAAAGTGTATTAACCATGCCTTGTGCCATTTATAAAAGCATTGCTATTGCTTATTATCCTAGTAATCTATTAAAGCAGGTAGTCTCTCAGGTTACCAATGTCTATATAATATGCGTACGTTTACTGAAAAGAGCCCCCTATAATATAGTCCTTGTTGGACCTTAAGAAGGTGTAGAGAGGGCTCTGGTGCAAGAATTATTTTTGTTTTGGGCCCTATTCTCTCGTAAGGGTGGCTCAAGGGTTGATGTGTCGTACATTTCACACAAAGCTTTGTATTTAGCACTGAGCAGTGTGCGTGTTTGAATGTAAACATGTTTTTATTTGGCTTATATGTGTCTGACTGAAGGGGTGTATTTGTATGTAGTGTTGATGTTTGAATGCAGAAGTATGTTTGTATGTAGTGTTAACATGTCAATGCTGGGGTATATTTGTGTGTAAGGTTGGTATTTAAATGCTGAGATGTATACACATGTACACACACACACTTCCACACACACTGTGATACACATATATACAGTGGCACACATGCAGATACATACACACATATACACACACTGACACACATACAGACAGACACACCGATAAACAAATGCAGATACACTGTGTAGCGGAGCTGCAATATTAAATCCCAATATCTCCGCTGGTAAAAGAAGGTAATCCAAGGAAAGCGCTGAAAAGGAAGGCAATATCCCTGTAACGGATCACCTGGCACCCCGACTGGGTACCTCCCTTGAAGGATGCTCCTAGCGCTTCCTGAGGACTCCAAGCACTGCAGCAGACACCACAACCACCGAACCGGAGAAACATACGAATCCTCTCAAGCATATGAATGCTGTAAGCAGCTGAACAGGAAAAGCATACAATCAGCTTACACTCCTGGCAATCAGCATACAATCCAATTCCCCCAATAACGAGACGACACTTCGTTTTGAGGTCAAGCAGAACTGACTGGACTGGCATATACAGCCTCTTTTATTCACAATCCACAAATATAGTACTGCCCACAGGGTTTTGAAATACAACCAATCAATCCGTACAATACACACAGACACTCCCACACAAAATCCTCCCCTCTGCCTGTGATATGATTACTGAACACAATGGGTAATATAATTATCGCAGGCAGAGAAATACAGTTTTTTACAAAATATTAATAACTTCCAAAATATACATGCCATTCACATAAAACATACATTTTCAGAATCCGCATGCTTGAAATATACACATACTCAAAAATCAGGGCAATCGGTTCAGGGGTTAAAAAATTAAGGGAAAGTCCTATTTGACAAAATGAAGCATGGTTTTTCTGGCCAAAACCAGTTCCACAGAGTCTTCTATCCTGGAGATATTTGGGAAGTAATCCAATTATCTCCAAGGACAGAGGCAAAACTCGATTAGCCACATGGTAGCAAAATACAATAAAATACCTAAAAATATATCACTGTGCAGCAATTGCATAAAACGGGTACATTCAACATATCCCCAGATAGCTTAGATCTGAGCGCAAATTATTACTGAATGGCACTCAGATCACATACATACAGTTCAATTGCCATGGAGCCAAAATCTTTCACATAGTCTTTCGTTATACGAATGGGCTCCATGGCATAGCTATCTGATGTAACACTGCTCACATAGGGAAAGTACCGAATGACCCGGCTTTCGGGTTTTTGCAAGGGGAAAATCCAGCATTTCAACATGGGGCCATAGTCACAGGGCAGGAGGCTGGCAATCAGTCTTCTCCAATGCCCAGTGGAGAGGCTGGTTCCGCTACAATCACAAATCCCCCCCAGTAACCGGACGAAACACAGTTCTGGGAGTCAACTGAGGTTTTTATTCACAAGCTCCAGTATTTATGCAATTCCCCATGCAAGGGGTTTCCTTAGTCACTTTACATGGGTTATACAGTAGGGGACTACATGGGGGACTTAACATACAGGACATTTCTCCCATCATGCACTGCTGTACGAGAGGGATACTCTCACAAGAATATCCTGCTAAGTGGATTATCCCTCCGTACAGCTGGCTCTGCCTGGTAGTAGTGCGTGGCTGCTCGTGGTGCTGGGTTTGGTCTTACTTGGCTCCAGGCTTGACGACTCCAGTTCTGAGTGCACTCTCTTGCCATGTAGGCCCATTGTTTGCAGGTATAGCACTGAATGTTAGACCTGCCCTTGTATTAGGACAGTGGGATTTGCCCCACAGTTGCTGGTCAGAATGGTGCTGTTGTGGGTGCGGTAGTAGTAGCTGTAGGTGGCCGGGTGGTGGGTCGAGTATACCCTCGGTTCAGGTTGCCATGGGTACCTCCCTTGAAGGATGCTCCTAGCGCTTCCTGAGGACTCCAAGCACTGCAGCAGACACCACAACCACCGAACCGGAGAAACATACGAATGCTCTCAAGCATATGAATGCTGTAAGCAGCTGAACAGGAAAAGCATACAATCAGCTTACACTCCTGGCAATCAGCATACAATCCAATTCCCCCAATAACGAGACGACACTTCGTTTTGAGGTCAAGCAGAACTGACTGGACTGGCACATACAGCCTCTTTTATTCACAATCCACAAATATAGTACTGCCCACAGGGTTTTGAAACAACCAATCAATCCGTACAATACACACAGACACTCCCACACAAAATCCTCCCCTCTGCCTGATATGATTACTGAACACAATGGGTAATATAATTATCACAGGCAGAGAAATACAGTTTTTACAAAATATTAATAACTTCCAAAATATACATGCCATTCACATAAAACATACATTTTCAGAATCCGCATGCTTGAAATATACACATACTCAAAAATCAGGGCAATCGGTTCAGGGGTTAAAAAATTAAGGGAAAGTCCTATTTGACAAAATGAAGCATGGTTTTTCTGGCCAAAACCAGTTCCACAGAGTCTTCTATCCTGGAGATATTTGGGAAGTAATCCAATTATCTCCAAGGACAGAGGCAAAACTCGATTAGCCACATGGTAGCAAAATACAATAAAATACCTAAAAATATATAACTGTGCAGCAATTGCATAAAACGGGTACATTCAACATATCCCCAGATAGCTTAGATCTGAGCGCAAATTATTACTGAATGGCACTCAGATCACATACATACAGTTCAATTGCCATGGAGCCAAAATCTTTCACATAGTCTTTCGTTATACGAATGGGCTCCATGGCATAGCTATCTGATGTAACACTGCTCACATAGGGAAAGTACCGAATGACCCGGCTTTCGGGTTTTTGCAAGGGGAAAATCCAGCATTTCAACATGGGGCCATAGTCACAGGGCAGGAGGCTGGCAATCAGTCTTCTCCAATGCCCAGTGGAGAGGCTGGTTCCGCTACAATCCCAAATCCCCCCCAGTAACCGGACGAAACACAGTTCTGGGAGTCAACTGAGGTTTTTATTCACAAGCTCCAGTATTTATGCAATTCCCCATGCAAGGGGTTTCCTTAGTCACTTTACATGGGTTATACAGTAGGGGACTACATGGGGGACTTAACATACAGGACATTTCTCCCATCATGCACTGCTGTACGAGAGGGATACTCCCACAAGAATATCCTGCTAAGTGGATTATCCCTCCGTACAGCTGGCTCTGCCTGGTAGTAGTGTGTGGCTGCTCATGGTGCTGGGTTTGGTCTTACTTGGCTCCAGGCTTGACGACTCCAGTTCTGAGTGCACTCTCTTGCCATGTAGGCCCATTGTTTGCAGGTATAGCACTGAATGTTAGACCTGCCCTTGTATTAGGACAGTGGGATTTGCCCCACAGTTGCTGGTCAGAATGGTGCTGTTGTGGGTGCGGTAGTAGTAGCTGTAGGTGGCCGGGTGGTGGGTCGAGTATACCCTCGGTTCAGGTTGCCATGAAGCCTCCTAGAATCATAGTGCTGGTCTGCCAGCTGTGCGGCTTCTGTTAGGGTGAGGGGTTTTCTGTCTCTTACCCATTCTTGTGCCTCTGGTGTCAGCCCATTGAAAAACTGCTCCAACAATAGCAGCTGGCATAGCTCCTCCATGGTGGTAGCTTGACTGGCTTGTATCCACCCCTGGGAGACTTGATCAAGCTTGTGTGCCCATTCTGCGTGGGAATCTTTATCTGGTTTGCGCAGTCCTCTAAACTTGCGCCTGTGTGCCTCCGGGGTAATGACATATCTCTCCAATATAGCTTGTTTCACCTTGGCATAATTTTACTGTCATCTCTGGGCACGGCTCGGTATGCTTCTTCTGCCCGACCAGATAATTTGCCCACCAGTAAGGGTACCCACACTGCCTGCTTCAGATCATGCAGGTCACACAGTCTTTCAAAATCCTGTAGGTACTCTTCAATCACATCTTTCTCTTCACAAAATATTTTAAAAGCATGGTGCGGTATCTTTGGCTTTACCTGGCTGGTGATTGAAGCAGCAATAGATTCTGCCCTGGAGGGTAAATCCTGTGGTCTGTGTGCCATCACATACTCCTGCACATCCGCCATCAGTACCGTCAGCATTTCCAGAGGTACTGGCTGGGGTAGGAATTCCAGCCTGGTTCTCATCTCTTTCTGGAATGGGGTCTCTTCCATGTCGGGTGTAGGAGTAGCACTGCGGGCTCTGTCTCCCTCCATCAGTTCGGCAATAAGTACAGCCTTCGACTTATTGCTGGCTATCATACCCCTGGCTTCCAATAGCTCTTTCAGTGTTTGCCATTTCAATGTAGTATAATCTGTCTCCATTCACCTCTGCGTTCGTTTCTTTGTTGCACACGAATTGCCATTCACTTTCCTGTTTGGCAGTTTCAATTGCACGAACCACGCTTTTCGGCTATAAGGTTGGATCCCGTCGCTTGACACCAATTGTAGCAGAGCTGCAATATTAAATACCAATATCTCTGCTGGTAAAAGAAGGTAATCCAAGGAAAGCCCTGAAAATGAAGCCAATATCCCAAATCCCCCCAGTAACCGGATGAAACACAGTTCTGGGAGTCAACTGAGGTTTTTATTCACAAGCTCCAGTATTTATGCGATTCCCCATGCAAGGGGTTTCCTTAATTACTTTACAGGAGTTATACAGTAGGGGACTACATGGGGGACTTAACATACAGGACATTTCACCCACCATGACGACTCCGGTTCTGAGTGCACTCTCTCGCCATGTGGCCCCATTGTTTGCAGGTATAGCACTGAATGTTAGACCTGCCCTTGTATCAGGTATAGCACTGAATGTTAGACCTGCCCTTGTAAAAGAAATGGTTAAATCAATCACGCTGTACAAGAGGGATACTCCCACAAGAATATCCTGCTAAGTGGATTATCCCTCCATACAGCAGAACTGGCTTTTCACATAAAAATTTGTAAATGGTATAATATTCGTGCCATTGTACCGAATGACCGATCGGCAGATAGCTGGGGTCTGAGCGCATACTTCGTGAAAGTACCGCTCAGATCCCAGCACAATTAACTGAACGCCGCACAAAATACATTGTAACATCAACTCTTCATAAAAGTCACGAATGCATAAGTGGGGAAAAGTACTGAAAGACCGGTGCTCCCGAACGGCCTGGAAGTCCAGCAGTGTTCGTGCCGTTGAGTAGCTGATTTTAGTTCCAGGCACTCAACAACCAAACACCGGTTTGCCAAACGACGGCAACCCTGGGAATCAATTAACAGCCGATAGATACATTGTTGCAATCAGTTAATGGGAGTGACATGACCCCCTGTGTGTGGGCTCCCATTCGGTACTTGAAAATCACTGTTCGTGAAACTACCATTTGAATGCTAGCGGCTTTCGTGCCACTAGCATACGAATTCCCTCTTTCACATTTTAAGCAAACACATCAAACACCATATATAAACCAGTCTCTCTAGGGCAACCCTCAGATATAAAGAAAAAATAGTCTTAGGTGCCTAGGTTTGCCACACACTGACAACACAAATACATACCGACACACACACACACACACAAACAGGGCCGGGATCCAAGTATGAAATGCTGCCCCCCCCCCCCCAAAAAAAACCAACATATATGCTTCTACAATTGTAGTGTCTTTATGTGGGTGTGCTGGGGATGAAGTGTGTGTCTGTGTGTGTGCTGGGGATGTAGTGTGTCTGACTGACCTGCCTGCATGCCAGCTCCACTATGTCCCCCGACATGGGCTGCATAACGCTGCCCAATACCCTTATCCGCTGCACCAAAGGGGCTCCATCCCCCAGCGCCCAGCCTTGCCGACCCCCTTCAGCTGTTCCCTTCCAACTTCTGGCAGAACCCCCCTGCCGTACATCAGGACCCACCGGGATGTTGGACCCCACACCTGTAGCACCTGGAGGGGTACCTCCCACTGTCCCCTGGGGGCCCACTGTCTAAGGTTGCAAGCCCAAGGCCCCACCCCTGCTATCCAGGGACCCAGATAGAAGCCAGCCCAGCCCCTAACCTGCCTAAGGGGCCAGCTCACAGGCCCCCTGCCTCCACACTTGCCTGTCTCGCTGTCCTGGAGGACCCACCGCCCCTCCGCCTGCTCCTGTCCTGGGGCCATACCACCGATCACGGCGGTCCCACCACCAAGGGCGGCCCCATCTGGTACGGAGGCTGTACTGCAAGCTACGTGGGCGGCCTCCTGCCGCACTGCCACACTCCGAGGCTCTGGCACCACAGCTAGATGCGGAGCCTCGAACGCGTAGCCCCGGTGTCTGCCGTCCAGGTCACAGTCCTTCCCGGCCACCTAGTAGACCCTGGGCCTGCTGGCCCCTGATCCCTGGCCAGGGCACAGGCGAAGTGTAGGCCCTCACAGGGTGGCTCTGGCCACCGCCATCTTGATCCACCACTGCCAGCACTAAAGTGAGCTGCGCCCGCATCTACTCGGCCCCTTGATCCCTTGCCACCGTCTTGATCCCCTACAGCTTCCTCTCCACCTCATCCATCCTGCAGTAAAGACAAAATGAGACACCTACCAGGCCAAAGAAGTGTACACACATGGTGCACACAAACTCAGCGAGGTAGGCAAGTCAAAAGTGAATTTCCTAAGATGGCTGCCTATTTATATAGCCCAGACCCTTACCCTGTAAACCACCAATCCCTACATAGCTTCCTCCTAATTCCCACATCCTAGCCTTTTCCACTAAGCTGTGCTTGTGTTCTATGGGGTTATAGTCTTTGATATTGGTCTTTCATAATGTGTTCTGTGGTAGATCACACACTGAAAAAGAACATAATGCTGAGGCTGTCCTTTTTAAATTTTATGGATACTGAAAAAGAAAATACCTTCTTTGCTGTGGACTCGAGAGTAGTCCCACATTTATTCTAACACACTGGGTAAATGCGTTCTGGTTTAATATTGAATTTCATTTAAATCTACAAGAATATCTTTAAATGATCACTCTTTACTATGTTCTGTGACTATTTGATAGCAAGCTCTTCAGATCAGCCACTTGCACGCCTGTCATTTCCCCATTGCGTAGTACAGTCGTTCGGCAGCCATTGTGTCGGGTATACTCCTCTCTCATTTAGCCAGAACGAACGCTGTCAGCAAGTGCTCGTACTACAAAGGCGATACACAGTGCACTACAAAGCAATACAAACATGCACAAGTGTACGGCAGTGCCTGCTACTTCAATAATGAGTTTCTCGTTTGAAGCTCGTACTGCCAGAGAGAACAGTGCTTTCACATATCGCTCTACGCTGCAAAGCGCCATTCACAACGCTTCCAGCATGCATTTCATTTTCTGCTATTCTCTGATATTCACTGTAAGAGGTGCCAAATATTTCCAGAAAAGAAATGGTTAAATCAATCACACATTTCGCGCCAGTCTCCTCAGTTTCATGGAATTGTTAGCTGTTTTATTTTTAACTTGTTCGCGTCTAAGCCAATTTCATCCCAGTCTCTGTGCGGCAGGTCTGTCGCATGTCCCCTCAGCTTTATGAATTGATGAGGATTTCTGTTTAGACGACAAACTCTGTCCCGGCTATGGGGTGGAGGGCTTAATGAACAAGGAGGGTGGACACCAACTGTACTGCAACTATTTTACTGCAGGAAGAGCTCTCACCATTTATTATAATTTGTATGCATCAGCCCCTTTCAAATATTTAATAACTGAGCTCCACAGCAATAATACTCCCAGTAATGTATCTGAGTGTATAACAGAGCTCCGCAGCAAAAATACTCCCAGTAATGTGTCTGTGTGTGTGACAGAGCTCCACAGCAATAATACCCCCAGTAATGTGTCTGAGTGTATAACAGAGCTCCACGGCACTAATACTCCCAGTAATGTGTCTGTGTGTATGACATAGCTCCCCAGCAATAATACTCCCAGTAATGTGTCTGTGTATGACAGAGCTCCACAGCAATAATACTCCCAGTAATGTGTCTGAGTGTATAACAGAGCTCCACAGCAATAATACTCCCAGTAATGTGTCTGAGCGTATAACAGAGCTCCACAGCAATAATACTCCCAGTAATGTATCTGAGCGTATAACAGAGCTCCACAGTAATAATACTCTCAGTAATGTATCTGAGTGTATAACAGAGCTTCACAGCAATAATACTCCCAGTAATGTGTCTGCACGTATAACAGAGCTCCACAGCAATAATACTCCCAGTAATGTGTCTGCGTGTATAACAGAGCTCCACAGCAATAATACTCCCAGTAATGTGTCTGCGTGTATAACAGAGCTCCACAGTAATAATACTCCCAGTAATGTGTCTGAGTGTATAGCAGAGCTCCACAGCAATAATACTCCCAGTAATGTGTCTGAGTGTATAGCAGAGCTCTACAGCAATAATACTCCCAGTAATGTGTCTGAGTGTATAACAGAGCTCCACAGCAATAATACTCCCAGTAATGTGTCTGAGTGTATAACAGAGCTCCCCAGCAATAATACTCCCAGTAATGTGTCTGAGCGTATAACAGAGCTCCGCAGCAATAATACTCCCAGTAATGTCTGAGTGTATAACAGAGCTCCGCAGCAATAATACTCCCAGTAATGTCTGAGTGTATAACAGAGCTCCCCAGCAATAATACTCCCAGTAATGTGTCTGAATGTATAACAGAGCTCCCCAGCAATAATACTCCCACTAATGTGTCTGAGTGTATAACAGAGCTCCACAGCAATAATACTCCCAGTAATGTGTCTGAGTGTATAACAGAGCTCCACAGCAATAATACTCCCAGTAATGTGTCTGAGTGTATAACAGAGCTCCACATCAATAATACTCCCAGTAATGAGTCTTTAAACTACAATAAATGCCTTAAAGGGACACTCCAGGCACCAACTCCCACTACTCTTAACCCTGCAAGTGTAAATATTGCAATTTTTTTAAATAAACTACTAGACAGCCACTAGAGGGCACTTCCTGCTTCTCTGTGTGAGGACCTCCAGTGTCGTTCAATTCTCCATAGGAAAGCATTGAAAAGCATTGCTGCGCATGCGCATTAGGTCTCCCTGGCCGGTGGGCGAGATCAGTCTCGCCCACCGGCCGACGTAATTCAGAGGAGGAGCGGCGGTGGAGGAAGAAGCAGCTATGTGGGACATGTCGCTGCCTTCAACAACCAGGGATTGGGAGGTGGGAGGGAGAGGGGACCTGCAGTGCCAGGAAAACAGATTGATTTCCTGGCACTGGAGTTTCCCTTTAAGAAATGAGTCTGAATAAATAAGATACATTACCTGTGTTACATTGCCTCACCCCCTGACTGTATTAAGAGCCCTGCTGATTGAAGCGGTAAATGACACGTAACAACGCAACCTGTAAATGACGCTACGTCTAGTTCAAAACAAGTCTTGGAATACAGAGCTCCTTGCAGAGGGAGGGGAGAAACACTAACCCTCTCCAGTTGAAGATAATAGAGGTCATCAACGGACCAGAGTCTCATATACAGGATTGTGGAAGTCATAAAAAGGCGAAACGCGTTTCTGGAACTATCATATGGACTCCTGCATTGATTGGTATTTTATACTGCACTTTTTGTTGTTTTAACTGTTTTTAAGTATTTGAATAAAGTATTTACTTTTTGCTATTGATCATCTGGGTTCCTGAGCTGGAAAAGAAGGTTGTTTGGTCCTACACCATAGCTCCCACATTGAGCCAGATTATAGGCTCCAGTGTTCTGACTATAATAATTACCACATACATTCTATATATGTTGTATATTTCCTTTATTATGAGAAATCCTAACAGCAAAGGGTTATCCCTTTAAATTGCTGCATAGAAGAAGTGAGTGGTCGCCCAAACTGACCAAAAGGTTCTCCATACTTGAACTAGGTTCATTAGCTCTGGACTATGTGAATGTTCCATTAGCATTTTATTTACCCATATATTTTTAAAGGTGTTACACTAGTGTATATTTTTATATTTAAAGGTATATACACCTGGCTGTTAATTTTGTTTTACCTTTCACCGATTATACAAATATTGCACATTAAGGGTTGTATAGCGGTCCTCCGTTCTTTGGTATTTTAAAGTGTTCCTCTTTGTTTTTTCGAAATGTTGGGAGGTATGGGGTAATGCAGAGCTACACAGCATTAAAACTCATATTACTGTGTCTTTAAATGGGGACTTTGACTTCTCTGTAAATTATCCTATTAAACAGAAAATCTCCTATAGCTTGAGTTCACTTTTATAATGTGTTGCTTCATTTGCTAATCAATGTGTGTCAAAGATCAATCACTTGACATCCGGTGACAAAGTCACCTTACATGTCATAAATAAATCAGCTCTGTGCATCCCTGCAGTTATACCCCCTAAAATGAAAGTGTCCCCCTTGGCCATTGCACATGGTGGGCGGTCTGCTAATAGACAATCCCCCCATTAAACGCCAGTCATGTTCCCTAACATGAGCCTGTCCGCTATATGGCATAGTGGGCGAATGACAATCATGGACTATCGGACATGCCCAGGTATCCGTGATGCTGGCTGCGCTGCGGTATGAGATTCTGTCCAAGTATATGATGGAGCCACACGGGCATGGATTTACCCACAATCTGTCAGTGCACAGTCAACGATTAAATTACCATCTTAGTGACGCGGCTTGTGCAAAGCTGGGTGATAAGGCTCCAGTTTTAAGGATTAAAACTGGAGGGGCAATTCAAGCATTTTTAGGGTCCTCTTCACAGCCAAATGTATTCCTAAACCAATAAAACTGGAATCCCTCTAATCACCAGGAGGACGGAGATCTGTGCCCACATTAGGCACACTTGGCACATTCTCAGCATTCTGCCCTTTATTGGTTAATACTATTGGTTACTGCCTGGCCCAATGTTCCTTTAAGACGGTTTTCCAAGCAGTCGGGGAACAGTTGGGAGTTAGATTTCACATAAAGTTGCATATAAAGTTACTTGTTATTTTTTTCATTTTCAGTTTATAGTTTTGATAAAACAGATTGTTCTAGGTTTCTAATTGGACCGTGCTTTTATTTAAGTCCATTTCAGGTGCCATATGGCTGCACTTACTTATGTTTGCTGGGTAATTTAAATTCATGCTACCTATCTAATTATATTATATTATTAAACTGCTTTCTAAATAGCAAAATAACAAGTTAAAAGATTTGCAATAATTGCGTAGATTGATGCCAGATCATGCCAAAATTGAAGACAGAGAAATTAACAGAACCTGAACATAATTGTGTTTGGAGATTATTTTAATTCCCTGGGGAGGCAGGAATTAACAGCAGACCGGGTGGGGGCAGCCATTCATTTATTTTCCACTCTATATTGTCTGGTCAGCGATGGTGATTCTAGTGCCAGCTGGATTCTGATTGGCTGCAAACTGCAAGTGTCCATTTAAATGTCCCTTTTTGTTTTAGAATGCTCTCTCACAGTAATGACTATAATGATCTGAGGCTGAATTTAAAGCCATTGTAAGATAAAAATCATAGCACGTCCTGCTATCACACTATTCTACTGGATAAAAAATTAAATATACTGTTTGCTAAAAACAAAAATATCAACCGATATCAACAGGATTCAATGGACAAGCAGTTCTTTAAAGGGCATGGAGTTAATGTCTTGCAAATATTTTAAAGGGTTCCAAATAGCAGCATCAACAGAATGACTTAATTCACTTAGATTAAATTTCTTAAAAGGAAAGATTTTTATCTGGCTAGAATAAGCCATGTGGTTGTTGCTGTTATTTTAACTAACTAAATTTGCTCTTTGTGTTTGGAGCAGTGCCGACTCAAAAAGCAGCCTGGAAAAACATTCTATACCAGCCCGGTAATGCCTTGCGCCAGCATAGTGTGCCGATATAGAGGCGGAAATTGAAAACTAAAAACTATTACTCTAACGGGAAAGGAAGCAACTCATTGGGCTTCAACATAAACAAGAGTGGGTTTTCATATATTCTGTGCTTCAGCCTAACTACCTCGACATATTAACCCCTTAGTGCCCAGACCGTTTTTCAATTTTCTTTCCGTTTTCCTCTTACTCATTTACTGTACCCACACATATTATATACTGTTTTTCTTGCCATTAAATGGTCTTTCTAAAGATACCATTATTTTCATCATATAATATAATTTACTATAAAAAAAATTATAAAATATGATGAAAGAATTTAAAAAAAAAAACACTTTTTCGAACTTTGACCCCCAAAATCTGTTACGCATCTACAACCTCCAAAAATCACCCATGCTAAATAGTTTCTAAATCTTGTCCTCAGTTTAGAAATACCCAATGTTAACATGTTCTTAGCTTTCTATGGAAAGTTATAGGGCTAAACGTACAAGTAACACTTTGCTGTTTCCAAACCATTTTTAAAAATTAACGCAAGTTACATTGTAACACTGGTATCTGTCAGGAATCCCTGAATAACCCTTCACATGTATATATTTTGTAAAAGAAGACAACGTAAGGTGTTAAACTTGGGGTATTTTGACTCTTTTCATGCAACTATTTTACCACCAATCTATGCCAAAAATATATTTTTGAAAAGTAGACACCCTAGGGTATTTCAGATGGTGGTATTTTAACACTTTCCATGCACTAATTCTACCACCTGTCTTTGTAAAACTTTTTGTCTTTGTAATTGTTTTGTGTTATTTTTCTCTCACATTGTATTTTAGGCATGGATTCTCAGTTCCTGTTATGTGTAACTGACAAAAATACGTGTCAGTAACATCTCCCGAGCACAACAGTGCCCCCAATGTACAGGTTTTATGGGTTTTTGCAAACGTACAGTGGTCAAATGTAGGGCTTTCCCCTCTTCCATGTTTGCATATTGACATTTTTCAGATTGGTTTGCTGGGCCTATGTTGCCTTTGAGACCGTATAGCAGCCCAGGAATGAAAATGAACCCCATCATGGCATACCATTTCTAAAAGTAGACAACCCACGGTATCCAAAATGGGTATGTCCAGTATTTGGTAGTGGCCACTTCGTCACAAACACTGGCCAAAGTTAGCGTTTTTATTTGTTTTTGCATTTTCTATACAAAAACTGCACTTTTACAGGTGATTTCATTGTTGTGACAAGTTTTACTGTTTTAAACACTCCGATTTGTGTTCAGCAAAGTTGAAAGTTACAGGGTCAATATAGGGCTTTCCCAATTCAGTTTGCCAGATTGGTTTGCTGGGTATGTGTTGCCTTTTGAGACCATATGGTAGCCCAGGAATGTGAAATAACACCATCATGGCATGCCAAATTTTCAAATGTAGGTAACCCAGGCTTTTCAAAATGGGGTATTTCCACTCTTTTGTAGTAGCCACTTTGTCACAAACGCTGGTTAAAGTTAGTGTTTTTATTCGTTTTTTATAAATAAATAAAAAATTCAATTTATATTTTATATATATATTTTTATATATATATATATATATATACAGTTTGTAGGTTTAGCACTCCAGCTTCCCAGCTTCCCAGCTTCCCAGCCTTATTGCCCGGTGCTCCACTGCACTACATACACCAAAAATGATAAAGGTAGTCTGCACTCTAGGTCTTGCGAAAAAAAGAAGATATTCTTTATTGAAGATCCCAAAAGGTCAACGTTTCAGTTCACTTAGGAACTTTCATCAGGATTTTTTGGGATCTTCAATAAAGAATATCTTCTTTTTTCACAAGACCTAGAGTGCTGAATACCTTTATAATTTGTGGTATGTATATATACACACACAAACACACACATATATATGTATCTTTTTAAAATTGAAATTATTTTTACAGTTTTTTTATTTTTAGTTAGCTATTATTTAATTTTTATAATATATATATATATGTGTACTTTTACTCTAAGTGTATTTTTATATTAATATATGTATATATTAATAAAAAATACACTTAGTATGACGTTATATATAAGATATATATATATATATATATATTATTATTAATCCTATTTTTACTTATTTTTTTACTTTTATTAACTTTATTTTTACTTTTTCACCAGCAGGGGGACTGCCTGTCAGTTCAGGCAGTTCCCTTGCTGGCAGCACTGTGGGCACCTATTGTGGCCATGTAGTGCAGAGGGGGGACTGTCTCGGCTCAGCCCAGACAGTCCCCCTCAGAAGACAACTGATCGCCAGCAGGGGAATGGCGGCGATAAGTAAGTACATGGGGATGGAGAACAAGGGAGGGTAGAGGGTGAATTTTGTAAATGTAATTATTTTTTTTAATTATTATTTTTTTTTAAATATTACTGAGTGCCTCAACCCCTTGAGGCACTCACCATAGGCAGAGCATTGGAACCCTTCATGATGGCTTCCAGTGCTCTGCCCTACACTGTCGGGCACCAGGGGCGACAACCCAGAAGTGATAGCTCCGGGGGTAGTGATCACTCAGGTGCCTGGCAGTGTGGTGGGGGGGGGGTATTACACGATGTCTCGATAGCGAGGTATCGTGTAATACCCTTAAAGCAGCTGAAGGCATTAACAACCGTTTTTTGGCTGACGTACCCTGTACATCCGCGGTCACTAAGGGGTTAAGCAAAGTTTGGTAATGGGATTGAAATGGTGAATGTTTGCTGTTGCAAAGATGGAAAAAAAACAAAACATTATCTTGTTCACTTTGAGGTCCTATGAGTGTGTTCTTCGCTTTGGATGAGATTATCGAACTTGATGACCTCAGCCAATCCAATGCTTTCCCATCTCGGCATCAATCAGTATCTACTCATAGAGATACATTAAACTGTAGTGATTCTTGTCAATATAGTGTCCTTTTATTAAGATGTCATTCGGCATTGACTCCTGTGCTGAAGAATTACCACCGGGAAAAATATGCATCTTCACCTTTTTCTCGTAACCTCTCTTTTGAATTTCTTGTTCTCTTTTGGGTTTCTTATCCCATCTTTTGATTGTCTTACCCGCTTTAGTGTATCTTATCCCTTATTTTCACTATGTTCTACACACAATAGAACATAATAGGTAAATAATAGCAAGTCCTACTCTGCTCAACAGAACTAAAAGTTACTTGTTACTGCAAGCCCCTGGGTTCCACAGCACACTTACTGGGTTCCAATTTCTACTCGCCAGGGCTACATCTTCACTAACCAATGGCTAAAGTAAATTCTGAGCCCTAGGTATGTGGTAGCCTATGGACCTTTTAGATCTGATATGAAATGCTCAGTCACCTAGTCCTCCACAAATTATGTGGTCCAATGGTGAACATCCATTGAGAGAAGTCAGAGAGAGTATAATTGTTGCAGTCAGTGTGCACAACTGATGAAGTGACGTCTTATTGGTGATGACTGGTAGGACATTTGTAATTGTTTGTTTGAGCGAGAGATGATCAGCTATGGTCCCTTCTGATTCTATACCTACTTATAGTTACTGAGCTCATTGCTGGTAGCTCTGAATGTATGAATAAAAGACATTATTGTAGCTACAAATGAACGGAGCCAAATCCCAGACCATATCCACACGGTTCTCTCCGTGAGCTATTTCAAATAAAAAAACAATTCTATTAAAGTAATGCTGATCCTTCACAACCTTTTGCAGCCTCTGCCAAACCAGGCAAGTTTTCAAAGCTATTTCTTTATGTTATAGGTTAGCTCTCACGAGAAAATCCCTGTCTTCCCCCAATAAACATGACGTTTTGAAGAAAATTGCATTATGCTACTTGTTAAATTAAATGTTGTTATAACTCACAGTGGAATTGGTGATATTTAGGCTCCGTCCCGGCTCCTAGTTACAAAGTTATTTAGGTTGAAAATAAACTCCAGTCTATCACCTTCAGCCACTCATACACCTTGTGACAATATCGATCCAAAAGAAGGTGGAAAGCCCCCTTTGAAGTGATTGCCAACTGTGGGGAAAAAAAGTGGTGGAGAATCATTCTTGATTATGAAATGCCAATCAGATTTAATTTTGGATCAACAAGATGATCCCATGCACAGATCAGAAAGCCCTGACGTCTTTCAGTTCTTGTAGCCATTTCCCTATAGATCATCAAAAATCCATTTGCCTCCTTTTTACAACAATGTGAAGCTTGACATTTTAACCTGTAATAAAATATTTGTACTTTATATGCATTGCTGGTTAAAATGTCAATAGAGGTACCTTATTCTGAGTACACATGGTGTTTATTTTAAAAACCCTACGTTGTACTAACTGCACAAATCACAGACTTGAAGTTTGGTTTTTTAAGGGACACTCCAGACCCCTAAAGCACTTCAGATTGCTGGAATGATGAATGTGTGAAGGGTGTGTCCACTTTTTTTTCTTCTTATAAAAAGTGCAGATTTCATTCGAAATTTGACACTTTTATAAATGAACCTTGTTACACCTTCCTGGCTGTCAATCAAACAACTGGTCCTGTTACTTCCTGGTTTGTTTAGTTCAGTGAAGATAAACTCAAGAGGCAACAATTGCCCAGAGCACCTGCCTTGCAAAGACTTTTCATTCAGCTCCATTAGGAAGTTGGTGATTGGGCAGCCACCAAAAGTCTGGGAGGTGTCAGAAGGGGAGGGATTGCAAAGGATGCAGAACAAGAGAGCAGTAGATTCTGCAAGTTGATTTTAGATATAAACCAAGGAATACATGCGTAATCAGTATGCTCATTGGAGTATACCTACTAAACAGGGATTTTTATTTATTTTTGTACTTGGGCAGTGAAGTGTCACTTTAATGTAATGGCATGATGGGATGTAAAGATTCCATTTGTTACCCCTGGAAGATAGAGTAATATCTGATGCTCTGCAGCTGCCCGTGTGTGCAGTGTACTGCAGATTCCTTCTATCAGCCCGGAGTCACTGTAGCTGGAGGATCTGTACGTTACATCCCGTGCTGATCATTCAGAGTTCTATCCTTTCCACAACACAGTTTACTCATTGACAGCTTCGTCCGCTGAGACAATCTGCACGCAGTATTGATTTGAGAGCTAGAAGTAACTGTCTATATTTTAAACAATGACATTACTATGTGGTTTACTAAACTAAGAATTGAGGTGAATTTGCCACAATTTGCAGTTTAGGGAATAATCTCCAATGAAAACAGAATCAATGTATAGATCTCAATAATGTTGAACATATTTATGTAATTAAAGGAGCCAGACATACGTATTTGGAAGCCAAGATCATTTTTCAAGGACCCATAGGAAAATAACAAATTAGTATGAATGCCTTCTACTATATGTGGACTGTATTAAATATTTTATAAACAGCCAAAACAGTTAAATAAAATGTTCTACTGAGCCTACATGGATTCCATCTCTTAGTTTCTTCATTTTAGTCATAAATTAAATAAGCTGTGACACTTCACCTTTTAAAAGGATAGACTTCAGAAGATGTCTGTGATGTAATTTAAATCCTGTGTATCATTACTGAGCAAATGCTTTGAGGGATTAATCAGGATTAACAGTTTAACAGGTAGACAGAACGCACAGAATTTTGGAGCTATATAAAATAGTCATTCTAGGACCAAGTGATAAAAGTGGAGCAATCAGCAAGGACATCCCATCGGTTTCCGTGGTAACTGCCTCACTTTTAGAACTTTGTTCCAGAAGCAATCTTCACCTTCATTTTTCACAGCAGAATTCCCCAGGGCTTTGCTCTAATAAAGCGTGACCACAAAGCGTTGCAGTTTTAATCATTGGACACTGATAAAATGCATAATTCAGGTCGGCGTTGACTTACGTATAGACTGTAGACCACTATCTTTGTTTTGCTCATGATTGGTCTGAAGGATGCTTCCCCAGAGGTAGGCCTTGCTCTCCAGAGACAGAAAATCATTAGATGAACAGCTAAAATTACCTAATAAGACAAGCTCCCACCTCTACTGAATGGCACAGGCAAATACTAAAAGACACCAGGAAATCAGAAGTACCAATGGAAGCAGACATTTTATGGAGCCTATGACGTCAACCGTACAGTTTTCTGCAAAAATCCCCCAGTTTCCTTTTTTCCTTCTTCTTAGTTGTCACATTTACTTTCAGCTCAGCTTTAGTCTGGGGCCCTTAGGCGTAAGCTCGTCATCTTTGTGTATTTTCTAGAAACCACACAGATTTGCTGAACATCCCATTTGACACGCAATTCAGTTCCGTCTTGCTCACGCTGCCAAACTGTCATGTCGCACATTTCTGGCTTCCAAATGTCCTCTAAGCAAAAAACAAAGCATTACTCCTATATTCATCCAATGGGCTGGCTGATACATCAGGAACACTTGAAGATCTGTAAGCAACAGGCCAACTGGCAATGAAAAGTCACCGCACTGGCCATCGGAAAATAGGAAAACAGGTATAGATATTCTGAAAACCAGAGGGAAAAACTATTATTACTCCAAAAAATGATACAACATAAAAATACTTAACCTCTATGTAGATTCAACAAGACACGGGAAATGGAAAATAAACCAGTTATCAAATGATAATGAGGGAAAATGTATCTAGTAATCATATATTAAATTAAATGCATGGAGTTGATACCTGCTATAGCCATGCTTTGTGTGGAATTATTTCATCACAACTACTTTTTGAAAAGGCACATCCATTGGCACTTAAAGGGACACTATAGTCACCTGAACAACTTTAGCTTAATGAAGCAGTTTTGGTGTATAGAACATGCCCCTGCAGCCTCACTGCTCAATCCTCTGCCATTTAGGAGTTAAATCCCTTTGTTTATGAACCGTAGTCACACCTCCCTGCATGTGACTTGCACAGCCTTCCATAAACACTTCCTGTACAGAGAGCCCTATTTAGGCTTTCTTTATTGCAAGTTCTGTTTAATTAAGATTTTCTTACCCCCTGCTATGTTAATGGCTTGCTAGACCCTGCAAGAGCCTCCTGTATGTGATTAAAGTTCAATTTAGAGATTGAGATACAATTATTTAAGGTAAATTACATCTGTTTGAAAGTGAAACCAGTTTTTTTTTCATGCAGGCTCTGTCAATCATAGCCAGGGGAGGTGTGGCTAGGGCTGTATAAACAGAAACAAAGTGATTTAACTCCTAAATGACAGTGAATTGAGCAGTGAAATTGCAGGGGAATGATCTATACACTAAAACTGCTTTATTTAGCTAAAGTAATTTAGGTGACTATAGTGTTCCTTTAATGCAGATCAGCTTACCTTTCCCATAATGCATTTTTCATATTAAAGGCAACTGCCCAATTTAAAAAATGTCTGATGTGTAGGTTCAACAGTACAAAATTACATAACTTTCTGGAAATTACATTGTGGATTTATATATCAAATTAAAAATGATAAATAATAATGTGTGGGCCCAGGACATACTTGAAAACAAGAGAAATCTCAATAGATCCTCCCTTGGTAAATACTTTATAAATAAATAACTAATTACTCAGAATGGCCTCACCCATTATCGCAGTCAGACAGTACTGGTCAATTGTATCTGACAATCCCACATGCATTGATAGTGCTTATTATGACCAACCCATAATAAATGACAACAAATAGATCAATGACTTCATTTCGCCAGTGCCCTTATACATAGGCCCTCCATTATAGCATCCCTTCCTTTTGGTTTAATCTATGATATTGTGTACCTCCCAGCCTTGGGATGTAGGACATTAGGAAGACGCTCATTCCACGCCACTGGTCAGATGCAGCAGTAAAAAATGCAGAGGGTCAGCCCGAGATGCAGATCAATTAATATTGTGCACTGCACAGCCATCTTGTATGAGCAGAAATATCTATTGAAAATATTGTTCTAAACTGATTTATATAAAGTAAAGTTCCGGTGATACTTTAAAAGTCCACACATAGTAAAAACAACAAGCTCTGACAGAGTCATGAGGCTAGTTTAAATAAGAGTTCATAGTTTAAGGGAAACAACTGTAACTCTGCATCTATCCAAGAGGTGTCAAACATTGCACGGCAGCTGTAGGCAACTTCACCTAACTGTCTAATCATGACTGTCAACTGACCAGTGAAGGCTCCAAGGTATGTCTCATTATACCCATTAATTTGTCCATCTGGTATGAAGAAAAATGTTAGACAACTTTACGTCTTCAACATCAGACAATAGCTGGCCCCTCTGAAGGGAAAGGGGTTCTTCAAGAACTGATGTCTTATCCTAAAGGTGGCTCATAAAAATTCAGCTGCTTAGCAGGAAAGGTATAAATTGCATTCAGACATAACTTTATCCGCTGGCTAGAATATCAATCAGAGCCCTCTAATGGGGTCATCTTTATTAAACACAGACTCCTCTTCTGGCTGCAGGTATACTGTGCTATGTCTCTGCTAAAACAGACTGAAATAATAAGCATAAAAGGATGTAAGGAGAAAAAAGAAAAAAAATGTGACGTATATAAAGATGTGTCCTAGAAGGTTTGAAACAGCCATTATTCAATGACAATATGTCCGCTCAGGTTGCTTAAAGGAAGGTCTATTTATTTGGCCAACTTTGGGAATATAAATTAGGTGACTTTTCAAATGTTACTAGTGTGGAATTTTTTTGTTACTGCCCGATGGAGCTTACAATCCAGTCATGCCGCAAATTAACCCCCGAGGTTAAAACAAAATTAGAAGGAAGGGATGAAAGAGATGACACGATGAAAAGGAAATTGCGAACTGCTACTTAAACAAGACTTTTAGAAATCACTCAGACGAAATAACTAATACACGATTCTATGGGTTCTTGACTTTGAATTCACCATCTAATATCGAACAAGCTCTATTGATGGAACACATATTGATTGTGATTAGAAATGTCTATGACTATAATAATAGTGGAGAAACCTGATAACTATATTAAGATGTTCTCTCGGTTTAAAACATAGCTAAAATTACTCACCTCAACAGTACTGATTAATTGACCTTGGAAACCAAGCAAAGACGCTACTGGGAAATTTAACCAACTGAGCTGTTTTCATTGGTGGTGAGGGTTTGGAATAAATTCTGTATCTCCTCAGGAATAACACAAGTCTACGATAGCCTGTGGCTTTTGGACATATTGGATTCCTTCCTATTTGTTAGCTTACTGCTCTACTGTTAAGTCACAAATGTGGATACCTGGTTCAAAAGTTAATGTTAAGATTTTTCACTATATAAAACAGACAAAGTCATCTGGCATAATAAACTCTGAAAAATAACGCCTTCTGATCAGTCAGTTCCCTTTCTCCTCTTTTGGTTTGTCAAGCTAGCTTTTGACTTATGGATAAAAGTAGGGTAATAGAGTCCTACACATACTCTATGTAGCGGAGATCTAGTATTCCACAAGTTATCTCCGCTTAAGATCCCAGTGAGGCTCAGGAACAAGTATTATAAATCCATAAAGCAAGGTTTCCAGCAGGTAAAACAATCCAGCAATATCCCAACAGCAATCCCAATAACTGGACGACACACAGCATCAGGAGCAGAACTAAACTTTTATTTCCACAGTGGCCTTTTAAAGCATGCTCCCATGCAAGGGAGGGATTTCCATTAATTATTACAGTATCCAATCCTGTTCTGGTAACCTCCCACACATCTCCCCCCCTCAGCATGACTCATAATCCCCTTATACTGTACACAAATTCCCCCAGTTTCTGGATGTACCCCTAAATCTAGGGGTACCCCTTTAAATGGCACATCCCCTGGTAGCCCTGATCTGGGTGAGCAACATATCCAAAAATCACCCAGATCGGACCAGGGGTTCGGGAAATTTGTGGAGGTAATTAAAAGACCGACCGTGCTGGAGAAAACAGCCAAGTTGGGTTCCATGCGATGGGGCCCTCTGGTCGGTCACAGTATAAGGGAACAAACTGCATGAAAGGCTAAGGTTACAGAGATCAGGGAGGGTTCGCATGAATCCCCTCGTTCGATTGTTTCTTTCTACCGAACGAGGGTCCGTTCGGTAGTTTGGAAGCGAACGTATTGTGCGTATGGAGAACTCAGCGGTGTTTGCCTAGCCGAGTGTCCGATTTGGGTTCCAGACACTCGACGGCAAAACACCACTCTTCGGGAGTTTTAAAATGGCCTCCGCCACGTGTTCATTTCCCGAATGGCGGCCACCCCGAGAACAAAGGACCTACTGCACAGCTTGTCAATTACCCGTTCGCAACATTGTTGCAATGGGTAATTGAAGGCACACTTCACACAGGGGAGGTCTGACTGTTCGGTAGTTTCATTCCCTTAGTTGCTAGAATGATTCTACCGAACAATCAGACGAATACAACCTATTTTTACACATATAACTCTGCAATTTAAACGAATACATTCAAACAGATGCAATTTCCAGGACAGCCCAGTGCCATCCGCTGCACTCTTTTATCTTTTATCCATTTATTTTCCAAGCCATTATGGGGGCTTACTTTTACTAGTTGAGAGCATTTGTGTCAGAACCCCCGGGGGGTGAACCCTATAGGGCAATTTTAGTTCCAATTTTTTCCACTCTATTAGGCCAGGTTAGTCTGTCAATTTCTACATTTGTAGCTTTTGACTTAGTCTCTTTAATTCCCGGTGCTTTCCCGGTGCTTTCTGCCTTTGACACCATTTTGTTGATCTCAATAACAAAGCCATGTTGTCATTCCTAACTTCAGGTTGAGTGGGCTTGGTAAACCAGACTCAATTTAATCCCTTCTGACCTTCGTAATGTCTTATTGTGAACCACCTCACATGTCAAATCACATCTGTGATAGATACCACAAAGAGACGCTAACTCCTCGGGGCTACAGATGAAAGTTTGAAACTTTTCTTTTATGTGGCAGTTACTGTCTTTCTGTTATCAAAAAGACACATCACATTTGTTCACACAGTTGTTAAAATTCACTGGGATTCAAGGATTTATTAGCTTTCCAGAGATTTCAGCAAAGGAACCAGGCCTTGCTCCCGGCCAAGCCACCCAATTACAGAGCTGGAACATGGCTTTGATTTACCAGGGTCTCATAATGTCAATAAGCTTGTTCCTTTCGTTGAGCGCATGCAAAAAGTATGTTTTAAGTTGAAATTAATTATGTATCCCTGCACATTAAGAATGCAGTTTAATTTGTCCGTCTCTAGGAATCAGACGTGCATGTATTGTTTGTAGATTTGTTTTTTTCATTATCATCATAGCCTGAGTATATATGGGTGCAATAAGAAAATTAACAAGCAATAATTTAAAATTAAATTAGGTAGAAAATGAAGACATAATCGGATCTAATAAAACAAATTTTGTTTCTACTTTAGAAATGTGTAAATCCTTTTAATTAATAAAAGGTATAGGAAGTATGCTTTTATGATAACCAAGTCCACGATGACGTGCCTTTTAGTGTCAGGTCAAGAAGATGTTTTATTGATTTAAAAAAATGTTAAAAACTTCTTCCACTCTAGTGTTGACGTATGTTTTAAAATGAGTTTAATGGATAAGGGATGTGCCGTTGTTAAATATAATTCTGGTTCTGTGAGGTGTGCGCTGGCGGCAGTGGCGTACATACCAGGGTTGCAGCAGGGGTCGCGGCTGCGACCAGGCCCGGCCCACCAGGGGCCCGGCCGCCCCTGCGACCCGGTATGTAGCCACAGGGCTAGCCTCTTCCCCTGGGGGGCCCAGGAGCCGACCACCCCAGGGCCCCCCTGAGGCTGGCCCTGCTGACCCCGGCGGGCGGGCGGGCAGGCAGGCGGGCGCGCGAGGGAGCACTCAGTGCTTCCTCTTCAGCTCCCTCGCGCACCGCACTGATACCGGAGCCGGAAGATGACGTCATCTTCCGGCTCCAGCATCCCTACGCGGCGCGCGAGGGAGCTGAAGAGGAAGCACTGAGTGCTCCCTCGCGCGCCCGCCTGCCTGCCCGACCGGCCACCCGCCCAGGAGCCCAGCAGCACCACTGGACACCAGGGAATCCCCCCAGCACTCCAAAAGGTAAGGAGGCTGGGGGGGATTAATAAAAAAAAAAAAAAAATCATGTGTGAGTGTTAGAGTGAGTGTTAGTGTGAGTGTTAGAGTGAGTGTTAGTGTGAGTGTTAGAGTGAGTGTTAGTGTGTGAGAGTGTTAGAGTGAGTGTTAGTGTGTGTGAGTGTTAGAGTGTGTGAGTGTTAGAGTGAGTGTTAGTGTGTGAGAGTGTTAGAGTGTGTGAGTGTTAGAGTGAGTGTTAGTGTGTGAGAGTGTTAGAGTGAGTGTTAGTGTGTGAGAGTGTTAGAGTGAGAGTGTGTGTTAGTGTGTCTGCTAGTGAGTGTCAGTGAGTGTTACTGTGTGTGTCTTACTGAGTGTGTGTTTGTCAATGAGAGTGTATGTTTTGTAAGTGAGTGTGTATGTATGTATGTATGTCTGTCGCTGACTGTGTCTCTGTCAGTAAATGCGTGTGTCTGTTAGCTAGTGTGTATGCGTCTGTAAGTGTGTGTGTGTGTGTGTCTTCAGCACTTACCTTTCTCCAGCGCCGGACTCCCTTGGCGCTGAGGATCCCTCAGCCTCTCAGCTCCGAATGCGACCGCGCACGCATTCAAACCGCCCATAGGAAAGCATTACTCAATGCTTTCCTATGGACGTTCAGTGTGCTCCTCTAGCGGCTGTCAGTGAGACAGCCACTAGAGGCTGGATTAACCCTCAGTGAAACATAGCAGTTTCTCTGAAACTGCTATGTTTTCAGCTGCAGGGTTAAAACTAGAGGGACCTGACACCCAGACAACTTCATTGAGCTGATGTGATCTGGGTGTCTGTAGTGGTCCTTTAAAGGACCACTATAGTGCCAGGAAAACATACTCGTTTTCCTGGCACTATAGTGCCCTGAGGGTGCCCCCACCCTCAAGGACCCCCTCCCGCCCGGCTCTGGAAAGGGGTAAAACTTACCTTTTTCCAGCGCTGGGCGGAGAGCTCTCCTCCTCCGATCCTCCTCTTCTCCTCCCGTCGGCTGTATGCGCACGCGCGGCAAGAGCTGCGCGCGCATTCAGCCGGTCACATAGGAAAGCATTCATAATGCTTTCCTATGGACGCTGGCGTGCTCTCACTGTGAAAATCACAATGAGAAGCACGCAAGCGCCTCTAGCGGCTGTCAATGGGACAGCCACTAGAGGAAATAGAGGAAGGCTTAACCCATTCATCAACACAGCAGTTTCTCTGAAACTGCTATGTTTATGAAAAAATGGGTTAACCCTAGCTGGACCTGGCACCCAGACCACTTCATTAAGCTGAAGTGGTCTGGGTGTCTAGAGTGGTCCTTTAAGTGTGTGTGCATCTGCATGCACTGGCGTACATACCGCGGTCGCAGCCCTGTAACCCCTGCGACCAGGTGCCCACCGCCATGTGTTGCGGCCCGGCCCGTGCGCGCGGGGGGAGGGGGGGGCCCACAGATCAATTTTCGCACCGGGGCCCCATGGGTCATGTGTACGCCACTGGCTGGCGGTTAGGTTGGGCTATTGATGATTCTAAGATTAGATAGCTAGCTCAGTAGTCGGGTATTTTTCCAGTGGGGGATAAAATACTTATTAGTGTTTTATGCTAGACTGCATAATTTGTCTTGCTAGTTCTTCCGAGTTATTATTAAAAATGTCTGAAATGTGTTTCATTAGTAAATGCATTGGATATGTTATTCTCTGCTTCTGTAAACTAGAGCTGAATTGTTAATATTTTATATGCGGAAACATTTCTTTTATCACTATGAGTACATTTTCATCTAAATTCGATCAATTCTCTCGAATTTACTAAGTTAATAAAAAAAACCTCTATAATATGTGTTTTTCTTTTGTCTTACAACAACAATTTAAAGGAAAACCAGAAATTTAAGCATACAAAAAACAAATTGAAGAATTACATTTTTGAAATGATCTTTTTTTTTATAATATTGCATAATAAATAAGGAAACCATTGATTTGCATTGCTTACTCATTGTATAACATTATTGAATATGTTGGTGCTTTATATATTATATTATAATAATAATAATCAAAATATGACATAGGTCATTATAAGAATTGATCTACATTTTGTTTTGCTTACCTCTTTGATACTGTAGGTGAAATCTCCTTTCTTTAATTCTTTGTGGTTGATGTACGACACTTTGTACAGTCCTGTTACTTAACAGGTTTCAGAGAGCTGTTTGTACTGGCATTGTACATACTGGTGTAATGTTTTTGAATTCCTGCGGGACATGGCTGAACATGGTGCTTTTGGATGTGGAGCTGTAGAACAACGAGCTTTAACTCTTAAAACATGGAGCTTTAAGAGATGCCACTCTGGAACATGGGATTTTGCAATATGCTGTTTTAGAACTTTAAGACATGATGCCTTAAAACGTGGGAAATATAACATGACAGGCGCACAGTCGGTTTTTCCGGCATTTGCGCTCACCTTACCCAACCCCCATAAAGACACGGACACAGGTTATATTGTTGGAAGTATTAGTCCACAGCTTTATTAAATTATAAATAAAATAATTAAGGAATAACAAATGGGGTCATTGCCAACAGACATTATTAAAGTTAACATCCCCCATGTACATAACATTCCTCTAGCAATGCCCCCCAATAATAACAACAGATAACAATCCAAATAACATGTTAATACAGAAACTGGCCGCCCAATATGGCCACGTTTCCACCCGGCTAAATTGTAAGGGTGTACCGAGACACTGCTACCCAAGATATAGATTGTAGGGTGTACCAAGACACCTCTATCCACCATATCAATTGTAGGGGTGTACCAAGACACCGCTACCCACCATATAAATTGTAGGGGTGTACCAAGACACCGCTCCCCACCAGTTCCCGTGTAGGGTGTACCAAGACACCGCCACACCCCCAGGTTCGGAGCCACCAACGAGCTCAAACCTACCAACCATGTGCAACACTGCCCAATCCACACTAAAACCACAGGATGCCCACTGTCTCCTCCATCTGCCCTCCAATTTAACCAGGCCATTCCCCGCCGCTGTGAAAAAACGGGAAATAGCCTAACCTAACCAAATTCAGGGAGGGTGGGAGGGACAACTGACAGGTAGGCTTCTTTTACAATGGCCACTTCATAAAATGGCCGGTATAAATACTCCCCTTATGGCTCCGCCCTACCCAGCATGCTAGCTGTCACTAAATTCCTGTGGCTGCTATGCCTACCTCCTGGCTCTGTCAAGGCCTATTCCTCTTACCTGCGCTGATCCATGGGCTACAATAATATTACAGCTACAGAATTTAGAACTTTAAAGCACTATGTTTTAGGACGTGATGCTTTAGAACATTAGATGCATTAGATAGTGCTTTGAATTTAAAGCAATTTCCGATTAGTCACCAAAAAAGAAAAATGTTTCTTGACTGAATTCTTTTTTTTTTTTTTCATAATATTAATATTGTCTCAGGCAGTTATGTTGCCATGCTCTCTTTAAAATTTAAGAGGAATTTACGAACATGAACGAAGAGGAAGCCAATTATATAAATACACTGCCTGGCCAAAAAAAAAAAAAGTCGCTGTGTCATTGTTTCAATAAGCTTTTGCAATGTCACAAGATTTATTTCTGTCCAGTGTTGCATTCATTTTTCACCAAGATCTTGTATTGATGATGGAAGGGTCAGACTACTGGGCAAAGCCTTCTCCAGCACATCAATGGGGTTAAGGACTGGACTCTGTGGTGTCCAATCCATGTGTGAAAATTATGTCTCATGCTCCCTGAACCACTCTTTCACAATTTGAGCCCGATGAATCCCGGCACTGTCATCTTGGAATATGCCCGTACCATCAGAGAAGAAAAAATCCATTGATGGAATAGCCTGGTCATTCAGTATATTCAGGAAGTCAGCTGACCTCATTCTTTGGGCACATAATGTTGCCGAACCTAGACCTGATCAACTGCAGCAACTCCAGATCATAGCACTGCCCCCACAGACTTGTACAGTAAGCAGTAGGGATGATGGGTGCATCACTTCATCTGCCTCTCTTCTTACCCTGATGCACCCATCACTCGTGGTTCCCCACTATCCTTGCAGTTTTTAATAATGCGTTGGACAGTTTTTAACCCAATTTTAGTAGTTTCTGCAATCTCCTTAGAGGTTTTCTCTGCTTGATGCATGCCAATGATTTGACCCTTCTCAAACAGACTAACATCTTTTCCACGAACACGGGATGTGTCTTTCGACATAGTTGTTTAAGAGATGAGAAGCTACTCATTGCATCAGTTGGGGTTAAATAACTTGTTGCCAGCTGAAAGATAATTGCCCATGCAGTAACTATCCAATAGGAGGCTGTTACCTATTTGCTTAGTTAAATCCACGTTGGGACTTTTTTTTTTTTTTTGGCCAGGCAGTGTATATACATGTTTTCATACTGGCAAATATGGTTTACAGGAACAGAAATCTCCCCCCTGACAAATGTATCCAGAACACACTAAATATATATGTTTCTTCACGTCTTTGCCCTAATCCTGTTCATTTCTCCATTCTTTTTGGCTCAGTCTCATATAAAATGTTCTAGCAAATTCCACAGGGATGCTAATTAATTCTGTAGGCTGCCATAGAAGTCTTATCTCAATTAATCTGAGTTTCTGTAGGGCCTGGGACAGTGTCCAATGCTCGTTCATCATTGCAGAACATTCTCGAAGCAGTACAGACAAGGGCAGGGAGGCAAAGGGCAGCGCGCGTTCTAGAGATGGCTCAATAGAGAAAATGCATGACGAGGCCTTATTTATTCCTTCATTCTACTGACCTTACACACTGCGAGATAGATCAGGCAGCTGCACTCGTATATCTAAACTCCTGCAATGAGTCACGGAGCGTACACATCATTTAACCGTGGAAGGTTTATTCCCAATTGACACTTGTGAACAGATTCATTACAGCATTGAATTCCAGATATAAACATAGATACATAGATAGTGACAGGAGACACCCATTTGGCTACCCCACTCTTAATGTATATAGAAGGGTAGACTCTTCTTGATCTTGGCCTGTTTTAATTCAGGGTGAGCCTACTAAAACCACTGGCTGACAAGAAATGTTTCACACGACCACTAACAGTATAATTTTATTTATTGATTAATCTCCATAAATCTGACAGCTGTATTCCTGGTCCATAATACAAACTAGTGATGTTGTTGGGTCTGTATTACACACTAGTGATATTCTCGAGTCTATAATACACACTAGTAATATCCTTTAAGAGATCCATCTCTACATATCTCAAAACAGAATGCAGCTGTCATGGCTGATTATATATTTCTTACCTGTTCTATGTTGAATTTTGTATATATATCGTGTATTAATATTGTTTTTGTATTTTATTGAACCCTATTGCAGTGGTTCACAAAATTTTTAGGTTCAAGGCACCTTTAAAATTTCAATATTTTTCCAAGGCACCCCAAGTCAAAACAATGTTCTAGGTTGTTTATATGTACAGCGCAGCGGCATATACTGGGCCCTAATCTTGGGAGCGGCACTGGTAGATTACTGGTAGAAACAATCCATGCACAATAACCACAATATTACATTATAGTGGTTATGGTACCAGTAGTGCCATAGTGCCCCACCAGGGAAAGTAGTCAAACTGTTTAAGAACAGTTTGACAACTTACCTGGGGTCTGCCAGGATAGGGGCTGTAGTGTGTGTGTGTAAGTGTGTGGGGTGCAATATGTGTGTGTGAAGGATGCAATATGTGTGTGAGTGGTTGCAGTGTGCAAGTGTGTGTGAGACGGTGCAGTGTGTGTGAGGGGTGCATTGTGTTTGTGAAGGATGTAGTTTGTGTGTGTGTATGTGTTGGACAGTTTGTCAATGGGGGTACAGTGTGTATGTGTGGGTACAGTGTGTGTGTGGGGGCAGGTTGTGTGAGGGGTACAGTGTGTGTGTGGGGGTATGCAGTGTGTGGGGGTGAGGTGTGTTACATAGTTACATAGTTACATAGCTGAAAAGAGACTTGCGTCCATCAAGTTCAGCCTTCCTCACATTTGTTTTTTGCTGTTGATCCAAAAGAAGGCAAAAAACCCAGTTTGAAGCACAATTTTGCAACAAGCTAGGAAAAAAATTCCTTCTTGACCCCAGAATGGCAGTCAGATTTATCCTTGGATCAAGCAGTTATTACCCTACATTGAAAGATTAT
Organism: Pelobates cultripes; assembly: GCA_933207985.1. NCBI lineage: Eukaryota > Metazoa > Chordata > Amphibia > Anura > Pelobatidae > Pelobates > Pelobates cultripes. Next base: position 4,672,251 of record OW240924.1, on the reverse strand, counting down.
ATCCCTGAATATTCTGTTCTTGCAAGTATGCATCTAGTAGCCGTTTGAACATCTGTATGGACTCTGATAAAACCACTTCTTCAGGCAGAGAATTACACATCCTGATTGTTCTTACAGTAAAAAAACCTTTCCTTTGCCTTAGACGAAATCTTCTTTCTTCCAGTCTAAACGCATGACCTCGTGTCCTATGTAAAGTCCAGTTTGTGAATAGATTTCCACACAATGGTTTGTATTGGCCCCGAATATATTTGTATAATGTTAACATATCCCCTCCCAGGTGACGTTTTTCTAAACTAAATAGGTTTACATTTGTTAACCTTTCTTCATAGCTGATATGTTCCATCCTTTTATTAATTTTGCAGCCCGCCTCTGCACTTTTTCTAGTGCCATAATATCCTTCTTTAGAACAGGTGCCCAAAATTGCACAGCATATTCA
>OW240924.1:4659309-4671715 GCA_933207985.1 Pelobates cultripes | reverse complement strand
GTGAAGGAGGGGGAGAGTAAGTGAAGGAGGGGGGAGTAACAGAAGGAGGAGGAGGGGGAGAGTAAGTGAAGGAGGGGGGAGTAAGTGAAGGAGGGGGGAGTAACAGAAGGAGGAGGAGGGGGAATAATAAGAAGAAGGGGGTATGAAAAACGGGGGGTAAGAAGAACAAGGGGGGAGTAAGAAAAACACAAGGAGGAGGGGGAGAGTAAGAGTGAGGAGAAGGGGAGATGAGGAGAAGGGGGGACTGAGAAGAACACAGGGAGGGTGGGTTGTGAGGAGAAGGGGAGATGAGGAGAAAGGGGGATTGAGAAGAACACAGGGAGGGTGGGTGGTGAGGAGAACACAGGGAGGGGAAGGTGAGGAGGACACAGGGAGGAGAGGGGGTAAGAAGAACACAGGAAGGGGGGAGTTGAGGAGAACACAGGGAGGGGGGAGGTGAGAAGATCACATGGAGGGTGGATGAGAAGAGCACAGGGAGGGTGGGTGAGTGTGAGAAGAGACCGCTAGGGGAGGGTGGGGGAGAGGAGAGACCACTAAGGGGGCAGGGGAGAGCTAGAAGGGACAGCTCTATAGGACAGGGGGCAAGACAGGGAGCTCTTTCACACTACGCACACACACACAATGCATCCCTATACATACACAGAAACACACAATGCATCCCTACACACACAGAAACACAACATGCTTCCCTTACACACAGAGAAACACACAATGCATCCATTACACACACACAATGCAACCCTTACACACAAAGACAATGCATCCTTTGCACACATACAAGAAACACACAGTGCAAACCCTTACACACACACACTGCTTTTCTTACATACACACAGAAACACAATGCATCACTAACACACACTCAATGCACACACTTACAAACACACACCTTGTATCCCTTATGCATACAAACACAGATTCACACAATGCATCCCTTACACACAACCAGAAACACACAATACATCCCTTATACACAAATACACACTGCTTCCACTACACACAAACACACTGCATCACCTGCACAAACTGGTATCCCTATACACTACATACCATAAGCACACATATTAGATCCTCTACAATAACACATAACACATCCCCTACACACTCCACTCCCTGTGAGCGAACTCATGGGTGGGTGGAACATATAAGTGGACTTATGAGTGGGCCTTGTGGGCATACTCACCGTCAGGCCCTGGGGCCCAGACCTTGAGCTGTGTAAGGGGCCCCCAAAAAATGGAGCTGCTTCCAATTCTCCCAGAACATTGAATTTTGTGACCACAGTTGCAAACAGCCTCCAGAGATCCTGTTCTACACCAGACCAGTGGAGCCAAACTGCAGCCCATCATCATCCTCATCTGGTTGTAAGTAGGCAATCTAGTATATTATTAATGACACTAATCTATAATTTTCATTACATTAAAGGGACACTATAGTCCCCAGAATGACTGGAGCTTAATGAAGTGGTTCTGGTATCTATAGGCGGTCCCTGCAGGCTTTTTAATGTAAACACACACTGTGGGCAGCACTGGCGTTAGTTCGTATGGCAGCTCATATAGGTGGGGCATTGTGATGTCACATGGGGGGCGGGAAATACAGCTGTTCCCCATGCAGCCACAGGTGCCACTGTGCTGAGAGATTGTGATTACTCTTCACTTCCTCCCAGCTTACAGAGCAGCGCATGGGAGAGAGAGGGGAGGAGGCATGATTTAATCTTACAACAAATCCAGTAAGCAAATCTTTATAAATTTGGGTGGGATCAGCTCTGTTTGCACAGTTTATTGGTGTTTACTCTGATGTCTGTATTAATATTGAGGGATTTCTAAGTAGTAAGCCGTTGGGGTGTGCACGCTGTGCGGTCACGCAGGGTGCCATCACAACAGAGGCGCCCGGCGGACAACACAGCTCACAAGTTGGGGACACCAGCCTATTCAATTCAAACGATTCGTTGGTGGTCCACTGGTATGCACCAGCAGTAGGTGCAGTCAGATTATAGCATCTCCCTCGTGGTTCCGGCGCTCAGTTAGTGAGTCAGAGCACACGCTCAGAGATTCTCAGCCTGCGCTTTGACAACATTGAAAGTCAGAGCCGTGAAGGAGCGGGTATGGCAAAGAGCTAGTGATTAGCATAACATCAATATCCGTTATAAAACCAGGAAAAGGTGGGCACCATTGCACTGATTTGGTGGTGCAATGGGCCACTTGACTGATTTTGCCCCCCAGGCCTAAGGCTGCCAGCCCTCCCCTGTTCATGAATGTGGTAATCTCACTTCAAAAATACCACCATATATTTTATTATATGACAATGGATACTTATGAGTGGGGGCTGACAGTTTACAATCTCACAGTATTTTGAAATATGATGATCAGTATCTACTCTAATATTGGAACCTTTAAACATCATCTCTTTTAGACATCTCATGTTCTTTACTAATCAATACACATAGACATCGTCTGCAATCTAAAATAATATGCAGTCCTCCTATGTATAATGTATCTTTTATCCTAGAATAGGAGCTTTGCATTTATTTAAATAGAAGGAAAGTTACTCTGGATGTCTCCAGAGCCCCAGGGGTTAACTAGACTCTGATAATCAGGCGGTTTCACCGTCCAAGGTCTATATTAAACTCTGAGGGGTTAATCTGGTCCTGCAGGTGGTCTCAGTGCAAGTGATGCACTTTCTGACTACTTCACGCCTACTTAATAGGATGTGAGTAAAGTGTAGTCCCCTTCCACCATGACGTTGCGGCACCGAATTGGCCATATGACGCACCTTTAAAATATTCAGCAGTCTCCCCAGTAGTCAACGCTCTTGAGAAAGGCGCAGCATAGCGCCGAAACGTGTGTCGACTTTAGACGCTGCCATTAGGCTTTTTCTTTTTTTACAATTTTCTAAGGACATCTATGTAGTCTGTTTAACTTGTACTTCCGACCTGCCTCTATGCGGCTAGTTTGTTGCAGTGTTAGGTTAGGGAGTCAGAATATGGTTTAAACAAGGATTTTCTGTGATTGGGTAGTTTTATTATCCTATATCTAGCAAGTGTAGAGGGTGTTACCTAGGAATAATCTTTTGTAGTATCATACTTGGGAAATGGCATGCTTTGGTCTTGGTGGGACGATCACGTTCACATAGTACTGGAATTTCATTGAAGGGTTATTTAAAGGGATTTTCTGCTTGTTCTACCATCAACTCTAAATTCCTTCCTTTCCGCTAGAACTTTACTAAAGGACTATTTAAAGAGAGTCTCTGTCTTTCAAGCCCTTAACCCTTAGTTCCTAGCTTCTGAGCACTGAATCTTGAATTCCTAAAGCTAAGGAAGGATGCTCTATACTTTCCAATTCCTGGGTTAATGCACAGGGTAGGAATTTCTTTATAATACCCCGTCCGTTTATCATTATAAAGCTATCTGCTCCCACCTTTAGACATACTGAAACTGCTTCAATGGAGACTGTTAGATTGGGTGTATACAAACACCTGTTTGCAACACATTGATACGAGTAGTTATATATTTTAATCTCCAAAAATACTTCACAAAGTGTATCTAATTAGTTATACGAGCAGTTTTATATTTGGATACCTCTACAGTAGCCATTTATAAGATACAAGAGGCAGATTATCATAGATTTTTTACCTTTATTTATGTCGTTAGCATGGTTTCATCACTTATTTATTTGGCATTATGTTTGTGTATAGTCTAATGTATAGTATTGAAGAAAGGTATTGATATTCATTCATTTTTAACCTCTTTATTGAGTTGTTACTCTTCTTGTGGGTAAAACCTTTGGCGGCTTTTTGAGGAACGATATCCGTGTGTCTCTAGCATTCGGATTCCTGCTCCCAATATATCCATTCAAGGTATCTTTTTTCTCTCTAATTATTTGGGTTATGTCCACTTTACCTGCTTCGTCCCCTTTTTTGACTTTAAGGCCAGACTGTCCTGTCCTTAGAGTCTTTGTGGTTTTTGTTCTATAATACAAACTAGTGATATCCCTGGGTCTGTATTACACACTAGTGATATTCTCGAGTCTATAATACACACTAGTAATATTCTCGAGTCTATAATCCAGTAATCCCTTTTATATGTAGATATAGACTAGGTATAGATAAAAATGTGCACTCACATGTTATGGAGCCGTAGATATGGCTCCAAAGATAGCATGTCAAGTGGTATGATCCCCACTCAAGGATATTATTATTATTATGATATTTATAGAGCGCCGTCAAATTCCGCAGCGCTTTACAATGGGTGGACGAACAGACATGTAGTTGTAACCAGACAAGTTGGACACACAGGAACAGAGGGGTTGAGGGCCCTGCTCAATGAGCTTACATGCTAGAGGGAGTGGGGTAAAATGACACAAAAAGGTAAGGATAGTATTAGACTAGTGACAGTTGCAGAAGAGGAATCAGTCAGGAGCTATTAACAGTTTAATTGATACGCTTTTATGAAGAAGTGGGTTTTTAACGATTTTTTGAAGGAGTGGAGACTGGGTGAGCATCTAACGGAGGAGGGAAGCGAGTTCCACAGGAACAGTGCAGCCCTCGAGAAATCTTGAAGGCGAGCATCAGAGGTGGGAGTACGGACAGAAGATAGACGTACGTCTTCAGCAGATCGTAAGGGCCTAGACGGGACAAACTTGTGTATAAGGGAGGATAGATAGGTATGTAGTTATTTGAAAGCAAGAACCAGAATTTTAAATTGAGTTCTATATTTTATAGGAAGCCAATGTAGGGATTGACAGAAGGGTGAGGCATGGGAGGTGCGTGCGGACAGGAAGATGAGCCTCGCCGCAGCATTCATTATGGACTGTAATGGCGCTAGCTGGGAGCACGTAAGACCATTGAGAAGCGGATTACAGTAGTCAAGGTGAGAAAGGACAGTGGAATGGACCAACACCTTAGTCGCATCTGGCGTTAAGTAGGGGCGGATGCGCGCAATGTTTTTTAGATGGAAATGACAGGATTTGGCAATAGATTGAACATGAGGCTTGAAGGAGAGGTCGGAGTCAAAGAGAACACCTAGGCAGCGAGCCTGCGTGGTGGAGCTGATGGTAGCACCGTTGACTTGGAGGGAGACAGACACAGGAGTAACAACACTTGAGGGAGGAAAGACCAAAATTTCAGTTTTGGTCAAGTTTAGTTTAAGGAAGTGGGCAGCCATCCAGTTAGAAACAGCAGAGAGGCAGTCAGAGACACTAGTCAAGAGGGACGGGGAGAGATCAGGAGAGGACAGGTAGATTTGCGTGTCATCTGCATAGAAATGATATTGGAAGCCAAAGGAGCTAATGAGATTACCAAGGGAGGCAGTATAGATTGAGAACAGTCGGGGACCAAGGACTGAACCTTGGGGGACACCAACAGAGAGGAGTTGGGGAGAAGAAGCAGAGCCAGAGAAAGAAACACTGAAAGAGCATTGAGTGGTAGGAGGAGCACCAGGAGAGAGCAATATCTTGTAGACCGATATTGCGGAGGATGAGATGAAGCTGTTGCTGATCAATAGTGCCAAAAGCCACAGAAAGGTTAAGGAGAATTAGGATAGAGTAGTGACCACAAGATTTTGCAGCGAGTAGCTCATTGGATACATTGGACAGTGCCGTTTCCACAGAGTGCTTAGCACGGAAACCAGACTGAAGCGAGTCTAGCAGAGAGTTGGACTCGAGGAAGTCTGTCAATCTCGCATACACAATATTTTCAAGGATCTTGGATGCAAAAGGCAGTAGCGAGATAGGACGATAGTATGATGGGGAGTTAGGGTCAAGATTGGGCTTCTTTAGAATTGGGGTTACAGTTGCATGTTTGAAGGGCAATGGAAATATACCAGAGGAGAGAGAGAGATTGAGAATTTTAGTGAGAGGTGGAGAAAGAGAAGAAGACAGAGTACGGCTGAGATGCGATGGAATTGGATCTAGGGAGCAGGTGGTGGGGCGGGAGGACTGGAGCAGAGCAGAAACTTCTTCCAATGTAGCAGGTGCGAATGAACATAGAACAGCAGAGAGAGTGAAGTTAGGGGAAGTATTATAAGGGGAAGAAGAAAGATGAGATATCTCTTCTCTGATTGTAGAGATCTTGTCAGTGAAGTGAGTTGCAAAGTCTGAGGCGGTCAAGTTAGTAGGTGGAGGAGGAACAGCAAGGCGAAGAAGAGTTAAATGTGTAAAATAGTCGTTTGGGTTCGCAGGAGAGTGTGGTTATGAGGGTATTGAAGTAATTAACTTTTGCAGAGGAAAGAGCCAAGCTGTATGAGTTCAGCATAAATTTATAGTGGAGAAAGTCAGATGCACAGTGAGACTTTCTCCAACAGCGTTCAGCATTTTTGGAGGTATCGAGTGAGCTTGGTGTGCCAGGGTTGTTGTTGGGGGGCCTGCAGTGTTTAAATGTGCAAGGTGCCATGATGTCTAGTTGAGAGGAGAAGGTGGAATTGTAGAAGGAGGATGCAGAACTCGGACAGGTGAGGTTTGAGATAGGTAAAAGGAAAGTTTGGAGATTAGTGGAGAAATGCTCTAGGTCAAGACATTGGAGGTTTCTGTGAGAGTGATTGTAACGGCACCCTCAGCATAAAAGGGTTAAACTGCCGTTTAGTAGATCTTCCCTTTCAGAGACACAGGCACAGCTACTGCAGAACACCAATCCGCCAAACGTTAAACCATATGAATGCTGTAAACAGCTGAATAGGAAAAACCATACGAATAGGTTTAAACTCCTAGCAGTCGAACTGGAACAGCATACATTAAATCCCCCCAAGAACGAGACAAAGCTCCGTGTTGAGGGTCAAGCAGTGAACAGACAGAGCTGTGGGTTTATTGTGCTTATGTACACATTCTTACACATTAGTACCACCCATAGGGTTTTGGAACACAAACAATAAACACATACAATACACTCAGACACTCCCACACAAATTCATCCCCTCTGCTTGTGATTCAATTACCTTACACAATGGGTAATGTAATTTAGCACAAGCAGAGAAATACAAATTTTCCACATTATTCATAACTTGAAAAGTATGCATCACATTTTCAGAATCAGCATACTCCAAATACAAACATACGTCAAAATCATACAAATTGGTCCAGTGGTTCAAAAGTTAGATCGTAGTCCTTTGTGACCACAGGAAGCATGTCTTTTCTGCCAAAAACCAGTTCCACAGAGTCTTCTATCCTGGAGATAATTGTAAAGTAATCCAATTATCTCCAAAGACAGAGGCAAAACTCCATTGAACACATGGCAGCAAAAAGACAGTAAAATACAATAAAATACACAAGGTTACATTTATGACATAAAATACAGACATGCAACATATCCCCAGATAGCTCAGATCTGAGCGCACATTATTACTGAATGGCACTCAGAGCACACACATACAGTTCAATTGCCATGGAGCCAAAGTCTTTCCCATAGTCTTTCATTATACGAATGGGCTCCATGGTATAAATACTTACAAAAACATAACATACAGGGATATAATTTCTAATTAGTGGGGTAATAGCTGATTGATCCAAGGAGACATCTGACTGCTATTTTGGGGTCAAGAAGGAATTTTTTCTTAGTTTGTGGCAAAATTGGAAGTGCTTCAGACCAGGTTTTTTGCCTTCTTTTGGATCAACAGCAACAACATTTCTGAGGAAGGCTGAACTTGATGGACGCAAGTCTCTTTTCAGCTATGTAACTATGTAACTATGTAACTATGTATAGCTATCTGGGGTATCACCGCTCAAACAGGGCAAGCACTAAATGACCCGGCTTTCTTGTCTTTGCAGGGGAAAAAATCAAGCCTTTTAACATGGGGCCATACTCCAAAGGCAACAGGCGAGCAACCAGGCTTCTCCAATGCAATGTGGCGAGATTGCTCCCGTCACAGTGATGTTCAGACGGTGGTGTCAATTGGGTCTTAGGTATGCCAATGTCAAAAGTCAGCAGATGGTGGTCAGATAGAGGAAGGGGAATATTGGAGAGATTAGAGGCAGTACAGAGGTTGGTGAAGGCAAGATCAAGAGTGTTTCCTGCAGTATGGGTTGCTAGATTGGACCATTGTGCAAGGCCAAAGGAGGAGGTTACAGAGAGCAGACGAGAGGCATCAGCGCAATTGGGGTTATTGATTGGGATATTGAAATCCCCAAGTATAAGGGAAGGAGTGCTAGATGAAAGGAAGTGGGGAAGCCAGGAAGAAAAGTGCTCAATGAATAGTCTAGGATAACCGGGGGAGCGGTAGATAATAGCAATTCTTAAAGGAGTGGGGTTAAATAGGCGGACAGTGTGAACTTCAACAGAAAAAAAGGATAAGGCAGGGGCAGTTATGATTGGTTGAAAGGTACATTGAGGGGAGAGAAGGATGCCTACGCCGCCTCCTTTACAGTTGAGTATAGGAGTGTGAGAGAATTGTAGCCCACCAAAACATAAAGAGGCAGGAGTAGCGCTATCAGAGGGGGACAGCCAGGTCTCTGTAAGTGCAAGCAGTGTGAGTGAGTTTGAGATGAAAAAGTCGTGTATGGTTGTTGATTTTGAAATTACTGCAGATGGAGCGGGCATTCCAGAGTGCGCACTGAATGTTGGTAAGTGAGGGTAAAGGGCAGGGTATTGTGATGAGGTTTGTGGGGTTTCTGGTTGTCTTAGTGTGTGTAGAGAAGGTGAAGGGCCCTGGATTGGGAGAGACATCACCAGCTGCTAGAAGTAGGAGGAGAGAAAGTGACAGGAGGTGTGAATGGGTTTTGTATGCATGGGGTCTAGGATGACATCGATTGTGGGTTGGAGTGAGAGAGTAGAAAAATGAGTGTAAGGCATGAGATGAGAGAAGGGGGAGTGTAGCAGAGAAGGGCATATGTAAATGTGGATGGGGGGATGAGTGAAGTGGGTGTAAGGAGATATTTTTATACTGAGGGAGACTGAGGAAATAAAGAGGAGGAGAAAACAGATCATTGCTAAACTGTGAAAAATAAAAACTGGAGATAATTGGAATATCAAGAGCAGGTTAAGAAAGTGCAGGAGTGTACTAAGAGGCAGGTTTTTTTTAACCTAACTAAAATGTAGGTGTGACAATAAATGTAATAATGAGCATGGGGTGGGGAGGGTGGGCATCAGGCTTGCTCACTGAAGGAATGGGCTTGCAAAGTCGGGGAATCAGGCTTTGCAGACGATCAGGCTTGCTCACTGAAGGAATAGGCTTGCAAAGTCAGGGAATCAGGCTTTGCAGACGATCAGGCTTGCTCACTGAAGGAATGGGCTTGCAAAGTTGGGGAATCAGGCTGTTGAATAAAGAGATGTGAGGGTCAGAGAGCTTGCAATAAAGTTAAGGGAGGGGGAAATGTATCTAGGTACAGATATGAAGAGATGGATATTCAAATAAAAACAAACATATCAATAAGAAAAGGGAGGGGTCAGAGGTCAGTCACAAATCAGAGGGGAAATAGAGGAATTTATATAGGTGAATAAAACAGTTACATACAGGGCTAGCATATGGTGCAAATAGTTGTTCTCCGGGGATCTATATCTAGGAAAAAACAAATAAAACCACAATAGTGTACACCGTAATATATAGTGTAAAACACAATAAAAAAGATAAAAGACCTACTCACATGTTCCAGAGAAAAATGTGGTTTGCTCAATCCAGTGCGCTTAGGTGGTATTATCCCCACTAAGCATATTGTTCAAAAGATCCAGCAGCAATAGGTCCAATAAAAAAAGTATTTTAATATAAAAAACAGTAAAACAGTAGCATGATAAAAATACAGTATAAAAATGTGAGACTATAATAGACACTAGTGATATTCCTGGGTCTGCATTACACACATACTGATAGTATTAGGTCTATATTATAGTGTAGGTATATATCTAGTCTATATTACAGTCCAGTGATAGCCCTGATTTATATTACAATCAAGTGTTAGGGTCTGGTCTATATACCAGTCTAGGGATATTCTTGGTCTACATTAAAGGGGCACTATAGTCACCAGAACAACTACAGCTCAATGTAAACACTGCCTTTTCAGAGAAGAGCCAGCTGGTATAGATGTTCCCTACAATCATGAGACAAGGCTCTGTGTTGAAGGTGAAGTTGAACTGTTTAATGGCAGCCACAACTGGCCTTATATGCAAATCCTCATGCGTGTGCTGCTTGTATATTCGTTTTCCATAACATATCCCAGGGGCATTCCCCACTGTACCTGAGAGGGGACTGTGACAAAGTACACACTGTAATTACTTTGGCTCTCAGGTCCAGGACACTCCCACACAAAACAGCATAATTCCTCCCCTGTGCCTAAGAGATAATTCAATTAACTCCAGGCACAGAAAACATATATTTTACAAAACCCCAAAAGTACCCCCAAAACAAATGGAAACCCCACAAATATCCCCTGATAGCCCCAATCTGGGGGAACAACATATCCAAAAATTACCCATATTGGTTCAAGGGTTCAGGATTTTCATGGAAGTCATAATCTGACCGACCGCACATGAGGCTCCTGCCCAAAACAGTTCCAGAGAATCAGGGCTTGCGGTCAGTGTAGTTTGGTAGTTTAAGAACCGAACAAACTACCGAACATAGTGAATAGTCTTACCCTGGAGCTTGTTCCCCTCATCCAAACAAACAATTCCACCGAACAGTGCCCTTCTAAGTTGTGTAGAACCAAACACAGGTGATGATGGTAGTCCAGCAGTGTTCAGGAGTTTCTGTGTCAGATTTTAGTTCCAGGAACTCGACGATCAAACACCGCTGCCTGCGTTCATGCAAACAAGATGGCCGCCACCTTGTGGTTGTTCATGCGAACAGCGGACACCCAAAAAACAATTAGAACACTGCGGTTAGATTCGTTATCAAGTGTTAATAGGGTTTAACAAGCTCCTGGGTGGTTCGTGTGGCTGTTCGGTTCCCGAACCACATAATCCCAATTGCACGAACAGAGCCTTTTTAAAGTAATTTAGCCAGGGTCTATTGAAGATGCCATAGTCGTGAGGCAGGAGGCTGGCAAGCAGGCCCCTCCAAGAACATGTGGCAGAGGCATTTCTGCCACACTTTCTTGCTACATGACTTAGCAGTGTACATACAGGGAGGACTGAACGTTCGGTACTTGATTTTTATCAGTTTTCCTTATTATATATAGTTTATGTTATATCTAATATTACAATAAAAGTTAAGTTTTATCAAACACTTACTCTCGCTACTCTCTCATTCAGAGACACACTTATAGCTAGATTCTGTTTATATTAATCTCATGATATCTCCTGGTTTATATTAATCTCATGATATCTCCTGGTTTATATTAATCTCGTGATATCTCCTGGTTTATATTAATCTTGTGATATCTCCTGGTTTATATTAATCTCATGATATCTCCTGGTTTATATTAATCTTGTGATATCTCCTGGTTTATATTAATCTCGTGATATCTCCTGGTTTATATTAATCTTGTGATATCTCCTGGTTTATATTAATCTCGTGATATCTCCTGGTTTATATTAGTCTCGTGATATCTCCTAGTTTATATTAGTCTAGTGATATCTCCTGGTTTATATTAATCTTGTGATATCTCCTGGTTTATATTAGTCTAGTGATAGCTCCTGGTTTATATTAATCTCATGATATCTCCTGGTTTATATTAATCTCGTGATATCTCCTGGTTTATATTAGTCTCGTGATATCTCCTGGTTTATATTAATCTTGTGATATCTCCTGGTTTATATTAATCTTGTGATATCTCCTGGTTTGTATTAATCTCGTGAAATCTCCTGGTTTATATTAGTCTAGTGATAGCTCCCGGACAGTTTTACAGTCTAGTTATAATGCAAGTCCACATATCAGTCTAGGAAGACCTTACTGCCATGTGAAGAAAGCATCTCTTTTTCCAACAGATACATGGAAGAGAAAAACTAGAGCTCAGGTATGTGCAGTAACAACGCAAGCACAGAAAAATATAACTACAAAACAAACAAAGAATAGCTTCTTACCCTGACAACACGACAGGGATATTACTCTGAATAATTCACAGCCTCCAGGGATAAAACTGAGCTAAGGGGATTTAAAAAAACAAAACAAATACATGCTGCCTCGTTTTCTGAGCATTGAAAGCAATTAGACAATAAGAGATTAATAATAATAATAATAATAAGAAGAAGAAAGTATGTAACCAGGAAAGGTACATTCAGATTACTCTGGTTTTCAAGTACGTTCTGGGGATGTTACCTTAGCCCAACATCTAGGGGTTCTTACTATTACCCAATTTAAGTGTGCAGATCTAATTTCTTTGGCATTGTCACTTTAAAAGCACGGTAGCTGTCTTCAAATAAAGCAGCTGTCCCGCAGCTATCAAGAGATTGAGCCAACACTGCCCGAGTCTCAGGCCTCTGTCTAATCATCAAACCTGTTCTTTTCCCATCACACACTAGACATGCTCAAAAGGACCCGAAATTGCCAAGAAGT
>OW240924.1:4638049-4653345 GCA_933207985.1 Pelobates cultripes | reverse complement strand
GTAAAAAAAGTTTTTTGTTTTTAAATCCAAGCTATTGTGACACCAGATGTAATTGGTGGCACTGACTGGGGAAATGGGCACAGTATGCACTGTGAGCCTGACACAGAAGCTGGCAGCAGTGGCAAACAACTGACTGCTATTCAATCTATAACAGTGAAAAAAGTTTTTTGTTTTTAAATCCAAGCTATTGTGACACCAGATGTATTTGGTGGCACTGACTGGGGAAATGGGCACAGTATGCACTGTAAGCCTGACACAGAAGCTGGCAGCAGTGGCAGACAACTGACTGCTATTCAATCTATAACAGTGAAAAAAGTTTTTTGTTTTTAAATCCAAGCTATTGTGACACCAGATGTAAGTGGTGGCACTGACTGGGGAAATGGGCACTGTATGCACTGTGAGCCTGACACAGAAGCTGGCAGCAGTGGCAGACAACTGACTGCTATTCAATCTATAACAGTGAAAAAAGTTTTTTGTTTTTAAATCCAAGCTATTGTGACACCAGATGTAATTGGTGGCACTGACTGGGGAAATGGGCACTGTGAGCCTGACACAGAAGCTGGCAGCAGTGGCAGACAACCAAGTGCATTTACATTACATAGAAAAAAAAAATCCAAAAAAAGCATACCCTTATCCCTAACCTAGCTATGCTTTTCCCTATCTTATGAACAGCAGCTACACTTTCCCTCCTCTTACTAAGCATGCAGCTTGAGAATGAATCTAAAATGGATGCTGTCCAGTAGGTGGGAGGGTCTGCTAGGGAGGCTGTGCTGCTAATTGGCTGGAATGTGTCTGCTGACTGTGAGGTACAGGGTCAAAGTTTCCTCAATGATGACGAATAGGGGGCGGGTCGAACCGCGCATATGTTCGCCCGCCGTGGCGAACGCGAACATGCTATGTTCGCCAGGAACCGTTCGCCGGCGAACCGTTCGGTACATCACTATTGACTAGCATAAAGCTGGAAAGGGTTATAAAAGTATCTTCAAAAGCCTTGCTGTTCATCAGTCCACGGTAAGACCAATTGTCTATAAATGGAGAAAGTTCAGCACTGCTGCTACTCTCCCCAGGAGTGGCCGTCCTGTAAGGATGACTGCAAGAGCACAGCGCAGACTGCTCAATGAGGTGAAGCAGAATCCTAGAGTGTCAGCTAAAGACTTACAAAAGTCACTGACAAATGCTAACATCCCTGTTAGCGAATCTACAATACGTAAAACACTAAACAAGAATGGATTTCATGGGAGGATACCACAGAGGAAGCCACTGCTGTCCAAACAAAACATTGCTGCACGTTTACAGTTTGCACAGGAGCACCTGGATGTTCCACAGCAGTACTGGCAAAATATTCTGTGGACAGATGAAACCAAAGTTAAGTTGTTTGGAAGAAACACACAACACTATGTGTGGTGAAAAAAAGGCACAGCACACCAACATCAAAACCTCATCCCAACTGTGAAGTATGGTGGTGGGGGCATTATGGTTTGGGGCTGCTTTGCTGCGTCAGGGCCTGGATGGATTGCTATCATCGAAGGAAAAAATGAATTCCCAAGTTTATCAAGACATTTTGCAGGAGAACGTAAGGCCATCTGTCTACCAGCTGAAGTTCAACAGAAGATGGGTGTTGCAACAGGACAATGACCCAAAGCATAGAAGTAAATCAACAACAGAATGGCTTAAACAAAAGAAAATACGCCTTCTGAAGTGGCCCAGTCAGAGTCCTGACCTCAACCCGATTGAGATGCTGTGGCATGACCTCAAGAAAGCGATTCACACCAGACATCCCAAGAATATTGCTGAACTGTAAAGAGGAATGGTCAAGAATTACTCCTGACCGTTGTGCACGTCTGATCTGCAACTACAGGAAACGTTTGGTTGAAGTTATTGCTGCCAAAGGAGGTTCAACCAGTTATTAAATCCAAGGGTTCACATACATTTTCAACCTGCACTGTGAATGTTTACATGGTGTGTTCAATAAAAACATGGCAACATTTCATTCTTTGTGTGTTATTAGTTTAAGCAGACTGTGATTGTCTATTGTTGTGACTTAGATGATGATCAGATCACATTTTATGACCAATTTGTGCAGAAATCCATATCATTCCAAAGGGTTCACATACTTTTTCTTACAACTGTATATTACATATAGTATTAATGTGGAGACATTTTACGGTATAATTAATCATTACTGGCAGAACTAATTGAAGTTTTAATCAAATCTACTTCCTAAATGAGGCACATTATGGAGAAACATCATGCACATCAGTAAGCTCAAATAGCGGTTTTAGCAGCAGCGAATTCCAATTCTGATAATACAAACAGGAAGTAAAGCCCATTATTTTATAACCTCCCTATAATTATACACTTGAAAAGAGGACATTTACTAAGGGAGACAAATTTCCACACGTCTTACTGTGAAGGGAGGAACATTGCGTACATTACCAAACAGTCACAAAGCACAGCTTATATTACCAGAGCATTCACACAGCACTGCGTACAGTACCAGAACATTCACACAGCCATGTGTACGTTACCAGAACATTCACACAGAACTGTGTAAAGTACCATAACAATCATACAGCACTGCGTCTGCGTACATTACCAGTCACAAAGCACAGCTTACATTCACAGAGCCGTGCGTACATTACCAGCACATACACACAGTACCTGCATTCTACATGCCTAAAATACAGTCTGCATTCTACATGTGGCATACCACCTGGTACCCTGACTGGGTACCTCTGTCAATTCACGCTTTCTACTAATCACTGAGTACCATAAGCACTGTACCGAGACACCATAAGCACTTCCAGCCCCTAGTTGCCACAGCTTGGCTGGGGTCTCACTGTCTCCCACCACCCTGGACCCAAGTCCTGGATCCAGCTCCCAATGGGTAGACCTCCCCTTCAGAGAGTATGGCAGGTATAGCAAGTTCCCCCCACTCATGAGCCTAGGCTGAATGCTGGGAGTAGACTGTTTTATTCAGGGCCACACACGGCCTTTTATGCAAAAGTCCCCACAAGGGGTTTCCCACACGAAATAACAGGGTAATCCCTCCCATGATCCTCTGTACCTGAGAGATAATTACCTGGGAAAAATATATAATTCATTTATCTCTCAGGTACAGAAGAATCTATAATATTTATAACATCCAAAAATATGCATAACACAACCATGTACCCCCTCAAGTTTTATATCCCCGGATAGCCTGGATCTGAGCACACAACATATCCAAAGAGCGCTTAAATGCCATGAATACAGCCGAAACACCACCGGGGTAAAGTTTTGACCTAACGCACACGAGGTTCCTGCCCAAAGCAGTTTCATGGAATCAGTGGTAGTGGTCGGTCTCATTCGGGAGTACAAAAACAAATAAACTACTGAACGTAGTCCATAGTCATAACATGGAGCTTGTTCCCCTAGGCCATATGAACGATTCCACTGAACAGTGCTATTCTAGGATGTACTGAACCGAACGCAGGTGCGGATGGAAGTTCAGCGGTGTTCGGGATGTCGAGTGTCTGACTTTAGTTCCATGCACTCGATGACCAACAACTGCTGCCTGTGTTCGTGCAAACAAGATGGCCGTCACTACGTGTTCATGCGTATAAATGGCGGCCACCCAGATGAACCATTAGAACACTGCAGTGAGAATCATTACAAGGTGTCAATAGGGTTTAACAAGCTCCTGGGTGGTCTTTAGTTCACAGATTTGTTCAGTTCCCGAACAGTCTAGGGAAACCACATGAACCAAGTCCTTTTACAGGTCTTTTAACATAGCCCATAGTCCTTGGGCAGGAGGCTAGTCAGCAGGCTCCTCCAGGAACATATGGCAGAGGCATCTTTGCCACACTACATGCCTATAATACAGTGACAGGAGATGGGGGGGGCAACACTGCATTCTATATACCTGTAATATAGTGAGAGGAAATGGGGGGACCTCGCTGTTCCCCACCCGCCCACCCACCTAAGACCTGGATCCAGCTTTCAGTGGGTAGACCTCTCCTAGTCCAGAGAGCATAGCAAGAACAGCTATTATAAGAGCTAGTGAATCTATGTAGGGGAGTATTGTGATTATAGCATTCCCCAGAGTGAATATAGTTCTCCAATCCCCCAAACATGAGCCGAGAATTCATGAAGGGGTAAACTAATCTCAGTTTAATGGGAGCCACACTTGGCCTTATATGACAATCCCCATGCAAGGACCTGAAGGTAGACTGATTTGCGACTTCACAGACCCATAACACTAAGTTCTCAAGGCATGATAGTCCCACACACAGCACACAATCCCTCCCCTTTGCCTGGGAGATAATTGGATTAGTAACTGAATTTATTATAATCCAATTATCTCCAAGCACAGAAAAAACATACTTTATTAAAACACCCCAAAAGTACCCTAAATATACATAAAACCCCACAAATGTTACACCCCCTGATAGCCAGGATCTGGGTGACCAACATATCCAAAATCACCCAGATCAGTTCAGGGGTTCAGGAATTTCCTGGTAGTCATAATTTTGACCGACAGTGCACATGGTCCTATGCCCAAAACAGTTCCAGGGAATTACGGCCAACAGTCGGTCTCTCCTTCTGGAGTACAAAAGTACATAAATCACATAACTTTTTAAAGGGCCTATAGTCTTTTGGCAGGAGGCTGGCAAGCAGGCCCCTCCAAGAACACGTGGCAGAGGCATTTTTGCCACACTCTCTAAACCACCAATTGCTACCACCAATGCTCCTATCCCTGTCAAAGCCCCTTTCCACTATGCTGTGCTTTAGCACCATTTTGTCTGGTGATAAATAGAGGGAGCCGAAAGGCCATTGTTCGGAGGATATTATATGTTTTAAAACAGCCCGGGAGATACATTATCTCACTGTAATATCAGATTTGAATGTGGCGGTGGATGGCTAAGAAGGGGAATGACACGAGCTACTTAGATGGGAAGAGGAGGTAATCATAAGGCGTTCTCACACTTATTTTTTTATCTTTTTTTTTACACAGAATGGTAAGGTCTGGCCGCATTGCTCACTTGATGGATGGTGTGTAATTGCAAGGTGCTGATGAATTATGACACTGGTGTATCATCCAGCTATCTGTCCACCCCCATGCTAAATCCAATACATGATTATCTGCGGCTGAGGCACTGAGGGAAGGGTTGTGTTCTCCAATCAATAGTTGAAAGGTTGCACTAGCAAAAAGACATTTTGTTTTCAAGTCATTATTCAGAACTGCCAGCTAATAGGGAGGTCAGTCCAGCAACATAGGAATTACACAACTAATGGCACAACGGACAGATCAGCACCGTTTGTGGCTGTAAGATGTGTACAACGTGAACCATGTAGGTAAATCCAACTGAATGGGCCATATAATTGCTAACTACCTCTTAAAGATGGGGACAGGGCAGTGAGTGATTTGCGCAATTACGCTTGTACACCAAAACCACCACTGAATTAACGTCAGTCTGAGGGAAATAAAAGCCACTCTAGGGGTGTAGGAGGACGGCTATTTAGTTCAGGAGGGGCAGAACAAATATTTTATGTTCCCTGTGAGAATGGCGCGTAGACACTGACTCTACCCTGGTTAAAAGACTTCCATGAAGTCAGTAGGTCTTTATTAACAAAACTGTATTAAAATCAAAATCTATATTTACTATACAATAGTGAACAAGTAGTGTTTTCATCTACATCGCCAAAAACATGAAACACACTGTGACAAACTCCCCTTCCTACGTGAGTGTGCCACGAGCTCCTGGAGGAGCCTGCTTGCCAGCCTCCTGCCCACAGACTATGGGCCCTTCAGGGAAACCTGTAAAAGACTATTTAACTGGCTTGGTTTGTTTTTAAACTACCGAACTTGACCGACCATTAGCACTGATTTCATGGAACTGTTTTGGGCATAGGACCATGTGCACGGTCGGTCAAAATATGACTTCCAAGGAAATTCTGAACCCCTGAACCGATTTGGGTGATTTTTGGATATGTTGGTCATCCAGAACCGGGCTATCAGTAACTTTTGTGGGGGTTTTAAAGGTATTTGGGGGGTTTTGTAATATTGTATGTCGTTCTGTGCCTGGAGATAATTGAGTTAGTTCAGTTCCTGACTCAATTATCTCTCAGGCACAGAGGGGGAGTTTGTAACTTGTAACTAGTCCCCTCTTAGGTCCAGGAGGGGAATTATCCTGTTTGTGTGGGAGTGTCAGGGGCGTGCTTAACTGTGTCTAAAATTGTATAAAAGCAGGCCATCTGGCCAGATTAAAACATTACAGCTTGTACTCCCAGAAATATGTGTTGTCTGATTACTGGGAGGGGAAAGGGCTAATCATTAATCACTGTTTCAGTGTGGAGGATTCAATGGGGAAAGTCCTTGTAAGGACTAGAGCTCCCAGGACTGAGTGTTGTCCAGTGCCTGGAAGTGGATAGAGCTAGTCCCCTATTCGGCTCCAGAAGGGAGTGGTTCCAGGACCCTAGTCAAGCCACGGTGACTGGGGGCAGAAGTGCTGCAGTTTTTCCCCTGTTCCAGCTAGGAAGCGGTCCTTGGTGGAGGTACCTAACCCGGGGTATAGGGAGCTCCATTACACACACCACAACAAGTCCAAAAAACATGCAGTGAAAAAAGGATATATGTGGCTTTAACAGAATGTGATGTGACACTGTAATATTTTAATAAACACTGACAGCAGACCAGCATTCCTCCAGTAAAGCTGTTCATACATCTCTGTCATTACTATAGATGTAAAAGCAGAATGAATTAGAATGTGAAGCAATAAGAGAAAAAAACAGCATAGTGCATAGTAGAAATTAATTTGCATTACCTGTTACAGCAGTGGTTCCTAATCACTGGCTCCCATTACCATTTCAGTGGCTCCTCAGTGGCTAGAACAGGCATATCACATTGCTCCCGCCCACGAGCAACTGCCCACAATAAACGGATTACACAGCAAGTCTGCCATCTCCAGCACAACTGAGACCTCTCGACCTAACAAAGGAGCTTATTGTAGAAGTTATGACAGTTGAGAAATGGATTACAAACTCTTTATTCCAAATGAAAAATATGTTACCGATCTAATGCCATCTACATAATTTGGGTCCTTGTGGAAAAAAAAATTTAAGCAGATAGAATTTCCTGCCTTACTTTAGAAAGCATCAGTTTTAAGGTACATAAAGATCTTGGTAGCCCAGCATGTACAAGCACTGAATTCTATAATATTAGTATAGTATAAGAGGAGTATTGTACGCAGTACTGGAGACCGTATCTCCAGAAGGATGTTGATACTTTAGAGAGAGTTCAGAGAAGGGCTACTCGTGATGGACCAACTGTACCCTGACCAGGTACCTCTTTTAATCGCTGCTTCAACATTGTGTGCTGTATTTGGGAGTGTCAGGCATGTAACAATGTACACAATCCCTCCCCTCTGCCTGTGATACAATTAAGGAAGATAATGTATTAACGTAATTATCCCCAGACAGAAAAACCACACCTTTATAGAAAATCCAATAAGTACCCCAAAACATAACATATGCCCATAAACGTCCCCTGATAGCCCTGATCTGGGTGAACAACATATCCAAAAATCACACAGATGAGAGCAGGGGTTCAGGAAATTCCTAGAAAGCCTCTTTTGACCGACCGCATGCATGATTTCATGCCCAAAACAGTTTCATAGAATCAGGGCTTGCGGCCGGTGTAGTTCGGTAGCTTGCAAACGAACGAACAAACTACCGAACTGAGTCAATAGTTTTACCCTGGAGCTTGTTCCCTTCATCCAGACGAATGATCTCACGAACAGTGCCCTTCTAAGCTGAATAGAAACAAACGCAGGCGGTGATGGAAGTCCAGCAGTGTTCGGGAGTTTCTGTATCTGATTTTAGTTCCAGGAGATTCATGCCCAAACACTGCCACCTGCATTCATGCGAACAAGATGGCCGCCACCTCGTGGTCGTTCATAGGAATCGTGGCCACCCAGACGAACAATTAGAACACTGTGGTGAGAAACGTTCCAAGTTGTTAATAGGTGTTAACAGGCTCCAGGATGGTCTCTGTTCGTGCGGTTGTTCGGTAAGCGAACCATATAGTCCCTATTGCACGAAAAGATCCTGTTTAAAGTATATTAACCAGTACTGTTGCAGGGGCCATAGACACAAGGTAAAAGGCTGGCCATTGGTCCTCTCCAAAAACCAGTGGCGAAGTTGCTTTCGTCACACTACTAAACTGGTTCATGGATTGCGGGATAAAACTTACCAGGAAAGGTTAAAGGATCTTAACATGTATAGCTTGGAGGAAAGACGAGACAGGGGGGATATGATAGAAACATTTAAAATACATAAAGGGAATCAACACAGTAAAGGAGGAGACTATATTTAAAAGAATAAAAACTACCACAACAAGAGGACACAGTCTTAAATTAGAGGGACAAAGGTTTAAAAATAATATCAGGAAGTATTACTTTACTGAGAGGGTAGTGGATGCATGGAATAGCCATCCAGCTGAAGTGGTAGAGGTTAATACAGTGAAGGAGATTAAACATGCATGGGATAGGCATAAGGCTATCCTAACTAAAGGATAAGGCCAGGGACTAATGAAAGTATTTAGAAAATTGGGAAGATTAGATGGGTCGAATGGTTCTTATCTGCTGTCACATTCTATGTTTATTAGTATTATCATTTCTGTAAAGAATCCTTATGCTTGCTGTACATGTGCACGGATTTTTTGCTGAGGATGTGCCAAAGGACAGATCGGTGGAAACAGCTATAACTAGTCCAGCGATGTAGCACCGTGTCATAGCATCACATTATGAGGAGTCACTCCCAGATCGGGTCTCCTCTAACTTTGAACCCACAGCCTTGCCCATGCTGCATACAGAGCCATCCGGCCAAGTTCAACCCTAATTCATTTCAAACAAGGACAGGAATTGGAGAAAAAATACTTTTTTCAAAATATTATGTTGAAAAAATATTTATATAAGCTGAATATCGGAATGAATTAATTGAATGGGTTTCCTGCCCCTCATACTGTAAAAATTGATGTTCTTATTTAGCTTTCCCGTAAAAGTAATATTTTCAGCTTGTGAAATGAATATGGTTTGATTAGAAATGTTCTATGACTTGTCCTTGGTAAGAATGATACTTTGGATGCCGCCTGAATTTGTTTCTTGTTCCTCGTACTTCCAGACATACTAATAGGTTTTTGTCACTTTGAAAATATACTAGTCGCTCTTTGCAGTCGTTGAATGATGTCCTTCTTAGGCTCCTGTACAGCAAAACAGCGGGGGAACTGCACAGACTAAATATCGAGGAGTTATTAGGTGGAGGACTCAGGGACCTGAGGTGCCGATACCATTAATGGATGCTTGCTATTATCTGTTATCCCACGGTGTTAAAATCTTCAATTTACAGTGACCTATAGAATTTTAAAGCATTGGCTTGGAAACATACCTATTGATTGATTGATGTCATACAATAGAGTCTCTGGTACATTCAGTCACGTAGTTTAGTGGACGTGGTGGGTTGGGGGTAATGCATAGTTGGATGCCATTTTGTGTGGGGTTTTTTTTATGTGAATCTGGCTCGTTAGCTGCTGGGCTTTCTCTAAATGGGTTTTGGTCCTCCATAGTTCTTGCATAAACGCCAGTTAAGATAATCCATCCACTTCAAGATAGGTTCTTTAGAATTCTCCACTCAATAAAAATAAATTAAACCAATGGAAGCCAAAAGCCATGATAGAAGTAAACTATAGCAAAACCAACAAGGTGATATGACCTGAAACCTCATGGTTTGAGACTTTAGCCTGTCAAATAACCTGCATATAAACCTACTTAGCACCGATGAAACCAAACAGTTCACTCACGGTTTAGAAAAGGATTTTGCAAGAAGTCGGTAATACTGCCACAATGTCAAGGTTTTTCGCAAAGTCTGAATTTCAGCCAGATGAACAAAACGTGCTTAAAATAACCAAATTTCAACAAGATTTGCAAATTGCATATTTAGTAATATCCCATTAAAACTAGTTATGTTACCTGATTCATGTTCAGCCTTACATTGCTAAAGCTAGAGTACAATGTCCGGAGTTGGCATCGGGAGTCTGAGCCAAGGAATTCAGTGTCAATGCCTGATATTTTCTATTAACCCTATTGACGGAGTCTTGCGTGACTCATTTTAATATGAAACTCCACACATGTGCAGACATCTGATGAAGCTTCTGAGATATAGGTCAAGCACTGCAACATAATTAGCCGGACCAGAACAGCCTTTCTGGCTATGTTGTCAGCACACATAGCATGTTGGCGATGGATGCACAATGGTGTCAAGGTCCCTCCACCTCTGTACCACCTTAATTCCTAAGACATGTCTTCAAATGCAGTGAGGAGCGATGTAACTGAATCTAAGAAGAACATGGCCTTGATACTGGCTCCTTTTCTCACTTTTTTTCGTATCACAAAACAGAAATAAACATCTTCTAAAGCAGCTGATATATAACGGACCATCACACCCCTATTTATATTGTGTATTGCTTGAAACCAAAAACATATAAACAGCTGACTCAGAAGGTCTGACATGAAAGCAACCGTACTGATTGGCTTTCAAAATATGTTAATAAATACCAGGAAATTGCGAGCAGCAGCTCAGGACTACATATTATTTCTTTAATTAATTAACTCCCACTCCTTGGATGGTTTATAATTTCCTTTAACTCTCAATTCTAAGTAGAAAAGATTTCACCTCCGACCCTTTCAGTGCTTGGCCATTACAGCAAATTGTCAACGCCAGTCAGAGTAAATGGTTCCCCCTCCCACCGCAAGACTCCGAAAATAACATTTCTAAACATTAATACGGGGAGGGAGAAGGCCAGGAGCCTTTCACTGAGATAAATGGACAAGATTAACTACGAAATAAATATGCTTCCACCGAGATTGCAACATTTATAGGGAGAAAGGGAATTAAACAGGCATAATAAATTGACGGAATGCATCTAGTACAGAATATTTATAACTGAAGTGCACGGACCGGACTGAAACGGTGATTGCTCTGCATACAGAGAAGGGGATTTGGTGAGTTTAGGTAGGTAGATACCATGTGTGTTAATGGAAGACTTGGGAACACCATGTTTGTTTTGGTTTAACTCAGGGCATGGCAAAGTGGGCAAAGACCCCCGAGAAAAGACACATGGCTTATTGACTGCTATATGTAATATGGAGGCTTTGTGGGTGATTTAAAGGGACATTGAAGCTGAATAAAAGGTTGATAATAAAAAAAAAGACACGTTGGAATCGACACAGATCTAAGATTTCCGTACTTTCAACCTTTTAGAGAGGATTTTATTTTCTTTCTCCGTAAGTTGGGATATATCTTAATGCTGCACTTGTTCTTCAGAGAACGTTCAGAGCCGGAAACAAGGGGTGTAAAGATAATTAATCTCCTTGTTTTGTAAAACAACATATACACCAGAAGGAAGAATTAGGACAGAATAAAGATCCAGACCAAAAATGAAAAATATAACTTTTATTAATTATATATAAAAAAATTAAAACTATCTACATCTCAGTTGGTATAATAAATAAACATATTATATCCTCAGGTAAAAGGTGATTGTCTAAATAAGGTGCTTATAGTCACAGTAGCTTTAAACAGGAAAAATAACAGAAGGTTCTATTCATGAATAAACCGTAAAGTAATTCCTCTCTATGCGATATCCTGACTGACAAAAAGCAATCAAACAAAATATGTATTGTGACGAGACCAATCTCGCCACTGTGCATTGGAGGAGCCTGGTTGCCTGCCTGCTGCCTTTTGACTATGGACCAGCATTTAAATACTTTATTTTCCTATGCAGAAAGGTCTATTCATGTATTTCTGCCCTGGCGTTCGGTAGATTCTCGGATTTACTGAATGAACTCATTTAACCCAGATAGCTATGCCATGGAGCCTATTCGTGTAATAAAAGACTTTGGCTCCATGGCAATTGAACTGTATGTGTGTGTGGTCTGAGCGCCATTCCGTAATAATGTGCGCTCAGACCTAAGCTATCTGGGGATATGTTGCATGTCTGTATTTTATGTAATAAATGTAACCTTGTGTATTATTGTATTTTACTGTATTTTGCTACTATGTGGCTAATGGAGTTTTGCCTCTGTCCTTGGAGATAATTGGATTACTACCCAATTATCTCCAGGATAGAAGACTCTGTGGAACTGGTTTTGGGCAGAAAAGCCATGCTTCATATGGTCACAAAGGACTTCGATCAATCTTTTGAACCAATGGACCAATTTGGATGATTTTGACATATGTTTGTATTTGGAGTATCCTGATTCTGAAAATGTGAATATTATGCATACTTTTAAAGTTATGAATAATGTGGAAAAACTGTATTTCCCTGGCTGTGATAATTACATTACCCATTGTGTAAGGTAATTGTATCACATGCAGAGGGGAGGAATTTGTGTGGGAGTGTCTGAGTGTATTGTATGTGTTTATTGGTTGTTTTCCAAAACCCTGTGGGTGGTACTAATGTGTAAGAATGTGTACATAAGCACAATAAACCCACAGCTCTGTCTGTTCCTGCTTGACCCTCAACACGGAGCTTTGTCTCGTTCTTGGGGGGATTTATTGTATGCTGTTCCAGTTCGACTGCTAGGAGTGTAAACCTATTCGCGTGGTTTTTCCTATTTGGCTGTTTACAGCATTCGTATGTTTGAGAGCATTCGTATGCTTCTCCGGTTCGGTGGATTGGTGTCTACAGTAGCTGCCTGTATATCTCCTAAACGGCTGTTAACCCCTTTTATGCCTGGGGGTGCCGTTACATGTATCAATTGCTTAGAAAGACTGGAGCAGAATATACAATGTATATATATTGTCCTGGTGAATGCTCTCCGTTGGGAGCTGAAACGTCGACATTTTATTGGATCATGTAAATAAAAGCGAAGTTTTATATTTTGCAATACTAACTCCCCAGAGTGTTTTTTTTCTTGTTTTTTTGTATAATTTTTGCCAGGCTTTATTGGGTGTAACAAGGAGTGCAACTTTTTGGACGATCTATATATATCACTAGAACGTGGAGGAAACAGAGGTGGTAAGGGGTGGAGCGCGGGAGTGGTGAACAGCAATAGGTGGCACAGGGGACAAAATAATGTTCTACTCCCCACTATTATCCCCACTCCCCCTCTGGGGCTCCCCACTATTATCCCAACTCCCCCTCTGGGGCTCCCCACTATTATCCCCACTCCCCCTCTGGGGCTCCCCACTATTATCCCCACTCCCCCTCTGGGGCTCCCCACTATTATCCCAACTCCCCCTCTGGGGCTCCCCACTATTATCCCCACTCCCCCTCTGGGGCTCCCCACTATTATCCCACTCCCCCTCTGGGGCTCCCCACTATTATCCCAACTCCCCCTCTGGGGCTCCCCACTATTATCCCACTCCCCCTCTGGGGCTCTCCCACTATTATCCCCACTCCCCCTCTGGGGCTCCCCACTATTATCCCCACTCCCCCTCTGGGGCTCCCCACTATTATCCCCACTCCCCCTCTGGGGCTCCCCACTATTATCCCCACTCCCCCTCTGGGGCTCCCCACTATTATCCACACTCCCCCTCTGGGGCTTCCCACTATTATCCCCACTCCCCCTCTGGGGCTCCCCACTATTATCCCCACTCCCCCTCTGGGGCTCCCCACTATTATCCCCACTCCCCCTCTGGGGCTCCCCACTATTATCCCCACACCCATAACACCCTTCCTGCTAAGGCTAAAAAGGATGAAATCCTAAATAATAGTAAACTCACAAATTACAAAAAAAAGGGAAAAATGAACAATGAAAAGGCTGACATACGTTGTGTCACTATCAGAAAACAGGATCAGAAGGAAAAATCAAATCCTCCAATAGCATTGCTCCGGTGTTACATTGCTGAATACACTCATTGGATTTTATGAAACACAAACTTTAGCTTTTATCGTTAAACTGAATCCATTAAGTGGCAGAATCTTGCGAGACAGCATGTGTATAAAAATGGAGAGCTGGGATTGGCTAAAAGATTTCAGTTACTTCCTGGAATGAGGGAAGCTCACCGTAGCAGCTGCAAATCCTGGACAATTGCAACAAATGGGATTTTTGTTAATCCTAATTTATGTTTTGTATTTTTAAAATATATTCTTCATAAATCATTACAAAAAGAGTGTGTATCTCCCGTCTGGGGGGTCTCTTTAAGCAGCTGCCATACATTTGAGATGTTTCTGTCCCAGAGATCCATGTGACGTCATGGCCAATACTCAAAGTTGACAGTCTAGGTGACAAGTGGAATTTGTCAAAGGACAAGTTCTTTAAAAAACTGGATGTCTATGACTTAATATAACTAAATAATGTAGGCGTGGAGAAGCGCTGAGACTTTCATTTGAGACCGGAGCACTGCCCAGGGACCCAAAAATCACAGAAAGGGAGTCACCACTGGAAATTCTACCAAATCCAAGGCCTCCAATCGTGTAACTGGTCCATGCGCTGTCTGCATTAACCTCATAGGTCTCAATTGTAACAGTCCTATTCTTAACAGGTAGATACAGAGTTTATATTTTCTATAGATACCAACAGTCCTGAACTTACTGGGCCAGTCCCACTTCTGGATCCCCAGATTAAAGTTCAATTAAAAGCGAGAGTAAAAATAACGTTTCCGTCTATAACTTGGGGCACAGAGAGAGTTGTTTGTATGACTTGGGCGCCTTGCTGGGCAGCTTGTCACCGCATTAACAGCACAAGGCATGTCACCAGTGATGGTCACTGTATCCCCCACGTGTTCCGCCGTCCTCCCCCCGTACTGGCTTCATATTTACTTATGGCGGCAAAAAACTGGGCTTTTTACTGAACATTAAATTTCAACAAATTGCAAAATTAAGACAAAAATAGCTGTTCATGGCTAGTCACTGCTTAGATATTTTAGCCACGGTTTTACAATTCAGATTTTAACGTGGTGAAACGTGACGTTCAGTTAATATTCTATGTCAGGCCGAGGAGAGCAGAAATACAAACAAAATTCATTTTGCAGACCTGAGGGCGTAGCCTGAAAACTTCTGGCACCAAAACCTTAATTTTGTCCAATATTACAATTTATAAATCTGCGACAAAACTCCCTGGCGGTGAAAGAGCTAATGTTCTCCTTATTATTTCTATGTAAATCACGGGAGATGGAGCCTAGAATGGATCTAGAAAACCAGGCAGTGAGGTGTCAGCTGGAGAGAATGTCACACTCTGTCCTCGTTTACTGCTAACCCCATCCCAAGTTTGAAGACAATCTGCAAAGTAATTTGTGCGCAAAGCTGTTGGGGA
>OW240924.1:4591636-4630144 GCA_933207985.1 Pelobates cultripes | reverse complement strand
GTTTCAGATTGTTTTGTTATTTCACAAGAATTCGCTGTTTAGTGAAAAGAAAACATTGATTGATGAAAGAATATATGCAAAGTGTCACTTCTTTCACTGTCCTGGTGTTTTCACTCAGGGACATTTACATGTATCTGCTTCTGTTTGGATAAACAAAAGTCAGCCTTTTCCAATGCGTGCACCTGTCTGCCAGATAGACTTCTGGTCCACAGTACAGAATGGATCGGAGCTATTGTCCGTACAGTAACACTGCAAAGCACCCCAAAACCCACATTTAAATCATGGACCATGGGGGGGCAATGTTTATTGGATCAGAGCTCTGACTTCATGTATAGGACCGGACAAAGACAACAAAGAGAAATATTTCTTAAAGTTCCAAGAGTTGGATTCTTCATCTGTTATGTCTTTTGCCCTCAATCACCATTTTACAATATTTTTTGAACCTACACGTTTTTTGGGGCAACCCAGTGGATTTATCCATCTTTCTATCACGTCTTCCACTAGGAAATTGTTCTGTTTCAATTCTCTATTTTCTGCCACTCAAAATGTGACAGCCGTCTCTAAAATGAATATTTCTGTAAAAATGGAATTTAGGTAGAATAAAGCCAACAGGTTTCAGATTATTTTAGACAGGCGGTTGGTGTGGGGAACCCCAGAGATTTAGTGGCGGGCTCTGGGGACAACGAGAACGGATTCCCTTGCCACGCTTGGACCTCAGGGAGGGGGAGCATTATGGGATGTGTCTTTCTATGTGGGTGTGATCCACCACTTGCACGGGGTATGAATAAAAGCCATGTGTTGCCAATAAAATTGTCAAGATACTGGGAGGGAAATGGGTTTCATTGTAGTTTAAGTGGTTCCTGACCGGCTGAAGGAAGGGAATCAGCGGTGGTGACCGGTCGAGTTACCCTGAGGCCGCTGCAATGTGCAGCTCTGCAGAAGATGAAAGGTGATGCTGTCGCTTTTCATTGGCTGATAGGATCAGCTGTCTTCTCTCAGCCAATTAATTATTTTTTTTAATTCTTGATGAGACCAAAACAAATACAAACATAGGCGTGCGCACGGGGTGTGCCGGGTGTGCCTGGCACACCCTAATCCCCGCGGCATGCCTATGTATTGAGATCGGCAGGGGAGATCCCTGGATCCTTTGATCTCTGGATCTCCCCTGTCGGCTCATGCAGAGCCGGCGCTATCCAAGCGCTGGCTCTGCTCTAAGCCTCCATGGGCTGGTGGGGAGATCAAAGATCTCCCTCACCGGCCCACTGCAGCATGGAGGGAGGCAGGAGAGGACCCAAGGAGCTCAACCAGCAGCTCCGCCGTGTTCCTCTCTCGAGGTCGGAGCGTTGCTGTGAGAGGGGATATTAAGTTACACACACAACACCCTCAAACCACCCTCACACAGCACTCACACACACCCACACATACATATACATGCGGCGTGTGTTTGTGCTTTAGGGTGCACACCCTAATGCAATAGGCTACAAACGCCTATGAATAGAAACAAAGGACCATTCGGCCCAGCTAGGCTGCCCAATTTTCTAAATAGTCTCATTAGTCCCTGGCCTTATCTTATATCTAGCATAGCCTTATGCCAATCCCACGCATGCTTAAACTCCTTCACTGTGTTAACCTATACCACTTCAGCTGGAAGCCTATTCCATGCATCCACTACCCTCTCAGTAAAGTAATACTTCCTGATATTATTTTTAAACCTTTGCCCCTCTAATTTAAGACTATGCCCTCTTGTTGTGGTAGTTTTTCTTCTTTTAAATATGGTCTCCTCCTTTACTGTGTTGATTCCCTTTATGTATTTAAATGTTTCTATCATATCCCCCCTGTCTCGTCTTTCCTCCAAGCTATACATGTTAAGATCCTTTAGCCTTTCCTGGTAAGTTTTATCCCGCAATCCATGAACCAGTTTAGTAGCCCTTCTCTGAACCCTCTCTAAGGTATCAATATCCTTCTGAAGATACGGTCTCCAGTACTGCGTACAAATGCATTGTTTGTATTGGGGGTGGAGTGTCTCTTTAATTCTGCCATACCAAATCTTGTATATTTTCTTACAGGGACTTTGCTGGAACCTAATGTGCAACAGCTCACCTGGTAGGACATCATATGAATATACCCCAAAAAAGTAAAAATTGTAAGGTGCCATAATAAAGAGGTTTTAGGTATATGTACAATATGTGTGAGGTCTGGTATGGCTGTGATATCTCAGCTCTATTCCACTCTCTGTCACAGCAGAAGAATGAGGTCTCGGGAGTTTGATGTAAATGGCGCACATTTCACACCGAGTATCGCTTTCTGATGGCGTGCGACCGATCATAGGGTCGATCTTGTTTCACCGTGTGATCGAACTCAGTCCATCTATCTTCTTTCCAAGATCGTTACAATAAGTAATAGTATGTACTGCTAGTATTAATATAAATCACAGAGAATTACCCAGAGCAGAGAAAGTGTTTTGATGTTTTTGACGTATGGTAATAATGCAGGTGGAGGCCAGACTAGGTTGTTTGTTTAACATTATATATGTTTTTAAAGTAGCAATTTGAGAAATTCTGTGCAAATAAGGGTGTTTTTAAAACACTGAGTATGAATAGTGATATACTTTCAGTTATAAAAGGGGCACTGCTGGCACTGTAACTGCTCCACCTTATTGAAGTAGTTATAGTTTCTATGTTTCTGTAATGTCTGGAGTGCCGGGTGCTGTCCTTCCAATTATAAACTGTCCTTCCAATCATAAACTTTTTTAATGCTAAGCGAGCTCGGCAAATGAGCAGCAATAGGCGGCTGTGATTGGCTGAGAGAGTCAGCTGACGGCTTTCAGCCTATTACAGCACCTATTGCTGGTATGAATTGGTATGGCTAGATGGAAATGTGTGTAATCTCTGCCTTAGCCACACCTCCAGTGGCGGCGGAGCTATGATAAGCCAGGAACTCTCATTCAGTGTTACACTGTTTAAACATAATTTAACATGGAATGGAGGGACATCAGGGGATTCCAGGCACTATAGCCACTTCAATGAGATGGAATGGTTTGACACTGATTGGAGGGACAGCATCAGGGGATTCCAGGCACTATAACCACTTCAATGAGATGGAATGGTTTAACACTGATTGGAGGAACAGCGTCAGGGGACTCCAGGCACTATAACCACTTCAATGAGATGGAATGGTTTAACATTGAATGGAGGGACAGCGCCAGGGGACTGCAGGCATTATAACCACTTCAATGAGATGGAATGGTTTGACACTGATTGGAGGAACAGCGTCAGGGGACTCCAGGCACTATAACCACTTCAATGAGATGGAATGGTTTAACATTGAATGGAGGGACAGCGCCAGGGGACTGCAGGCATTATAACCACTTCAATGAGATGGAATGGTTTAACACTGAATGGAGGGACAGCGCCAGGGGACTCCAGGCACTATAACCACTTCAATGAGATGGAATGGTTTAACACTGAATGAAGGAACAGTGCCAGGGGACTCCAGACACTATAACCACTTCAATGAGATGGAATGGTTTAACACTGAATGGAGGGACAGCGCCAGGGGACTCCAGACACTATAACCACTTCAATGAGATGCAATGGTTTAACACTGAATGGAGGGACAGCGCCAGGGGACTCCATGCACTATAACCACTTCAATGAGATGATAGTGTCCCTTTAGTAGATGGGAGTCTTGTAACGAGGCTCTCCCACCAGATCTGGGGTACTTGAAATAAATGTACGTGTATAAATGATGTATATAGAAAGCATGGTGGATCTGAGATCTAACTGTCCATTCTATGGCAA
This sequence comes from Pelobates cultripes, assembly GCA_933207985.1. Taxonomy (NCBI): domain Eukaryota; kingdom Metazoa; phylum Chordata; class Amphibia; order Anura; family Pelobatidae; genus Pelobates; species Pelobates cultripes. The sequence continues at coordinate 4,626,344 of OW240924.1, read as the reverse complement.
GTAGGATGCCCAGCTCAATGTTCATAGTGTCTCTCGACGTTACTGCCATCCGCTTCGACACGAGAAGAGAAATTGAATGAGGGGAAAATTTATTGGATATCTCCTTAAACATTCGAGCCTTGAGTTAATTTTATTACATGACAGGAGGCTTCATATTTTGCATAACTCTTTTTACTAAACTCTAAAGCAGTAAAGAAAAGGATAATAAGAACCAATCCTCAAAAAGGAGGAGGTATAGTATTCCCAGTGAATAGGCTCCTCCTCCTCTTTCTTTACTGCTCCATCAGCAGACAGCTCAGAATAGTATAGTCTCAATCCGATGACGATGCCTGGGGCTCAGAATCGAAACCCTTTCATACAGGGGATTCAGATTCATTCGCTGCCAAATGGCAAGGGACGGGGGACACCTCCCTGACACAGGACGAGGCTATTCTGGACCCTATGGGCCAGACACTCTTTGACCCACGTAACATCAGACACCCTCGCTCGACAGACTGGACACCTCCAGAACACCTCGCTAAGTTTATGCACCTATGGCTTTGTAAACCTATGGACAAGGTAGTCCGCAACTGACTGAAGTCGGAATGCCCCCGCCCTTCCCTACCAGATCAAGTAGCCCTGACACTTGAATTTGACCAGGTAATCACTACCTTCATGAGTAGAGGTGGTCGCAACCCCCGCCGCGGGGTGGAGAGGGGATTCAAAGGCTCATTGGAAGGCATCGTCTGCCGGACCCCTCTCCCGCATCATATACCTGGCAGACGATGCCTTCCAATGAGCAGACCAGTTCGATGCTGACATGGTCAGAGAATGGGCTCACAATATCCGCGAATGGGCTCAACGTGGTTTCTGTTTCCTTGGAAACGCAAATGTGGCCCTCTCATCTGAGAGGCGTAAGGTAGCACTTCTCCGCATAGACGGGAAGTTGGTGGAATTGGGCACCAAAGAACTCGGACCTCTGGTACAGGGCAAATTATTTGGAGACCCATTCCTAAAGGAATTGAATTGCCATGTGAACGTCTTTACCTCACTAAGTAAAGCTCAAACGTCAATGAGGAAAGTCTTCAGACAATAAATGTTTTTGGACGGGCTGGCCACCACAGGGGCCTTGCTGCCAGCCGTTTCTGGCCATCAGGCCCCCGATCCTCAAGATCTCAACCCTTCTACACGGAAGTGGGATACCGCCAACCTTTCACCTACCCTACAGGTTCGGACAGAGGACGCAGTACCCGTGGACATGGCAGATCCCACTTCACACCAGGTAAGCTACCATCTACCTCTGACTACCTTGCATGCAGGTCGTCTCTCTCTTTTCTTTCAGAACTGGACGACCATTTTGTCAGACGCTTGGATCCTCCAGACGGTACAAGGATACGTCATAGATTTCGTCAACACACCTTGTCAAGAATTCCCACCACGACCGCTCAACCGTTCAGCAGAGGACACCAGACTCATCCAAGTCGAACTTCGGGAACGCCACAACAAGGGCGTGATAGAACTCGCCCCGGACTCCGGAGGGTTCTTCAGCAATGTGACGAGACCAATCTCGCCACATTGCATTGGAGAAGCCTGGTTGCTCGCCTGCTGCCTTTGGACTATGGTCCCCTGTTAAAAGACATCTATTTTACCTGCAGAAAAGCTTCATTCGTGCTTTTCTGCCTGGGGTTCGGTAGTTTTGGTTGAATGTGTTATACCCCAGATAGGAATCCCATGGAGCCCATTCGTATGAAACTGACTGTAAAGACTTTGGCTCCATGGCGATTAAACTGTATTCGTGTGGTCTGAGCGCCATTGGCTTAATAATGTGCGCTCAGACCTGAGCTATCTGGGGATATGTTACATGTCTGTGTTTTATGTAATAAATGCTACTTTATGTATTTTAAAGTGATCGTCTGTCTTTGTGTCCCCACATGTGTAATGGAGTTTTGCCTTTGTCCTGGGAGATAATTTAATTACTTCTCCAGGGCAGAGGGGAGGAAGCCAGGATGCATTGTGGGGATGTTTTACTTCTGTATGTCTGTAATTGGTACATGTCTGTCCCTTGTCACAGTCTCCCATTTGGTCCCCTAGGGGAGTGTCCACCAGGTGGGAGACCTGCATAAAAGCTGGGCAGGTAGCCCTCATTAAACAGACCACTGCTTGACTCTCAACACGGAGCCTTGTCTCGTCTTTGGGGGGATTTACTGTATGCTGCTAAGGACTGATTGCCAGGAGTGTAAGCCGCTTGGAAGCTTTTCCTGTTCGCCTGCTAGCAGCTATTCGTATGGTTCCTGTTCGTTTATTTGAAGTGCTACCTTATTCCCTTGTATGCCGTTCGGGAGTTTGGAGCATTCACTTGTATGCAGTTCGAGAGTTTGGAGCATTCACTTGTATGCAGTTCGAGTGTTTGGAGCATTCCCTTGTATGCAGTTCGAGTGTTTGGAGCATTCCCTTGTATGCCGTTCGGGAGTTTGGAGCATTCACTTGTATTCAGTTCGTGAGTTTTGGTGATTCTACAGTAGCTGTGCCTGTCTCTGAAAAGGGGATTATCGTCTAAGCGGTTTTTTCCCCTTTTGTGCAAAACGGTCCGTTACAATTGGTGGCAAGCGGCGGGATCGTTCCCACAGACTACAGGACAGCTACAGGCAACACCATTCCGTGGATTTACAATTTGAGGGCAACGCATGTCTGAGTACAGCGACCCTGACAGCAACAGAATGGAACCAGCAGTGTCATACGAGGAGGAGGACCTGGATGGCCGGGATGCATTAAGGAAAGGCATCTGGTACCAGGCCCTGGATAATGTACAATACCAGCGGGGTGAGAGTCTCCCCAGTGAAGAGCAGCAGTTGCAGAAGCAAGTGGCCCTGCGGATGCCCTTCCTGGGAGAGCAGCCCCTGGATGAATGGGTGAAGGAATTGGAGCACCGGGTATGGCAGGAGATTTGGCTGGAAGATGCCTACCAGGCGCTCTGGTGGTATGGGGCACAGTACCTGCCCTGGACAGCCGAGCATGACAAGCCAGAGGGAGAGGAGTTTGATGGTCCTGGCTTGTTATGGGAGGCTTTTTCAGAGCCTGAATTTGGGAGCCCTACACAAGCACGGTTCAGTGATCTCTTGGAGTGGAGGGAGAGCAGGTATGACTGGGACGACACTCACGACATTGAGCAAGACCTGGCTCACCTAGCAACCCTGGAGTGGGAACTGGAGCAGGACTACCGAGATCCCTTCCACTCCATTGAGAAGATTCAGCAGGACAGCAAGGTGACAGATCCAGTTCCAGACCCATTCAGCTGGGAAGACATTGTTGATATTTTCTGGGAAGAACCCCAGAAGGCCGGTAGAGATGGGACCGAGGTCTCTCCACCGGTCCTGCAGGGAATTGGGAGCCCAGTCTCCATTCTCCAGCGGCCGTGTGATTTATTGGGAATTGGGAGCCCAGTCTCCATTCCCCAGCGGCAGTGTAAAGTGCAGGGAGAGGAGAGCAGCGTCCTCCCTCCCCAGCGGCAGGCTGATTTACAGGGGGCAGAGGTAGTTGTTCCTGCCCTCCAGCAGCAGAGTGATATGCCGGGAAGGCAGTGTGAAGTACAGGGAGAGGAGAGCAGTGTCCTCCCTCCCCAGCGACAGGCTGAGTTACAGGGGGCAGAGGTAGTTGTTCCTGCCCCCCAGCAGCCAAGTGATATGCTGGGAAGGCAGTGTGAAGTCCAGGGAGAGGAGAGCAGTGTCCTCCCCCCCCAGCAGCAGTGTGATTTTTTGGGAATTGGGAGCCTAGTCTCCATCCCACAGCGGCAGTGTTATTTATTGGGATTTGGGAGACCAGTCTCCATTCCCCAGCGGGAGATACAGCAGGGAATTGGGAGCCCAGTCTCCATTCCCCAGCGGCAGAGTGTCCAGCAGGGAATAGAGAGCCCAGTCTCCTTTCCCCAGCAGCAGGACACTGTATTGGGAGCGGAGACAGTCGGTCTCCCTCCACAGAGGATGAAAGTATGTATGGGAGAGGAGCTTGCTACCACCTCTCCCCAGCAGCGGATCATTAATGGGCAGGGAATAGAGAGCTCAGTCTCCTTTCCCCAGCGGCAGAGTGTTCTATCGGGAGAGGAGCCTGTTACCCCCTCTCCCCAGCGACAGCTTAGAGTATCCAAAGGGGAGACAGTCGGTCTCCAGCAACCAGGCTTCAACCAGACTACTCCCGCGGTAGTACTGGCATCAGGGCAGAGTACCGCTGGTCTCTGCCCACTCAGCAACCCACCAAGGCAGCCTATCAGTCCCCCACACAGCTGTGGTGAGGCACCTGGACATGGACAAGATTCTCCCTTACTCAGGAGTAGTAACCAGTTATTGTGGGTGGGCTGTACTGCTGTTTCTGTTTTGTGGGTGGGCTGCTGGACTAACAAGGGCACTGACCGGCAGGAGGTCAGATACCCTGTTAGTCTGTTTGGAAAAGGGGAGAGATGTGACGAGACCAATCTCGCCACATTGCATTGGAGAAGCCTGGTTGCTCGCCTGCTGCCTTTGGACTATGGTCCCCTGTTAAAAGACATCTTTTTTACCTGCAGAAAAGCTTCATTCGTGCTTTTCTGCCTGGGGTTCGGTAGTTTTGGTTGAATGTGTTATACCCCAGATAGGAATCCCATGGAGCCCATTCGTATGAAACTGACTGTAAAGACTTTGGCTCCATGGCGATTAAACTGTATTCGTGTGGTCTGAGCGCCATTCACTTAATAATGTGCGCTCAGACCTGAGCTATCTGGGGATATGTTACATGTCTGTGTTTTATGTAATAAATGTTACTTTATGTATTTTAAAGTATAATACTGGTTTTGTGTCCCCACATGTGTAATGGAGTTTTGCCTTTGTCCTGGGAGATAATTGAATTACTTCTCCAGGGCAGAGGGGAGGAAGCCAGGATGCATTGTGGGGATGTTTTACTTCTGTATGTCTGTAATTGGTACATGTCTGTCTTTTGTTACAGTCTTCCATCTGGTCCCCTAGGGGAGTGTCCACCAGGTGGGAGACCTGCATAAATACTGGGCAGGTAGCCCTCATTAAACAGACCACTGCTTGACCCTCAACACGGAGCCTTGTCTCGTCTTTGGGGGGATTTACTGTATGCTGCTAAGGACTGATTGCCAGGAGTGTAAGCCGCTTGGGAGCTTTTCCTGTTCGTCTGGTAGCAGCAATTCGTATGGTTCCTGTTCGTGTATTTGGAGTGCTACCTTATTCCCTTGTATGCCGTTCGGGAGTTTGGAGCATTCACTTGTATGCAGTTCGAGTGTTTGGACCATTCCCTTGTATGCAGTTCGAGTGTTTGGACCATTCCCTTGTATGCAGTTCGAGTGTTTGGAGCATTCCCTTGTATGCCGTTCGGGAGTTTGGAGCATTCACTTGTATTCAGTTCGTGAGTTTTGGTGATTCTACAGTAGCTGTGCCTGTCTCTGAAAGGGGATTATCGTCTAAGCGTTTTTTTTCCCTTTTGTGCAAAACGGTCCGTTACAAGCAACATCTTCTTAGTAAAAAAGAAAACAGGAGACCTCCGGCCGGTCATAAACCTCTGTACACTCAATGCCCACATGGTCAACCGCCACTTCAAAATGGAGGGAATTCACCTCTTACGGGACCTCCTGCAGGACGGCGATTGGTTCACGAGATTGGACCTCAAAGACGCCTACCTCTCAGTTCCGGTTCACAACAACAGCAGACGTTTTCTCCAATTCATGTGGTACAATCGACCATGGCAATTCACTTGCCTCCCTTTCGGCCTCAGTTCGGCCCCATGGTGTTTCACCAAACTGCTGAAGCCGGTGGTTACTCATCTGCGCGCAAGAGGAATTCGCTGCATTATATACCCGGACGACCTCCTGCTCTTCTGCTCCGTCAAGTCAAGACTCAGACTACACACACGTTTTGCCGTGGATCTCCTAGAGTCCCTAGGGTTTACGGTAAATGATCAGAAATTGGCTACAACTCCATCCCAAACCATACAATTCCTGGGGTTCGAAATCGTCTCCAGCACACTCCGCCTCCCGACAGCCAAGATAACGGCTATTCGGAAGGAAATCCGCAACACACTCCGGTGCCGATCGGTTCCTCTACGCAATCTCGCTCGGATCATGGGCCTCCTATCGGCATCCATCCAAGCCATCTTCCCGGGACCACTCCACTACAGGGCGATGCAACGCCTCAAGGCATCCTTCCTCCACCGAAATCCCACCTACGACCAACCAGTACCGATTACGGCAGAGGTCAGGGAGGAACTTCAATGGTTGCTGGACAGCATGCAGGCCTGGAACGGCTGTGCTATATTCGGCGAAACCCCAGATTTCGTGCTGGAATCGGACGCAAGCCTTTGGGGCTTGGGAGCCACGAGCTTCGAAGTATCGACAGAGGGAGCCTGGACTTCACAGGAACTCAACCTGCATATCAACTGTCTCGAACTCCTGGCGGGTTCTTTCGCCATACGCAGCCTGGCAAGGGACAAATCCGATTGTTGCATTTTCCTCAGGATGGACAATATCTCAGCCGTCCACTATGTCAATCGCCTATGCAGAGCTCGCTCACGACTCCTTTCCGAACTCACAAAAGAAGTGTTCGACTTCTGCCTTCCACGCAACATCTCCCTCAAGGCGGAATACCTACCAGGGGAGACGAATCTCACAGCCGACTGGTTCTCTCGCCATTGGAGAGACGACAGCGATTGGATGCTGAACCCAGAGATATTCACTGTCCTCTCGCAAATGAGAGGACCCTTCCATCTGGATCTCTTCGCATCCCACAACAACAGACAATCCCCAGACTTCTTCAGCTGGCTCCCGGACCCGGAATGCAAAGCAGTGGACGCTTTCCTACAGATCTGGCCACCCTTCGGCGCCTACGCATTTCCCTCATTCGCTATGATAGCGAGGACTCTCCATTATCTGAAGGTACACCAGATTTCTCTGCTCCTAATTACCCCCCTCCTAATTACTCCCCTATTCGTGGTTCCCGGATCTTCTAGCACTATCTTACGCAGACCCGCTCTTGTTGCCCCCCTCACCTTACTCTCCTCACGGACCCGAAGGGGAACCCTCACCCACTAATGCTGGAAGAGAGACTCTCCCTGGTGGCTTGGAATCTTTCTGGGGCACCTGGCAAGTCAGCGAACTATCCCAGACTGCTAGGGACCTCTTATGGGATTCATGGGCACCAGGGACGAGATTATGCTACCTCTCTGCTTGGACCTCCTGGTCCTCTTGGTGCATGGAACGGAACCTCGATCCACTTATGGCACCTATTCCCGCCATCTTGAATTTCCTGTTGTCCCTTTTTGCAACTGGGAAATCATATAGAACGATCAACGTAGTTCGATCAGCGATCTCAGCGGCCCATATTCCTATCCAAGGGATTCCGGTGGGTAAGGACCCTATGGTATGTCGATTACTGAGGGGCATACGGCTCAAAAGCCCCCCGGCCCCCAAATCACCTCTGGGACGTGGGCCTCGTCCTCACCTTTTTAAGAGGATGGCTGTCTAACGACAGACTTTCGCTCCGCCAACTTTCGGCCAAAATGACGATTTTACTCTGCGTAGTCTCATTTCGCCAGGTATCTGACGTTTGGGTCTTTGAAGTCGATGCCTTTTCGATAGGTCCCGAAGGAGTCACCTTCCATATCTCCCGACGCACCAAATCGAACTCCACCACCATTTTTTACCCCTTTTTCGTCACAGAACCTCAATTATGTGTGGCGTTACGCAGCTACATGACGGCTACCGCCTCTCTCCGCCCAACTTCCTCCGGCCAACTTCTGATTTCCTACGTCAAGCCACACAATCCAGTTTCCTCTACTACCCTCGCTAGATGGGTACGTTGGATTTTGTCACTGGCAGGCGTGGATGCCACTTTCGGGGCTCATTCGGTGAGAGGCACGGCTGCTTCTTCGGCCTACGCAGCTGGAGCATCACTATCAGACGTCCTTCGCACAGCTGACTGGTCCCGCGAATCCACTTTTCGGACCTTCTACTTTAGACCGAACTCCTGCGCGGCATTTTCTTTGTTACATCAGTGTTAAAAATGCAAAATACAAAGCCTCCTGTCATGTAATAAAATTTAAGATTATGCTAGCTTCAGTGTACTAATAATCTTAATTTTAATAAGGACAGGAGGCAAGTATTTTCCCACCCATACCCACCCCTTTCGGTCTTCAAGTATATCCATGCTGCTCCTTCTTCAGATTCCTCTATCCTCCTTTATGAAGCTAGCTTTTCTATCTATCCCTTCCTCATTCCGAATATCCAACGTATATTGTGTATCTCTCGTATGTCATGATACTTATACCTTGTTGTATCGTAGGGAGAGAAGTATCGATTAATAATATACTGTCATTATGGTATTATAGTCTTACTAAAATAGTCTAGCCAGATGCCTTCCTCTATGTGGATTATCCCAAGTTTATCCTACGTTCCCCATGGATTATCCTAATTCATTTGGATTGATTCTCCGGTTACAGACCCAAGACTGGCTTTAATTCAGAATTTTTTTAACTTTGTCCGTCTGCGATGTCGCTAGTTGAAAGAGGAGGAGGAGCCTGTTCACTGGGAATACCATACCACTTACTGTTTTTTGATTGGTTCTTATTATCCTTTTCTTCGCTGCTATGGAGTTTAGTAAAGAGAGTTATGCAAAATACTCGCCTCCTGTCCTTATTAAAATTAAGATTATTAGTACACTACAGCTAGCATCATCTTCAATTCTATCAACAAAAAACAATGAAAAACTCAAAGAAAACTTGTCTCTTTCTCATTTTGACGTTTTATATTGTGTTCTGACCTAACACCTCGATTTAATTATTTTGGCAAAAAACAATCGATAATTACCGACTGTTCTTAGTTAATTTATTCAAGGATTTCACTGGATTTAAGGCTGATAAACGGGTCTGTAGTGTGAAAAAATACTATGGTAAATGTGGATCAGAAGCAGAATTCTCAGCCTTGTTTAATGACTAATTAGCTATTTGAAAAAACAAAAAAACATGCCTATGGGGTAAATATGGGTCTATTCAATAAAAAAAAAAAGGTAGTGACCCTCCCCAGCCCCCTCCCATGGGTGGCAGGTGAGGGCTAATAATCTAATAATAAACAGAGGGGACCATAGGCGTGCGCACGGGGTGTGCTGGGTGTGCCTGGGCACACACTAATCCCCGCGGCATGCCTATGTATATTGAGACCGGCAGGGGAGATCTCAGGATCTCCCCTGTCGGCTCATGCAGAGCCGGCGCTATCCGAGCGCCGGCTCTGCTCTCAGCCTCCCTCCCCACCGACCAACATGCAGGGAGGGAGGCAGGAGAGGACCGATGGAGCTCTTGCCAGTAGCTCCGCCCGGTTCCTCTAGCGAGATATGAGCGTTGCCACGGCAATGCTCAAATCTTGTGAGAGTGAACTCTAGCCCCACAGGGGCTAGAGTTCACTCTCCACTAGACCACCACGGATGGAAGCAGCAGGAACAAGGATCCCCCCTCCCAGGCATAAGGTAAGAAGGGAGGGGGGATATCAAGTAATGTACCCCCACCTCCACCCCCACAATCACACACACACATACAGCACACGTACACAGCACCTACACACATACAGCACACACAGACATACAGCACACACAGCACCCACAGACATACAGCACACACAGACATGCACAGCACCCACAGACACACAGCACCTACACACATACAGCACCCACGCACACACAAACATCACCAACAGACATACACAGCACCAACACACATACAACACCCACAGACATACACAGTACCAAAACACATACAGCACCCACAGACATACACAGCACCATCACACATACATCACTCACAGACATACACAGCACCAACACACATACAGCACCCACAGACATACACAGCACCAACACACATACAGCACCCACAGACACAGACATACATACAGCACCAACACACATACAGCACCCACAGACCCAAAGACATACACAGCACCAACACACATACAGCACATACACAGCACCAACACATACAGCACCCACAGACATACACAGCACCTACACACATACAGCACACACACACACACATACAACACCCACAGACATACACAGCACCAACACACATACAGCACCAACACACATACAGCACCTACAGACATACACAGCACCAACACACATACAGCACCCACAGACATACACAGCACCATCACACATACAGCACCCACAGACATACACAGCACCAACACACATACAGCATCCACAGACATACACAGCACCAACACACATACAGCACCAACACACATACAGCACCCACAGACATATTCAGCACCAACACACATACAGCACACACATACAACACCCACAGACATATACAGCACCAACACACATACAGCACCCACAGACATACACAGCACCAACACACATACAGCACCAACACACATACAGCACCCACAGACATACACAGCACCAACACACATACAGCACCCACAGACATACACAGCACCAACACACATACAGCACCCACAGACATACACAGCACCAACACACATACAATACCCACAGACATACACAGCACCAACACACATACAGCACCCACAGATATACACAGCACCTACACACATAGAGCACCCACAGACATACACACCACCTACACACATACACAGCACCTACACACATACAGCACACACACACATACAGCATCCACAGACATACACAGCACCCACACACATACAGCACCCATAGACATACACAGCACCTACACACATACACAGCACCCACAGACATACAGCACCCACAGACATACAGCACCCACAGACATACAGCACGCACACACATACGGCACCCACACACATACACAGCACCCACACACACATACAGCACCCACACACACATACAGCACCCTCACAAACACACACAGCACCCTTACACACAGCACACAAACAGCACCCTCACATACAGCACACAAACAGCACCCTCACACACAGCACACAAACAGCACCCTCACACACAGTACATTAACAGCACCCTCACAAGCGCACACACACAAACAGCACCCTCACACACAGTACATTAACAGCACCCTCACAAGCGCGCACACTCAAACACCCTCACCTACATAGCACACTACCAGCACCGTCACACACACATCACACTAACAGCACCCTCACACACAGCAGTGTGTGTATGTGTGTGTATATATGTGTGTATGTATGTATATATATATATATATATATATATATATATACATACATATATATATGCGGCGTGTGCTTGTGCTTTAGGGTGCACACCCTAATGCAATAGGCTGCGCACGCCTATGGAGGGGACCTTACTATGGGAGCCAAGTGGGAACTGCTATTAAAATATTAACCCCATGAGATTCTTTTAGTTAGTGATTAACAGTGTTAGTCATTCACAATGGAAGATAGATGTGCTTCCAATGTGCCATAATGAATGGGTTTGTCTCAAGATACCAACCCGATTATCAGGTTCAAATTGTGGCTGGCAGTAAATCCAGAAAAAATGTAAAGATATAGGTAACTTAAAACAGGTAATAATTATTTACGGTTTATTGCCGTTTATAGAATTAAGTCCATCGTGAAACACAATATAAAACACCAAAACACAAAAGTGACAGTTGTTGTTTGAGTGTTGAGTTGCTATTGTCGACTATCTGCCATAAATAGCTGAAAGGTCGGGTATCACTTTAGGATTGGTGCTTTTTGGCTTTTTAGACTGTTCGAGGCAAGAGGCTGCTATTAACATGGTCAAGAAGCCAACAGCGATGAAACATTAAAATGAATGCAATATGTGTAGGGCGATCAAAGCGATGTATTATAAGGAGCCCCACGAGAGCTGCAGTTGGAGTGATCAGAAGACTCGGCAGGGGGCCACCGCAGTACATGAAAAGGCAGTGGAGAGCCAAGCGTTGGGATATTCCTACAAAAGATATTTGTGAATTATTACTGCATGCGTATCTATTGCCACGAACACAGTATTTGCTGAAACACAGCTCGAGTTTGGGTGAAAAGATCTTCCGAGTCCCAAAAACAAGTGTTATTCAATAAGGAAGACAGGACCAGAAACACAAATATTGCACTGTTTATAATAAAATGACTTAGCGCTACTGCATATTACTTTTATTGTTATCTTTATCTGATGCTTTTTAAGTGAAGTAATATTTCTTTTTGGAATTCCTTGCATATTCTGTAGCAGAGATTCACCTAGTTCGGTTTTAGATTCACAAACTGATATAACAGTTCGTGTGCACTAAATGTTTTCCTGAGACTGATCGACAGCCATTGCCTGCACTCTCTGCAGCCAGACTCAGAATTCATAAAACTGAAGATTACTTGATCCCATTTAGCTATAATCCTGGCAAGGCATGGAAAGGATTTGGGATAATGACAAATAAACTGGGTTACTTTACATCTTGACTACTTTAGTCTAAACATTTATCACGTTGTCAGCCTACTATTTGGTGATGTGACGGTAGTAATCTGTATCACCGTCTAGTATTCCCTTTTTCCTCAATAGCAGAATAATCACCATAATCCACAGGGTAAAATATCGCTGGTATCGCCACATAATCCACACATGAGCCAAAGCTTAATGCTGGAACAAGACTGATTTACTGGAAGCAACAGGCATTCAATTTATACAGTACAAGCTCCTCCTCTGGGATAATTGAGTTTCAGCAACATACAGCTCAATTGTCTGCTGGCCAGAAACATTAAAATTTTCAACATTTTTAGAAATATACTTTCTACATGACATATGAATATAAGAATCACACATCACTGGGTAGCTGAGGATACTGGGAGTCACATATCCAAACTGCACGAAATCCGTTCGGTAGTTTGACCGGCTCGCCATGTGGTGGTATCCGATTTAGAGTTCCATGAACTCAGTAGTAAGAGCCAGTCTCCGTTCATGCAGAATTACACGAAAACTACCATAGATATGTTGCAGGTGGTTACATGAGAGTACTCCCCTTGTTCGGTAGATTAAAACTCCCGAACGCCGGTTTGATACGATGGGTGGATATAGGTTAGACGGGACTTCCATAATGACCGGGCGTTCATGTGATTGTCATGCTGAAAACAGTTCCAAGCAATCCACGAGTAAGTCCCGCTGGCCGCATTCAGGAGATTTAAGATGGCCACCATCCTTTGTTCTCGCCGCGTGTTTGTATGCCGAATGGCGGCCACGTAGGAGCACTCAATTAAGTTTCGGTTTTGTGTGGTTCCTCTGTGTTTTAAGTTCTGATTGCTACCAAGGGTGGTCTCCGTTCGATAGAACGAATAAATGTCCCGAACACAGAAATAACAACGAATACTTTACAGTCACTTAACTAGCAGGGAGAGAAAGTACCGAATACATGGAGGGTGATTATTCACAGGTGAATACACTGTTATAATCAAAGTATAATCAAACTACATGCTTATGAATTTAATGCCGGTTATATAATATATTCTGGGGCGCATAGGCAGAACATGAGAATAGTTTTTTTTTTAAAGATTCTAGAATTATTCAAATAAATACATGCATAAATAAAACCATAGAGCCTCGGGAATGATATAGTAATTTGAATAGAAATGTAAAACATAAAAGGTAGAAACAGATTGCTTAGAAAACTCAGTGTAGGTCTGTGTAGCAGACTCAGTCCTGCTCCGTTCAGTTGTCCATACCCCCATTGTTCATTCCCCAGATGGATGATGTCTGGTCCCCCTTTTATACCCTCCGAACACCGACCACTCCTGGCTTGTTAACTTCAAAAGAGCAATTAGCTCAAGTGCTTTCTCTGGGTGGCTGCCATTTGTATAACCGAACACACATGCTCTAATGAATAGCGGCCGTTTTGTCTCCCGAGTGCAGGCAGCGGTACATGGTCGTAACAAGCGTGGAACTCTTTGGCTATGCAATCCTGCGAACCCTGGGGAAAATGTACCGCTGCCCGTTCAGCTCCCAGACAAGCTAGGAGAACTTGACACAATTCCCAGACACAGGGACACCTGGGAGGGGCTTGTGTTTATTTTGAATGGAGACCCCATGCTGGGGGTCTGTGCATAAAAGGCTACGTTTGAGCTGAATAAATCAGTTTTACTCTCAGAACTGTATGTCGTCCAGTTACTGGGGAGGGATAGAGCTATTCACCTCACAGCGCCTTGTTCCTGAGTTCCTGTCTTCACGGATCCAGTGGAGGAAAAGTCCTTGTCAGGACTAGTGCTCCGCTACAGTCTGAACTCAGCTATTCTGGTCTAAATGTTACACATTCTGCACCAGTTCACCATTTAGTGAATGCATCCCAGTGAACAGGTTATTTATGATGCTATGAGTGAATACATTTGGTTTTAAAGGGACTAGCCCAGTTAAATATTTCATGGGTGTTTTAAGTGCTCTTACTACATATTGTATACGTCAGCACCCGGTGCACTAATACCTGCTTAGCCAGAAGCCAGTCTCACACTTAGGGATAAAACCGCAGCTAATCTCGGGTAAAACCTGCTGATGATGTGCATCCCAACAGTAAACGCATCACTGAGCCCTGGCAAGAAACTTTTTACGAACATCTTTGTGCAAAATGGGTACATTAAGCACAAAGCAAGATTTATCACTCACACCCTTCTGATGGGAGAAAAATGTAATTTGTCATAAGTACAAATTCGTTAGGGGTTATCCACTGAACAGGGTGCTGTGACAAGTAAAAAACTGACTTGAGAAATGTAGGTGAGCCTAATGTTCTCAGTCTGTCATTGCCTCCAAGATTTGACAGAAACACTTTGATAAATAATACGTGAGGTTTATGAATTATGAGTCTGGCTGCAGAGAGTGCAGGCAATGGCTGTCGATAAAGAGCTCCGACTTTGGTCAAATTGCCGAAATCGTAAGACGAAATGGAAGCTCCCCTTATGCAGAAATTGGACAAACATTCTCTGAATTCAGAAGAAGAGAGTCTGAGTTAGGACAATCTAGACAGCATGCTGCAAATCTTCTTACGTCCCAAACATCATGGGACCAGCCATGAAAAGACTATCAACAACACTTTACATTCATGTTGAGACACAAATGATGGCATTACCAGTGATCACAAGGAACTTCCCAACTGGCCTATTATTTGTTGGAGAAATGGACACAAGAATTCGTAGTTATTCCACACTTGACCATTCAAGACACACAAACTGGAGAACAAGCAGATTCACTAAAACTGACGCCTTTCTTTGGACTCAGGAAGCCTCTGTTCTTGATGAAGATACTGGCCAATGTCCCATTGACTTCTTTGAAGGACATTGCTCTACATGGGTTTCTGAGCATGTTATTGCTCTGTCTGGGTGGAAATGAGACAATCTGCCCCAGGTGGATTTGAGATTTCACTGGTATAATGTTTATTGGAAGACGATATAAAGCAAATCTGAATGATTGCTATAGAGGAACATTTTATATTGTAGATGTGAGATTTCTGAAGCTGACAAGAGATTATGAAATGTGTAAGGTTGGACAGGGGAACGAAATGTAGATATAATTGAAGTTTACTCACAGCAGATTAAAAAACTTGTATTTACTAAAAAAAAAAAGACCATTTTAGTTTCTGTAATGTACAGCAGCCACAGTACAGGAGCTGACAGCTGCATATCTCTGTACTGTAACCAGCGAGAAAGGCTATACTTAACACACAGAAAATGCACTTTGTCACAAGTATCGCCAAACCCAGAGGGATCCAGGAAATCCATCAAATGACAAGATGTTTAGAAATCAATGAGCAAACAGTATCCTTGAGAGAAACAATCTGTTCACCTGAAAAGGCAATATCTTTACAGGAAGAGTGTGGCGAAACCAACCTCGCCACTGTACACTGGAGAAGCCTGGTTGCTCGCCTGCTCCCTTTAGACTATGGTCCTGCATTTTAAACTTTTATTTTACCGGCAGAAAGGTTTATTTGCGCCTTTCTGCGGACTGTTAAAGCCATGCTACCCCAGATAGCTATGCCATGGAGCCCAGCCGTATACTGAAAGACTGTATGAAAGACTTTGGCTCCATGGCGATTGAACTGTATTTATGTGATCTGAGCGCCATTCGGTAGTAATGTGCACTCACATCTAAGCTATCTGGGTATATGTAGAATGTCTATGTTTTATGGAATAAATGTAACTGTATGTAATTTTATGTCTTTTATTGTATTGTTACTGCCATGTGGTTAATGGAGTCTTGCCTCTGTCCTGGGAGATAATTGGATTACTTCACAATTATCTCCAGGACAGAGAGGAGGGATTGTGATGTAAATGTGGATGTGTTTTATGGTTCCCCTGTAACGATTGGTTGTACTGTGTCCCACCCTGTGGGATGTCCCCTTGCATGGGGACTTGCATAAAAGCAAGTGTGTGGCGATTACAGGAGAGTTCCTGCTTAACCCAAAGTGAAGTGTCGTCTCATTATTGGGGGAGGATTTATTGTATGCTGTTCCAGTTTGACTGCTAGGATTGTAAACCTATTCACATGGTTTTTCCTATTCGGCTGTTTCCAGTATTCGTGTGTTTGCAGTTCGGGAGAGTGGTGACTGCAGTAGCTGTCTGTGCATCTGAAAGGGGAAGATCGCCTAAACGGTTTTTAACTGCTTGTGGGCAAAACGGTCTGTTACAATTGGTAGCAGCGGTGGGATCATTCCCACAGCCCAGAAGGACAGCTACAAGGTAACACCATCCCCTGGCACCCAGCTACACTCAGGAGCAGTATGACACAGAATTTACCACGCGGATGGCTTTCTTTGGACCCAACCCCCCGGAGAGATGTGTGCAGCTTGTGAGGAGACATGTAGAAGAATACCTGCAGGTCAGAGCAGGGCGGGCACGTAAGTTAGCAGGTTGGGAGAGTCCCCAGCGGCAGTGTGTGTCCCAGGGAGCTGAAGGTGTCGTCCTTCCTCCCCAGCGGCAGTGTGTGTCCCAGGGAGCTGAAGGTGTCGTCCTTCCTCCCCAGCGGCAGTGTGTGTCACAGGGAGCTGATGAAGGTGCCGTCCTTCCTCCCCAGCGGCACCTTCATCAGCAGTTCAGCGAGTTACAGGGAGATGAAGGTGTCGTCCTTCCGCACCCAGCGGCAGTGTGTGTCCTTAGGAGAGGAGACAGTTGGTCCCCCTCCCCAGCAGTTCAGTGAGTTACAGGGAGATGAAGGTGTCGTTCTTCCTCCCCAGCAGCAGAGTGAGTTACAGGGAGATGAAGGTGCTGTCCTTCCTCCCCAGCAGCAGGGTGTGTCCCAGGGAGCTGAAGGTGCCGTCCTTCCTCCCCAGCGGCAGTGTGTCCTGCAGGAAGCGGAGACAGTCGGTCTCACGCCCCAGCAGCAGGACAATATATTAAAAGGGTCTCCCCCTCCAACAGCAGAGAGAGTGTCAGGGAGAGGAGCTTGTTACCCCCTCTCCCCAGCGGCTGAAAGTATGTATGGGAGAGGAGCTTGTCATTCCCTCTCCCCAGCGACAAAAAGTGGGTAAGGGAGATGAACTTGTTACCCCCTCTCCACAGCGGCAGCGTAGCCCACCAAGGAGAGACATTAAGCTCCCCACCAGCGCAGATGGGACCGTGGTCTCTGCGCCCAAGCTACAGGGAGTACGGACAGCCGGTCCGGCTCCCCAGCGGCAGAGTATTCTACCAGGAAGGGTACGTTACGTTATTACGTTATTATACAAGTGAAACTACTGATCAATCAGACCACCCCAGGAATACGTGCGCCTCCAATTACCATTCTCAACAATGTTGCAAACTCGTAATTGGCAATCAGTGCAGTGTGTGCTTTGTCCTCTGAGTGGCCAGCGTTCGGGAGACGAACACATGGCGGCGGCCATCTTAAACTCCCAAACAGCGGTGTTTTGCCGTCGAGTGTCTGGAACCCAAATTGGACACTCGACTAGGCAAACACCGCTGAGACCTCCACACTCCCATCAATTCATGTAGAAACGGTGGGCCGTTCGGTAGAAAGAACCTCACGAACAAGGGGGTTTATCCGAATCTTCCTCAGTCACCATAACCCAGGCCGTTTGTGCATTTTATTCCCTTTATCTGTGACCGACCGCAGGGCCAAAACGTATGGAACCAATTTTGGCTCTTACCTCCAGCGCGGTCGGTCTTTTTACTACCTCCATGAATTTCTCAAACCCCTGGTCCGATCTGGGTGATTTTTGAGTATGTCACTCACCCAGATCAGGGCTACCAGGGGATGTAAAATTTAGAGGTGTACCTCTAGGTTTAGGGGTAGAACCAGAAAACGAGGGGAACTGTGTCCTGCATTATGGGATTATGAGTCATACTAAGGGGAGGGGATGTGTGGGTGGCAACTCATGTATGATTGGTTTACTGTATAATTAATGTGAATCCCTCCCTTGCATGGGAGAAAGCTTTTAAATAAGGTTGTGTGATTAAAAGTTCAGTTCTGCTCCTGATGCTGTGTGTCGTCCAGTGAGTAGGATCTGTATGGGGATATTCGTGGATTATCTTGCTTGCTGTGACTATTGTTATGTGACTATTTTATTACTTGTTCCTGAGCCTCACTGGGATCTTTAGTGGAGTTAACCTGTGAAATACCAGCTCTCCGCTATAGCATGTATACTTAATTTATGTCTTTTGTTCTGGAGTGTATTTCCACCGAATGCTGCTCTTCTCAAGTGAATCCAGTCGAACAAACAAAGAGATAGAAGTCCCAGCGGTGTTCGCGCCGTCGAGTGTCCGATTATAGTTTCATGCACTCGACGACCAAAAACCACTGAATGTGTTTGCGGTTAAAGATGGCCGCCGCCACGTGTTCGCACATACGAACAACGCCTACTCAGCTAGCCACTTAGAACATTGCGGTTAGCGAGGTCAGTATGGGCAATAAGCAGCACACAACTGTTCTGGGTGGTAGGTCCGTTCGACAGTTCATTTGGTATGCAAACAGCATTAGTCTAATCTGTTCGGTAAGCCCTATATACAGAACCAGAGAGGGGAAAAGGCACGAACAAAGCCTTTCCACAGTCCTGAACCAAGGTCTAATACATGGGCCATAGTCCTGGGGCAAGAGGCTGGGCTGGCAAGCAGGCCCCTCCAAGAACCAGTGGTGCGGTTACTTTCGCCACAAACGAGGTAACAGAAGCTGTGACCTGTGCCATAGCCTTATGGAGAGGCTTGAAGACTAGCCACTTGCCCACAGACTATGGACCTGGGCCCAGATTATAGTGATGATGATATGGATTTACAAACTATGCATTGTTAGTTGATAACTCTGCAGCGCCCTCTGCTGACTGAATAGAAATGTAACATTCACATAATAATGGTATGCAAATCAGTGTGACCAAATAAGTAGTTAAATGTAAATATTGTTACTTCTTATTGTTTTAAAAAAGTTACTTGTTTTATATATTTCATGTATTAAATATAATTGTTTGTTCTCTCATGTAATGTATATTTGTATTTTAAATGCTTTTCACCACATGTTTAATGACAAGTCACCAAAGGCTAGTACTTGTCAAGCAATACAAAGGTGTTGCTGCCTGCCTGAGAGAAGAACATAAGAGGCAAACGTAGAAGGGATGATACCTGCCTAGAAGAAGAGTTGCAGCGTGGTAGTTCCTCAGAGATCCCATTCAATCTTTGGTGACAGAGTCTGAAGAGCTCCAGGGTCTCTGGTAGCAGCTCGGAACCTGACCTGGTGGAGGTACTCCGTTAAGTACAGGAGTTCTGTCACAAATACACACTAGTTTCAGGGACCACCGATGTAACTGTAGATCCTGCCCCCACCACCTCAGTGTCACCAACACCCCTGACCTCTCATCGCCTCTCATCAGGATTTTACGAAATCCCACTAACATGGTGTTACAAAATGCCTTTTGTAACTGTTCCTTTAAATGACAAATTGCCCTACTCCCCTGGAATATGGAGGAGCCTATTTGCCAGCCTCCTCCCCCATGACTATGGACCAGGTGTGTATGGCCCTTTAAGACAGTCAGTGGGCATATTGGGGCTTATGGACTTTTTATGGGACTGGTGCTGGCCCTTTATGCACCTTTTTGGGACATAGAGAAAATTGGGACAATGCCCCTTTAAGACGGTGTCCCAGACTTGTTTGGGATACTGCCCCTTTAAGCCAGTGTCCCCAGTGTCCCCAGACCTGGTTAAAACCCTTTGTTCCTGGCTATTTCCCACTTGGTTCAGTAAATGGGGCTTACTGAACCAAGTACCACACAGGCGGACCACCCAGAAGTGGAAGTGTGCAGGCAATTAACGGTACATTCCAGTGGGAGTATCCCTCTCGTCCAGCAGTGCATGATGGGAAAAATGTATGTGTTGGTCAGTTCCCCATGTAGTCCCCTACTGTACCACCCCTGAAATGTCAGTTGGGAAACCCCTTGCATGGGGAATCCCATAAATATCGTGACCTGAAAATAAAACCTCAGTTGACCTCCAAGCTATGTGTCGTCTAGTTCTTGGGAGGAAGGGATTGTGACTACGCTACCTGGATTTTACCTGCTTTGTGCCTGCTTGATTCTGTCTACCAGCGGAGATACCGTGGATAATACTACTACTCCGCTACACCCTGCTTCCCTGGGTTGTGGAGAAGACTATTTGCCAGCCTCCTTCCTCATGACTATGGCCCCTGGGAGATTGTGCCCCTGAAAACTTATGGACTTTTATTGGGTGTGTATGTCCCTTTAAGAACCGTCTGGGGAGATATTGTGAATTTGGTGAACAATGCCCCTTTAAGACTATGTCCCCAGACCTGTAAAATAACTTGTTCCTGGTTTTCTCCCACTTGGTTCAGTAAATGGGGCTTACTGAACCAGATACCACACAGGCGGACCACCCAGAAGTGGAAGTGTGCCGGCAATTTACCTCCCAGGCTGGGAGCCTGCTGTAGGTAAATTGCTGAACGCTGGGTGGCCGACGTTCGCACAAACGAACACGTGGTGGTGCCATCTTTGTTTATTCAAATACAGTAAGCGGTGTGTACAGCCAAATTCATGGAACTAAAATCGGCTGCACATTTCCGTGAACACCGCTGACCTGTACCTTCTCCCATGCTGAACTTTCAGCCGCAGAGACGGCGATGGGACTTAGTCATTTTTTCAGCCTGAAATAGACCGACCGCACAGCCCAAATCTATGGAAATGTTTTGGGCAGGAAAATGTGCTTGCGGTCGGTCATAAAGGACTTCCGGCTAACTTTTTATCCACTAGAGGGATTTGTCTGATTTTTGTTATGTTTATATTTAAAGTATGCTGATTCTGAATATGCAATTTTTTATTAAGATTGGATGTATGGTTTTAAAGTTATAGTAAATGTATAAAAACTGTATTTTTCCTGCCTGTGATAATTATGTTAACCATTGTGTACCATAATTATATCACAGGCAGAGGGGGAGGATTTTGTGTGTAATTTCTGGGAGTGTTTTCTGTAATGTACGTGTGTTATTGGTTGTTCTGTAAAACCCTGTGGGTGGTCCTATGTAAGGAAAACCTGCATAAAAAAAGCTCTTTGGTGCCAAATAAATGAGAATGACTCGACCCTCTAACTTGCAGCCTTGACTCATGTTTGTAGGGGACAGCTATAATCACTACAGGGATTGCTTCATACTCCCTTAGCCACTGAGCTCTTGTAAGAGCTCTTGTTCCTGATCCTGCTTCGCTCTACAGAAGGAAGAGGTTCACCTACTGGAACCTGGAGCCTGGTTGTAGTTCCAGGGTGGATAGCCGACGGCAAGATCCTAGCCCAGCAGCGGCAGTTAGTGGATTCTGCAGTACTTATGGTGTCTACACAGTAGTTATGGTGTCTACGGTGCTGATGGTTTTTTGGGAGCGCTAGGAGCATTCTTTCTACAATCCAACTTCCATCCAGCCTGGAGGCAACCATAACACATGGTAACATTACACACCCTATTATACTCAGTGAGGGTTATCAGTTATTATTTTTTATATAGCATCAACTTATTCAGCAGCGGGGTACAATATTATTAATATTGTTTGTTCTCTTGGTATGATCTTTAACTTATTTGGAATTTCTACAAAGGGAATGTGGTTGATTTGGGTTCTCTATGTTAATATAGGAGTCCAGTGTATGAACTACAACCTGTCACGGTTCTCACCTGATAGACAGACGGCAAGACGTGGTCGCTCTTGGAGTTCCCAACAGGGGACTTGAACCGGGGATCTTCTCAGTCCTGGTCCTGCTTTCTACCTCTGAGCCACAGCAGATATTTACAGTGAAAACTGATTCCAGTCCTGTTCATCCTGATATGGCTACTACACTGGGGGCTGCACCTTGACTTGGCTGTGTTTCACCTGACTCTGATCAGTCATCAGCAGGGTATATAACCCAGCCTCGCCCTGTGCTCAGGGTCAAGTCTTTGATCCTGTTTGTTCTAGTGTTCCTGTTTCATCGCTTCGCATTATTGACCCCGGCTTCCTGACTCGTTTATTCTGACTTCTGGCATCCCTTGACTTCGGCTACTCCTCGTTGTTCCTGTCCTCTGGCATCCTTTGACCTCGGCTATCCCTCGACCATCCTGCTGGTTCAGTCCTTGCCTGTCCTGCGTATTGGTACTGCATCCTGCACAGCCCCCGTGCACAGACCCACAGGCCAGGTGAATTCTTACCTGACCACCTCGGCCTGTGGCTATCTGCAAGGGTGAGCATCATATCTGTGCTACAGACTCCCAACTCAGGTAAGACCCTGACACAACCACACGGTGGTGGGGTGGAGTTGTGGAGAAGATCCATCTTGCAATGTACGCGGAGAATGACATATCAGCTTATTTGGATCCCGAGAGGATTTTCAACATAAAATGGCTGCATGGGTTTTACATAATAAATTTGCGACAGATTCTACTTAGGCAGATAATGTAACATTTTAATCTGATTTCAACTGATTGTAGGAATCACAGCATGGTTACATTACATTTAATAAGTAACGCGTCCCCAAAGATCAGACTCATTTGAAATGTTATTACCTATATCAAGGACTATAAAATAGATGCCGGCTCTGGAAGAGTGCTGTGCTCGGCCAGGGGTTAATATTTAGGAATCATTTTGTTATACACGCTGTGCACCATAATCATTGCAGCTCATTGTTAGTTTACAGTCAGGACGGCGTGAGGGACATTGAGGTGAGGCTGCACTTCCTCTAAGAATCCTGAAAATTGCTTAATACGCACCCGACCATTTCACCCTCCATCTGCTTAGGGATCTCCCCTATGGTGACAGGAACGGTGTTTCCCATTTGCCATGGGAAATCAAGCAGTTTTGCAGAATTTTCCAGAAAGGTAAAGTGGGCAGTCAGGAGATGGATGTGCCCATCCCTAAAATAGCTGGATTCTTGTTTTGGGGGCTAAAGTTAGATACTGGGAAAATTACAACCCACAACCCATCCAAAAATTATTTATAATATTATTAAACTATTTATGCAGGAGCCCAGCAGAATGTTAGTACAATTATCAGTATATGTATACCAGGCTGTGTGTATATTTACACTGTGTGCCGGACTGATCATCCACAACATTAAAACCACCTGCCAAATATCATGACAGGTGCATAGTCGCAATATGGGCAGGTGGAATTACCCCCAAAACTTACACTCAGACTGACACTAATCTATGGGTCAATATATGTCCACAGCTTTATTAATGTTGATAACAATAAAATTAAAGTCATTGCCCAGCCCCCCCATCCCACCATATAACATATGTCCCCGAAACAAAAGGCAACGACCCATATTTTTCCATAAATAGCATAAATAACAATAATAACAAACATCATAAACATAATATAAGTGCCAAACGTTGTTAAATAACCACGGTAAGGGCATACCCAGATACCCCTACCACACACCAGGTTCTGAGCCACCACTGAGCTCGAAACCTACCAATGAACCATTTAACCAAACTCTTAACCAGCAGTCTAACTGGCCTATTCAATTTAAACTAACCATAGGCGTCTGCAGCCTATTGCAATAGGGTGTGCACAATAAAGCACAAACACACGCCGCGTGTATATGTATGTATGTATGTGTGTATATATATATATTGGAAGGCTGGGCCTGAAGTTGTGGGAGGGGCTTTGACCCTTTAAAAGGGACTCCCCCCTACCTAACTTACCTACTGGTCCCAACGTACTTCTGGAGCCACTTCCGGGTTCCAGCGTGTAAGCATACTCCTATCATACAAACAGCTCCTGAGCAGACTGATCCCACCGGCCACGATACGGCGTTTGCCCACGGGAATCTGTAATCATTATAAATCTGTAATCATTCCGGAAATCACCTGACCATAGATTCCCCGGCACGGGAATGTATTTCACTGCATGTGTCACAGACCCCCGCCCCCACGATGCACCGGGGCTCAAGGGTCTGAGGTATCCCCTGCAGTGGGGGCTACACGCCACCACGAGCAACCAAGACCAGGTATACAGACAAATACATACTGTCGGTGAAAAAAAAACTAAACATTCACATACCAAACAAGGTCACCTGTGGGCACCCCCCTTCACCCCCACCACAGGGGCACGAAGGGGAGTCTAACAAGCTTGTACCGGCGGTTCCCCGGGCGGCGGAAGCAGCCACTAGTTCTCACTCTAGAGGGGTGGAGTTATGCCGAACAGGCTCCCTCTATAGGAAACGTCCGGCGGCCGGCTAACCCGCTTACAGCCCAACTCTGCCTGCAGCATTAGGCAACGGCAGAAGGGCGATCCACTTTGGCACTGTAGCGGAGAGGTAGTATAATCCACAGTATCTCCACTGGTAGACAGGAGCAGCATAAAATAATCCAGGTAGAATCAGTACAGCAAACAATAATCCCGGTAGCGTTGTATAAATCCTTCCATCCCAAGAACTAGATGACACATAGGCTGGGAGTCAACTGAGCTTTTAATCACAGGTCACATTATTTATGTGGTTCCCGATGCAAAGGGTTTCCCTACTTACTTTACAGGGGTTGTACAGTAGGGGACTACATGGGGAACTTAACATCTAAGACCTTTCTCCCACCATGCACTGCTGCACGAGAGGAATACTCCCAACTAGAATATCCTGTTAAGTGGATTATCCCTCCATGCAGCAGAACTGGCTTTTCACATAAAAACACATAACTTTAACATTATCCATGCTATTATACCGAATGACCGTTCGGTAGATAGGTGGTATCTGGGCGCACATTTCGTGAAAGTACCGCTCAGATCCCAGCACATCCAGCCGAACGCCGCATGAATTACACTTCAATATACACTATGCATAAAAGACACAAATACACCCGCAGGGATAAAGTACCGAAAGACCGCTACTCCCGAACGGCCTGGAAGTCCAGCGGTATTCGTGCCGTCGAGTAGCCGATTTTAGTTCCAGGCACTCGACGGCTAACAAAGGATACAAGATGGCCGACCGCCGCGTGGTCGGTATCCGAACAGCGGCCAACCTGAATCTATAATAACTACCAAAAGCTACAATGTTGCAATATTTAATGGGAGCCACACGTTCGGTAGTTTTTGTTCGTTTCATGAACAGTGTTGAAATTCACTGTTCGTGAAACTACTGTATGAATGCTGGTGGCTTTCATGCCGCCAGCATACGAATGCTCTTGTTCGCATAAAATACAGATACATGGCTATATTTGTTTCTAACAGCCTTAAAGCTACAACATCACATTAATGCAAATACAGTTCTAACTGGCTAGTTTTGCCACAGGCACACAAGCTCACCACTCTCAGCCATGTGCGGGCCTCATTGAGTGACTGAGCATTACAGTGGCTAAGGGTCATCTAAGATTCATGTACACTGCCACAGATTCACCCAGGGCTCTCAAAAGAAGCTCATCTGGACACTAAGTGTTTTACTAGACGGCTTCCAACTCCCGGCTTACAATCTACTAATATACAGTTCTCACAAAGTTTCGTTAACACTGTATTTACACACTTTTGTAAATATTGCCAGCACACACTGCTCTGTTCCTCCTTGTGTGTAGGGTCTTTCCTGCGTTTTCTAATTTCATTATTGTCTTTCTCAATGCTGTCATTACATCAGATTGTTATGTATAGATCCAACTATCACTTGTTCACTAATGTTGCTGGAGGTTTGTTTGAAACTGGGACATCAGTCATTACAGCAAGACATAATACCTACTATTAGGACGCCAGGACGTCATCTAGTTACTTGTGTTATTCTCCCCCCACTCCCATCACTCATACACATTCAAAGGTGGATAATTAATACATGGCTGGCCACATAGAGGACGTATGTGTATTGTGACGAGTCCAATCTGGCAACTGTGCATTGGAGGAGCCTGGTTGCCCGCCTGCTGCCTTTAGACTATGGCCCCATGTTGAAACGCTTGATTTTCCCCTGCGAAGACATGAAAGCCGGGTCATTCGGTACTTTCCCTATGTGAGCAGTGTTACCCAGATAGCTATGCCATGGAGCCCATTCGTATAATGAAAGACTATAGGAAAGACTTTGGCTCCATGGCAATTGAACTGTATGTGTGTGCTCTGAGCGCCATTCAGTAATAATGTGCGCTCAGACCTAAGCTATCTGGGGATATGTTGCATGTCTGTATTTTATGTAATAAATGTAACCTTGTGTATTTTTATGTGTTTTATTGTCTTTTGCTGCCATGTGTTCAATGGAGTTTTACCTCTGTCCTTGGAGATAATTGGATTACTTCCCAATTATCTCCAGGATAGAAGACTCTGTGGAACTGGTTTTGGGCAGAAAAGCCATGCTTCCTTTGGTCACAAAGGACTATGATCTATCTTTTGAACCAGTGGACCAATTTGGATGATTTTGACATATGTTTGTATTTGGAGTATGTTGATTCTAAAAATGTAATGTAATTTATGTGAATGTGATGCATACAAGTTATGAATAATGTGGAAAATGTTTTATTTCTCTGCTTGTGATAATTACATTACCCATTGTGTAAGGTAATTGTATCAAAGGCAGAGGGGAGGATTTTGTGTGGGAGTGTATGAGTGTATTGCATGTGTTTATTGGTTGTGTTCCAAAACCCTGTGGGTGGTACTAATGTGTATATAAGAACAATAAACCCACAGCTCTGTCTGTTCCTGCTTGACCCTCAAAACGGAGCCTTGTCTCGTTTTTGTGGGGATTTACTGTATGCTGTTCCAGTTTGGCTGCTTGGAGTGTAAAAATATTCGTATGGTTTTTCCTATTCGGCTGTTTACAGTATTCGTATGGTTCCGGTTCGGCTGTTTACAGCATTCATATGCTTCGGTGGATTGGTGTCTACAGTAGCTGCCTGTGTCTCTGGAAGCGGGAAGATCTACTAAACATCAGTTTAACCCCTTTTATGCCTGGGGGTGCCGTTACATGTATTTTACAGGTCATACTTATATACATGGATTGAAGTGGTGCAGTTACTCACTTAGTAACATGTCTGAGTATTTATACCTATATGTTGAAGCACCTGCATTGGGTACAAAAATTATAGAAGGTTTTCTCTAGCGCACGTTATTTTAGGCTGGTTAAAAAGAATTTTATGTGACAACTCTGCCTTATTAAAAACTTAACATATTATTCCGGGGGATCAGGACACTACAACGCTACGCCATCCTGGGGGCCATACTACACATAACCTAATTACAAGCATACCCTTGCATGTTTAAATGTCATTTCCCTCTTCTTACTGTGTATGGCCACCTAGGTATTTCTCCCAGACACCTCATGCCTTAGAGTTAGAGGTCCGCGAGGTCCAACACCCATCCTCCACAAAAGAGGTAATAACGCCCACGGGCCAAATTTATAGCTAGACGCCTCGCATGTTGCATAGCAAGGGAATCACTCGTCACAACCCCTCCGCAGATTAACAACTCATTTCTCGTAAACCCACATGCAGCAGATTACCCCCTTGCGCAAACCATAGGTAGAGCCGATCCAGCCACTTGGCAACTAGTAGGGACTCACCTGTCACCAGTCTAACTAATTGTTTCGCCACCTCGGCACTAGTTAAACAACGGTATACACCTCAAAGCAACTCAAGATTCCTAAATATATATATATATATATATATATATATATATATATATATATTTCAGGATGGCCCAAGTTCCAGTAGGAGATGACTATTCTAGTCCGAGTACTCCAACTAGGACGGCCACCCCTACTCGTAAAAAAGGTCACAGCTAGTTCATCTTCAATTGGAACGTGGACCATCCCACGAA
Organism: Pelobates cultripes; assembly: GCA_933207985.1. Lineage (NCBI taxonomy): Eukaryota > Metazoa > Chordata > Amphibia > Anura > Pelobatidae > Pelobates > Pelobates cultripes. The sequence continues at coordinate 4,598,216 of OW240924.1, read as the reverse complement.
TCGTGGCCGAATTACGCAGGACTGCATACCCTTTCCAGCTACTACCCGCAAAGCAGAACTATGTAGGCTAACAATTCAGACGTGGGAGTAGGCACACAGGGCACAAACAATGCCAACCTGCACACCGTGATCACGTAGTAACATCCATGGGGGCAGATCACAATAGACTGAAAAGACTGGAAGCCCGTAGCTGTCCAGTCGCGACACCAGAACCACTCTCAACCAATTTTCCAGGCGCTTCCCATTCACAACCCAGTAATACCAATACGCCCATCTTCTTAAAATCTCAAGTCATCACCCCAACCATATGGTACCAGCAAACCTAAGGAAGGACATCCTGGTGGACAAGGACGTTAATCTCATCTCGCTTCTCATTGCCTCCCAGGATTTCACAGAGAACCGCTCATACACCTAGGGAGATATCTCAGTGGACCAGAGACACAAGACTGATTAAAATTATCCATCAGGATAGTTAACCTTCATGGTCTTGCGTCAGTACAGACACCACTGCATTCCACGGGTCTCAGCCTATATTCCTGGCAATTGTGTCCTGTACGTCTGCCCTCAGGTCATTTGACTCAGCAGGTACATAGTATATTTAGTTATGGCATTTCAGCACCTCTATCATGTTCCCTGTGTAGACCCTACAACGTTCATATGTTACGCTGAAAGTTGCTGTACAATATCAGTATGACCATATTTCGATTATGGTTACGCTGTCATAACCAGTAACTTTCAACTGATCTACAACTTAAAATAAACCACCAACCCCACCTTATTAAATTCCACTCAGACTTACGTTGCCTCCCAGTAACACAGGAACTACATTGAGCCACTCTCAATCTCTTATGCATAGTCCTCACACAAAGCCATCTAAGCGCCTTTGCAACTTAATTCAGGTAACCTTAGTGGATATATACGTCTTATTGGCAACCCCTCATTTGGGCACTGTAACGGACCGTTTTGCACAAAAGGGGTAAAAACCGTTTAGGCGATCGGCCCCCTTTCCAGAGATACAGGCACAGCTACTGCAGAACACCAAACACACGAACCGCCAATAAGTGAATGCTCCAAACTCCCGAACGGCAGTCCAAACAGACGAACAGGAACCATACGAATAGCTGCTAGCAGACTAATAGGAAAAGCATCCAAGCGGCTTACACTCCTAGCAATCAGTCTCTATCAGCATTCAGTAAATCCCCCCAAAGACGAGACAAGGCTCCGTGTTGAGGGTCAAGCAGTGGTCTGTTTAATGAGGGCTACCTGCCCAGTATTTATGCAGGTCTCCCACCTGGTGGACACTCCCCTAGGGGACCAAATGGGAGACTGTGACAAGGGACAGACAAGCAGACAAATAGGACACACAGTCACAATATATTCCCACAATGCATCCTGGCTTCCTCCCCTCTGCCCTGGGAGATAATTGAGAAGTAATTCAATTATCTCCCAAGACAAAGGCAAATCGCCATTATGCACGTGGGGATACTAAAACAAGCATTACTGTTAAAATACACCAGGTAAGACACATTACATTAAAACTATACATTTAACATATCCCCAGATAGCTCAGGTCTGAGCGCACATTATTAAGCGAATGGCGCTCAGACCACACGAATACAGTTTAATCGCCATGGAGCCAAAGTCTTTAATTCCACGAACAGGCTCCATGGCAGGCTATCTGGGTACTTGCACACCGAATACAATTGCAGCACTAAAAGTCCCGAATGCTCCGTTGTTCGGTTCCCGAACAGGTTTGAGACTTCCAGCCTCAGCGGGGCTTGTAAGACAAAAGTGTCCGCTTTTGGTGTCCTGCCGCTGGGTAGAACAAGCGCTGACTACCCGGGGAGCTTCCATAACACCGCCATCGTGTGGCAGCTAGGTGTAACCGCGACCACCCAGTAATTGTCAATTAAGCTGCGGTTAACCACAGCTTCAGGGAGGTTAATTGCTGGCACACTCCAGCTCCCCGGTGGTCTATTCATTCGTGCGGTTGTTCGGTAGATTGAATCTACCGAACAACCGGCAGAAAAGCACGAATACAGCTTTTCTGCAGGCGAAACAAAGTCTTTTAACATGGGGGCAATAGTCCAAAGGCAGCAGGCGAGCAACCAGGCTTCTCCAATGCAATGTGGCGAGATTGGTCTCGTCACAGTCACTAAGTCACATATCAGCTGGATAGGAATGTATGCGTAAAGTACAGCTATCTCACAGCTTTCTACCTGTAAATCAACCACATCTTATAGTATTATACTTCTGCTATAGCTTGCACTGTCCACATACGGCCACACAGTAGCTCTCCTCCCGACCCTACCTACACGGCCTACTCCTGGCCAATCGCACAGAAGGTAATAAATTCCTCATAACAGACATTCTCCTTACCTCTCATTGTACTACTTCAGTCTAAGCATATTGTCATAGAACCCCAGACAGAAATGGGATACGGCTGTATAATCTATAGAGGGAACATATAAAGGAAAAAACACAATAGTGTGATACAGTAAATACAGTGAATAGTGCGCTTAAATGGATGCACTCACAAGATGATGAAGATGAAAAAGCATTCATAGGGTGCCTCCCCAGATAGCATAGGGGGCTAGTGGTTTCCCCTATCCGATGTAAAGCGACCAATGGAACACGGGACTCCAGGTTAGTAATAGTAGAAAAGCAATACTTTTATTTTCTTAAAAGGTGAACAAGCACCATAAGAATAAAGGTTTAAAAGTGCAGCAATAGGTCCAACGCGTTTCGTTCAAGACTAGAACTTCATCAGGGACCGCACAGTAAAAAAATCACAGACAATATCATAGATTGTAAAATAACATCCTACTTTCCCCTTAACAAAATCTCTATATATAGGGCTAGTCCCAAAGTCCCATTGGTCCATAGTGTAGGAGTATCCAGTAGCCAGCCAATCATCTATCCAGGGGTATTGTCCTCCAGCTGATAGTGTTTGGGTAGTTTAAAAAGGGCGCGTTCAATGTAAAAGCCGAAACCGGAAGTGGATGTCTGCCTTCACTTCCGCGTTCCATTTGCGTTCCATATGCGTTCCAAACACGCTCCAAATGCGTTCCAAATACATTTACTGCTCTTTTTCAACTAGAACAGCGAGGAGCCATCAATATAAGTGATCATCAAAAGGACAAAGCCCAAAAGTGTTAAATGCATTAAATGTAATTAATCTTTAAAAGAAGAAAAGTGAATTAGTGCATGTAATATACAACAACCATGTTAAGATAGTTCATATGGAACTTCCCCACATATTATATATATGACAATATCATACACCATTGAATAGTGCCATGTATGTCTATTTAAAGTGACAAACATCTCATTATTCAAAAAATAAGAACACAAATAATATATTCCTAAAAAAAGTTCCCTCAATATCAATAATAATCATTTTAAACCATATAACCTGCAAGGTACACCTAACTATATAATATAAAGATTTTTTTTTTTTTTTTATTATATAAATTATGAATTGTATTGATTAAAGACACTTCTTTTTCCCTATATTTAGACTGCCAGAGCTCCTCATATTCCCAAAGATACTTATGGAATAATTTACATAAAGGAGAAGAATAACCAAAAAAATCAGTCCAAGAAACACACCAGATCGATCCCAATATTCAGGCCCCTAGGTTCAAGGGTCTTTAGTTTGTGTATCCAAAAGGTTTCCCTTTGGGATAACTTTTTAATCCTATCACCTCCCCGCCAGTAGGGAAGGACATGTTCGATACCCATACACTTGAAATCTCTAAAGGAGAAGGATGGACAATTACTGCAATGGGCAGAGACTGAATGAGTAACCAGTCCTTTACGTATATTATTTAGGTGTTCCAGGATCCTGACTTTCAGGATACGTTTCGTGCGTCCCACATACTGTTTGCCACACGGACACTGCAGTAAGTATACTACATAGTCCGTGTGGCAACCTATTAATGATTTAATCTTGAAAGTCTCCCCCGTGATATGGCTAATAAATTCCTTAGTTCTCCCCATAGAGGCGGTGGTACATGCTTTGCACACATTACATCCCCTAAAACAACCCGATTCAGGGGATACATTAGAACTATTCATTTTAATAGCATAGCTAGGGGCTAGCATATTTTTAAAGTTCTTATTTTTCTTAAATATCACCATCGGGCGTTCAGACAAAGAATTACCCAAAATGGGATCCTGTTGTAATATGGGCCAAAAATCACTTAGGCTCCTTTTGATCTTAAAATGATCCGTATTATATTGGGTGACAAAGGCTGATTTAAAATTCTTATTCCCAACAGTATTAGGAGGTTTATCCTCCAGGAGTTTGTTCCGTTCAAGGAGACCAATTGATCGAATTTCTTTTTCTAACGTATTCTTATTGTAACCCCTTGCACATAATTTATTTTTTATATGGGAAGATTGAGTCTGGAAGTCTTGAGGGCGAGAACAATTGCGTCTCAATCTGGTAAATTGGCTCCGTGCTATGCCCCTAAGCCAAGGCTTATGGTGACAGCTTTGTTGGTGTACAAAGCCATTCCCATCTGTTGGTTTAAAAAAACATTTAGTTTGAATTTGACCCTGATCACAAAAAATATCAAGATCCAAAAAATGGATCTCATGTTTATTCCACTCGGGGGTGAAGACAAGATTGTATAAGTTGGAATTTAAATATTGAACATAATCAGAAAAACTATTGGAGGACCCCTTCCAAATGATGATCACGTCATCGATATAGCGCCGCCAGAGCACCAAGTTCTCCCTCCAGTCATGCTGCGACCACACGAATAATTCCTCCCATCTACGCATGTAGGTGTTGGCATAACTGGGGGCGAACCTGGTGCCCATGGCGGTCCCTGTGATCTGTAGATAATACTGATCATTAAAAAAGAAAAAATTATGTTCCAAAATAAATTGTACTGAGGTCAATATAAATTCCTTTTGACCTTGAGATAGGTCCTGATCTTGGGACATATAGTAATCAAGAGACTCCAATCCTAAACAATGACTAATTACCGTATACAGAGAGGTCACGTCTAGCGTGGCCCAACTGTATTCAGGGTTCCACTCAATGCTGTCCAGTTCTTGTAAAAAAGACTTGGTATCCCGTATAAAGGAGGGCGCCCCTTGGGCGTACTTTTGAAGGAAAGAGTCCACATACGCGGACAGATTAGCAGTGAGCGAGTTAACTCCACTGATAATAGGGCGACCTGGTGGATCAGGGAGGCGTTTATGAGTTTTTGGGAGGAAATAAAAAATCGGAATCACTGGACTTTTTTGAAATAAGAAATCAAAGTTTTTTAAAGATATGATTCCATTGTCTCTAGCCGTAGTCAAAATTTCTTTTAGTTCTAAATTGTACAATGGCATAGGGTTATTCTGCAGAGTGATATAAGTTTTTTTATCCCCTAAAATATTAAGGGATTCCTTCAAATAATAAGACATAGTCATCAACACAATACCTCCTCCCTTATCAGCCTCCCTGATCACCAGGTCCTCTCTTTCCATAAGATGTTTTAAATTCGCTTCTTCCCTTTTTGTTAGATTAAAGGGGCATGATCCACTTTTTCTCTTTTTAGCAATAGATTGGAAAGCCTGATCAACCATATGTTCAAAAGTTTCTAAGAAGGGGCCCTTACTTTGAACCGGAAAAAAATGAGATTTAGGTTGAAATCTATAGTCTTCCCTTTCAGATACAGTATCTATTTCCCTCTCAGTGGTAGATGGATGTAGGAGGAAATGTCTTTTTATGGTTAGAGAGCGTATAAACTTTTTAAGATCTATATAAAGGTCAAAGTCATTCGCCTTTTTATTAGGGGCAAATTTCATCCCTTTCGAGAGTAGGTCTATCTCCTCAGATGTAAGTGGAATTCCAGTTAAATTAAAAATGCCTCTACTCCTTTCCTCCTCATTGGTAAGGGTAGCAGGACTAGGACTCTGAACTAGTCCTCTGTTCTCACCCTCTTGTGTGGTGAATCTTGGTATAAAGGGGTGAACCTGTTGGGATGTTCCCAAGTATCGGTTCTCGGACGAAAATAGTTGGTAATGAATTTTTCTTTCGGGCCCCTGTGTCTCCCTTGAAAATTTATCTCCTGTTCATTAAATTGTGTAGGAGCCCTAAATGTATCCGTTTGATTATATGTGGTCTGAGTACGGGATCTTACATTCCCCTCCCTATCTGGCGTAGGTTTTTTAGGGGGGGTAGGTCTCTGTCTATTCCAAGTTCTAGGGTGGTAAGTAGATCTACCATCCTTAGGTGCAAAATTAGCCCTATAGTTAATTCTAGATCTTGAGTTACTCCTTGTTCTATTCGGTGTTCTTGGAATCATTTTCTTAAAAGGAACATAGCATATTGTCAGTTTACGACGCACGCAACATGCCACATACATTACATACATTATGATACGCACCAAAGTTATCATGTGGGTCATTTAAGGTTCCTGGGGTCGACCTTACTAGCCAGCTGCCATTGGGCTTATGTAGTCAATTCCATACGGTACTATTCCTACATCACCACTGCGTATTAGACCTGTTCAAATACATCATATGATACGATCCTTCCCGCTTTCCTGGCTATTTGACTGCTCGGGCAACCATG